>CANTUR010000202.1:0-550000 GCA_947683625.1 Mallotus nudiflorus | reverse complement strand
AGGGTGTGATAAGGTTTGGCAGGAAAAGGAAAATAGCACCGAGATATATTGGACTGGTTGAGATTCTGGAGAAAGTGGGCATGGTTGCATATTGGTTGGCTTTGCCTCTGAATTTGTCTCAAGTGCATCCAATGTTCCATATCTCGATGCTGAGGAAGTATATTTCAAACCCTTCGCACGTGTTGCAGCCTAAGAGTGTGGAAGTGAACGAAGACCTGACGTACAAGGAGGAACTAGTTGCGATATTGGATTTTCAAGTCTGTTAGTTACGTTCCAAGCATATCCTAATGGTCAAGGTGTTGTGGCAGAGAAACAATATGGAGGAGCATACTTGGGAGACTGAAGCTGAGATGTGGGTGGCCTACCCTTACCTCTTTCCTCGATGATTTATGTATTCTGTTCTTTTATTTCAAAATTCAAGGATGAAATGACCCGATATTTTAAATTATATAAAATTATTTTAAGATTTTCAGTGTTAATAATATTTTAAATTTTATTTATATATTATCATTATTTATGAATAGTATTCATTTATTTTACGTTAAATATTTTATTATGTGTAAGAATTTATTTAGAAGTTAGTAGTAGTATTATTATTATTATGAGTGTTATTATTATTATTATTATTATTATTATTATTATTATTATTATTATTATTATTATTATTATTATTATTATTTTATGCATGTGTTATGTAGTTTATTATATATATATATAAAGGGTCAGTATACAAAAAATTTTCGGGAAAGTCCTTTTCCTTTTTCCCTTTTCTTTTCTTTTTTCTTTTTCTTTCCCATTTTTCCCCTGTTCTTCCTACGAGTTTCAGACCACCCACAGCCCCACCGACGCCACCACCAACAGCCACCACTCACCACCATTACCCTCCCCTCTTCCTCTCCTTCCTCCCTCCACCTCCAGCCAGCCAGAATGTTGCCAAAAACCACCAAAAACTAAAGCTACAATACGGAGCTTCCATGGTTGTCGGTAGCTTTTTCGGCCGCCTTAGTTCACGTTTCCGGATTCTTTGGAATCATTGAGTTCCAAGGAAGCCATTTCCAATCTCAGTTTAAGCTTAAATTCTCCCATTTGTGAGTTTTATTTAAGTTTTAGTTTGTCTATTTTGGTTTTTTTAATTTTTTTAGCTTGATATTATTTGATCCATGCTTAGTGTCTTTTTAAATGTTGATGTGGGAAGTCTGAGCTACTTAAATATATTTTTTTTTATTTTCAGAAATTTTTGACTTAGGTGGGTTTTGGTTTTTCGGTGAGTCACTATTCCAATGACCCTCGCCAGAAAGTTTGTATATTTTTAATAAATTTTATAGATTATTTAAAATATAGTTTGTGAAGGAAGTTTATGAAAATTATGTCCCAATTATTTACTATGAATTTTTGAAAGTTATGTGAAAAATTAATTTTTGGAAAAACTAATATTAATTAGTGAATTTGGTGTTTTAAGTGAAATTATTGTTAATTAGTATGTTTTAAATGATTTTAGAATAATAAATAGTATTAAAATAAGTTTTATGAATTATTTACTATTTTTAACTAATTAATAATAATTTTGGAAATATATTCAAATAATAAATTTATTGATTATTTTGTGATTAAATGAGTTTTTAACTATTTTTATTATATAGGTAACTTATTTAAATAATTAATTGTGAATTTTACAATTTTAATTTGAATAATTGAAACTTTGAATTTTTTATTAATATTATATAAATATTTGAGATTTTATTAATTATTTTGAAAATATTAGCTTTAATGTTTTTGTTATTTAAATATATTGTATTGTGGTTTATTATTGATATTTATGGATTTTTATTATATTATTATTAAATATTGATTTTTGTGAATTGTGAACCTGAGTTGAGAAATTGTGTTGTTTAGGTTCCCAACCTGAGGTAGTGAGCATTTGTGATTTTTGAAGTGTGTTTTTTTATAGGATCGGCTCTACTTTTAGTAGAGATGTTCGTTTTACTGAGGAGATTCTGCTAAATTTTTTATAAAATTCTCGTAAAACGTGACAGTCAAGTCAATCCTAACTTTGATTTTTGATCGAGTTACGTCTTAGATCGAGTTATCCTTTAGAATTCCTAGAATTATTAATTAGGAATTCGATTCTGATATCGTTATTATTATTTATTTTTCTAATTACGCCGAGATCGAAGCCTATCGAACCAAACTAGTCGAGTTTGTCTAAAGGAGCGCAAACTTGTAAGTTATTATCTTATATATGCATTGCATGTAGAATGCATAAGTATGAGCAACCATAATTTTTTTAACGTATTTAAGAATGAATTATTTCATTAAATATGAAATATATATTTAGTATACATTAGTATAATTTTGGTTCAATATATATGCAATGTATATGATTGATATATTTTTAATATATATTTGGTATATTTTTTGTATATTTATGGTTTATTTTGGAATATATGTGGCATATATATTTGGAATATTTTTAGTATACATTTAGTATATTTTTTGGTATATTTTCTGTATATGATTGGTATATTTCTCTATAAATGGATGCTATCACATTTGAATTATGCATTTTATTATTTTTAATAATTATAAGATTTATTTGAAGGATAGCAGTAGAATGTGTTACCTAGTGGGCTGCAGTAAAACTATGTGTGCACCGATACATTAGAATGTTAAGGTTAATACTGTGAAAATTGATTGAGGTAAAATTGATTGATTGATTAATGAGAATTACAGTGAGTGAGTTATGAGATTGCGGGAGCTTAGTTGACCTAGTGTCTCGGGGCCAATCACACTGACAGTGAGACTGCAGAAGTTCGATTGACTTAGTGTCTCGAGGCCAGTCTACTATCCAAAATAGAAAAAGAGAAATATTTTGAAATTAAGTAAGCCTATTTCGCTAGTGAGATTTTTATGATCGAGGTTACGAACTGTTAGGGTTCTACTATGATCCTTCAACCTAAAATAATTTTATGCATTTCATAATATATAAAAGTGAATTTCAACATGTGTGTGTGTGTGTGTGTATATATATATATATATATATATATATACTGATGCTTGATTGTATATGAACTTAGATTGCATGTATATATAATATAATAATTCACTCAGTGAGTTCTAATCTCCCTCAATAATTTTTTCAGAAGATTCTTTTTCGTCAGAACTCAGTAATAGACCTTTTTGCCGATTTTCTTAAGTTCCGGCTAGATTATATAAATTTTATATCTGAACTCTTGTGGTATTCTAAAAACTACAGTAGTAGTATTGTTATAGTAGTTGCATTGTTTTTATCAAAGATTGCATTTGAATATTATATGCAATATTTTTATTATGTATGATATATAAAGATTTGTTTTCATATTAAATAAAGTTTTAATTCTTGCGTATTTTAATATTATTATTGCATGTGTTTTATTTTTAAGGCTTGCTACGAGTTTTGGGATTCGAAAGAATTTCTGTTCCCCAACACCGGTCATGATTCCTGGTTTAGGTTGTGACATCCTCTACCTTGACTTGGTTGGCCTGGTCTGATAGGCCTAGCACACAGAGCAACTAAGGAAAATAATAAAAATATAATATATTAGAATCGAAATCCTAATTTTATACTTCTAGAATTCTAAAGAACGACTCAATCTAGGACACGACTCAACAAAAATTCAAAACTCATGACCAACCCGATGTCACATTTTACGAGAATTCTACCAAAAATAAGGTAGAGTCTCCTCAGTAAAACGGACATCTCTTTACTAAAAGTAGAGCCGATCCTATATGCAAACACACTTTAAATACACAAAATGTTCAACTTCTCGAGTTGGGCCTCCAAACTATAATTATTACCCAACCGATAACCAATATATTCAAAATCAATAATATAATAATAAGCATTAGTAATTCACTAAAATTCCTAAAAATCGATAAAATACCACAATTCAATTTATTTAAATAATAAAAACATCAAAGATATTTATTTTCAAAATAAATAATAAAAACCCAATTATAATTAAATAATATTAATAAAAATCCATTTTTCAAATATTCAAAATTAAATAGCATAAATTACAAATAATTATTTAAATTGCCCAAGTATATAATTGTAATATCCCGTGTTTTTAAAAATATTTTTACACTGTACCGGGATATACAGTGTCAATAATTTTTATGCATTATACGATATTTTTATGAGTTGATATGTATTTTAAACCTATTTTAATTACTGTCTATTATTTTCAGTGTTTTACGTAAAATTTTCCCGGGACTTTCATTTTCGGGGAAGTTTTCACGTAAACAATGTATTATTAATTATTTTAAATGTATTTACGGGTTTGCATGAACTCATACATATTTTTAAATTATTAAATAAAGCCTGTGTGTGTATATTTATTTAATTAGGGTTTATTATTACCCTAATATTTTATTATTTATTTATTATTATTTGATTATTTTATTTATTATTAAATTATTAAAATTTATTATTTTTTTTCTTTTTTCTTTTTTTTTTTTCTTTTTCTTTTCCTTTTTCTTTCTTTTTCTTTTCCTTTCTCTTTCCTTTTTCTTTCTTTTTCTTTTTCTTCTTCTTCTTCTTCTTCTTCCCGTGGGTGCCCGACGCCACCCACCACATTTCCCACCGTCGTTTCTCCCTCATCCGGCCACCGTTTTCGACACCGCCGGTCTCTATCTTCTCCTTGAGCTCCGGTGAGTGTTATTCTAGCTTTGGTTTGAGCTAAAACGGTCTAGAATTGCTTAGGTTTTGAGTTGAATATTTCGGCCACTTTTGGGTTTTTGATTTTTTTGAGCTTCAATTTGGATGATTCATGGAACTTCCTTCACAAATGTTGTTCCTGGTAGTTTAATCTTCATGTATGAATTTTTGTAGAATTTTTGGAGATTTTTTGGATTTTTGGGTATTTTTGAATATTTTAATATTATTTTCGAATTTTCGGAAATTAATTATTTAAATTATGAAATTGGAGTTTATGGTTGAATTAGGTGTTGAAATGAATTATAGGAATTTATTTGGAATTTTTATGAATTTCTAAGTATTTATTTTTAATTATTGAAGTTTATGTGATTTTGTAAAATTAAGTTAATTGTGTTTTAAATTGAATTTAATTGGTTAATTGAGTTTAATTATTAATATTATTGATATATATGTTGAGAAAATAATTTGGGATAATTGTATGATTTTTGGTGAATTTTTGAAGTAATTTAGGTATATATATATATATAGGGGTATTTTGGTAATTTTACCCTAAATTGTCTAAAAATGTAATTTAATTGGTTTTAATATTTATTTAGGTATAAAAATGATTTCTACAAAATATCTAGTATTTTTAACTAATTAAAACTATTTTTCGTGAATTATTTTCAATTATATATATAATATACGGTTTTTCTAATAAAATGAGTTTTAATCGGTTTTATAGTGTTTCAAGATTTATTATGTAATTTCTACGTATGAAATGTATTTTTATGATTTACGGATATTTTTGGTATATTTGAATATATTTTCTGTGTTTGTGGACCCTGGTCGGTGGACTGTAGTCTGGAGTCCGACCGAGGGGTTGTGATTGATTGTGGTGTTTATTTTTGAAGTGTATTTTCTTGCAGGGTCGGCTCTACTCTTTTGAGTAGAGAGATGTCCGTTTTACAGGGGAGGTTCTGTCGAATTTTCGATAGAATTCTCGTAAACGTGATATCCAGTCGAACCCTAATTTCCGATTCTGTGTTGAATACTCTAGATTTAATTCTAGGATTTCTGTTAGGGTTATTCTGATGTCGATTAATTATTTCTTGTTTAGTTGCGCCGAGACCGAGGGTTAGTGGACCAGGCCCGTCGGACCTGTCTCGTGGAGCGCATTAGGTGAGTTACTATATTATATATATATGCTTAGGATGCATGATTTAGAAAATGCATGTTTTATTTTGACTAAATATGCATAAATAACATGATTTATATTCAAGTATATTTTTGGTATATTTTTGGTATATAATAAATTATATACATGTTTTATTAATAAAATATATTTAAAATGTTTTTAAATATATTTTTAGTTTAATTCATGATTTGATTGAATTTATTTGACGTATATATACTCAAAATATACCTGGTTTATGTTTGGTATATTTTCGGTATATATATGGTTTATTTGCTATTTCATTTATATCCATGCATCATTTATTTTTGTGAATGAATGTTTTATATTTAAGAATGAAGGATATCAATAGAACGTGCTACCTAGTGGGCAGCACTAGGACCGAGTACGTACCGGTACGCCTATAGTATTTAGGCTTTATTACTAACTATTTGTGGATATTGATTTGATTATGATTATTGATATGTGAGATGTGGTTTGTGGGTGTGATTGCTGGAGCTCGGTTGACCAAGTGTCTCGGGGCCAATCACACTGGCAGTCAGACTGCTGGAGCTCGGTTGACTTAGTGTCTCGGGGCCAGTCTACTGTCCAAATGGATTAAGTGGATATATTTGGAATCAGTGAGCCTGTATGGCTAGAGTGTTGTTTAACACTATTTTTCTGAGGTTGCGATATTCTAGGGTTCTATGTGATCCTTCATAAAAGTTGATTTTCAGACAAAATATATAAAATGATTTTTCTGCATCTGTATGAATTTGCCTGTATATATACATATTACTCATATACTGTTGACTGTATGCATTATCACTTAGAGTGTATGTATATATACTATAGTAATTCACTCAGTGAGGTCTGACTCCCCTCCGTTGACTATTTTTCAGGAGAGTCAACTTCCTCAGACCTCAGTAGCAGGTCGATACGCCGGATTTCTTCCGCCCCGGCTTCTTTATGTAAATTGTCTACTTGAGTCTTATTTATTTTATCTAGACACTGCAGTAGCTGTAAATTACAGTATTGGATTTTATGTACTTTATTTTAAAGAGATGTATTATGTTAAAACTGGATTTGTATAAAGATTATACATTTATGAGATTATATATGTGATGTGATGAGTTTTGAATTATATCCAGTTGTTATGGATGATATTGTAATATTTATGATTTTATTTTCCGCTGCATATTATATTTTTATGGTTATTATTGCATTTTTATTTTATTTTTTAGGCTTGCTACGGGTTCCGGATTCGAAAGAATTCCCGTTCCCTAGCGCCGGTCATGGCCCCTGTTTTGGGTCGTGACAATAATAAAAATAGCTAAAATTTCATTTAATCATAAAAATAATTAATAAAACTATTATTCGAATATATTTCCAGAAATTATTACTAATTAGCTAAAAATAGTTAATAATTCATAAAAATTATTTTAATACGATTTATTACTTAAAAATTTTCCAAAACATAATAATTAACAATAATTTCAATTAAAATAGAAAATTTATTAATTTAAACTAATTTTTCCAAAAATCCAATTTTTACATAAACATTCAAAAATTTATAATAAATAATTGGAACATAATTTCAATAAACTTCCTTTAAAAATATGCTTAAAGTCATTATCAGAATTTATTAAAAATAAAACACATTTCTGAGTCGAAACAGCTCCTGTGAATAGTAACCAAACTCAGAATAGTGCTCAGATCTCAACTATCTCCAAAATTGAATTTAAATATATTTTTTGAAAGATTACAACTTCAATTTAACTAATATAAAGTCAATTTAACAAGAACCAAACCAATTGAACACAAAATCAACAATTGAACCTAAGAACCCTAGAATGAATTATCTAAAATTGAAGCTGAATTCGAGTTTAATCAGACAAATTATCGTAAGGGAAATGAAGCCCACGTCAAGAGCTTCCAAACGAGACCGGTGCCAGCTCCAACAACCTTCGAAAATGCCACTGGTGACCTCCGGAAGCTCATGGCACCGAGAGGAAAAGAAAGAGGAAGAAGAAAAAGCTCATTGGACAACAGGGAGAAGGAGGAATTGACGTCGTGATTGGTGGTGGTGGTGGTGCACACGATGGTCAGGCGGTTAGGTGGCGGCATGGGTGCTAGTTCACATTTTGCAATTCAAGCAGAGAAGAAGAAAGAGAAATGAAAGGGAGGGAAAGGGGATGAAAGAAAGAGAAAGAGGGGCGAAAAAAAAGTTTTCATATATATATATATAAAAGGAGAAAAGGACAAAATAATATTTTTTAATTTAAATATTTCCTTTTCTAATTAAACTCACCACTTAATATTAAAATATATTATATTACACTACACTACATAATTCACAAATAATAATATTATTATTAAATAACATATAATAATAAATTTAAGTTTTAAATTTCAATTTAATATTAATACCATAATATAATAAAATAAATAATAACACTTAAATTTAATTTAATTTCACAAAATAACCATAATATAACAATTTAATAAAATATTTATTAACACCATAAATCTTAGAAATTAATTTAATAATTTATAAGAATATCGGGTTATAACAATTTTTCCCCTTACAAAAATTCATTCTTGAATTTCAAATAAAAATAACAAAATACAAGAATTCATTAAGGAAAAAGGTAAGGGTAAGCCACCTACATCTTAGCCTCGGTCTCCCACGTGTGTTCCTTCACGTTGTTGCTCCTTCACAACACCTTGACCATTGAGATCTACTTCGAACATAACTGACGAACTTGATAATCCATAATCGCAATTGGCTCTTCCTCGTACGTCAGGTCTTCATTCACTTCTACACTCTCGGGTTACAACATGTGCGAAGGGTCTGAAATATACTTCCTCAGCATTGAGACATGGAACACTAGATGCACTTGAGACAAATTCGAAGGCAAAGCCAACCAATATACAACCATGCCCACTCTCTCCAAAATCTTAAAAGGTCCAATGTATCTCAATGTTAACTTCCCCTTCTTGCCAAATCTCATCACACCTTTCATCGGTGACACCTTCAGAAAAACATGGTCCCCAACCTGAAACTCCACATCCTTACGCTTCGGATCTGTATAGCTCTTCTATCTGATGGCTGCAGTTTCCAATCTTCTTCTGATCAAAGCAACCTTCTTAGTTGCATATGTTATAACCTGAGTTTTTAAATTATTTTAATATAAAATAGGATATGTTGTGTTAATAATTTTAAAATAATAATTGATTATTTCATTATCTTGAAAAATTATTATTGTTATTATTTACGTTTAATTAATATATTTTACGTAAATACATGTCATTAAATTATTATTTTAGGAAATAGTATTTTATTAAATCTTTAATTTAGAGCATTAATATTTTAATATTATTATTTTAATAAAATTACATTATTGATCTTAATTTTTATGAGTTATACATATATATGCATGCATGAATAATATTAGGGTTTAATATTTAAATTATGTGTATATATTATATTTTTATTATATGTTATATATATATATATATATATATATATATGTGTATATTAAATGTGTGGTGTGTGTTCATTGAGTATATATTATAAGGTTATTATATTATAATATAAGTTATATTATATTATATTATATATATATATATATATATATATATATATATATATATATATATATATATATATATATAAACCTAAATATTTACTAAAACTACCCTTCCCCTACCTCTCACTCTCTCGAAACCCACCATCACCATCACCGTTTGTCTCTGCCATTTTCAGGTTGTCAGTGTGCCACCCTGAGCTCCGTCCCTTCCAGCCAGCAGCTCCGCCACCATCTCTTCTCTTCTCTGGCGCTGTTTCAGCTTATTTTGGTTGAAAACCTGAAAATTTCTTCCTCCTTCGTTCAAGTCGTTTCCGGCCACCAAAATTGATGATGATGTCATTAGACTCTTGAAACTCCATAGAGGACGATTTCAAGCTTCTTGTAGCTTGAAAACATGATTTGGTAGGATTTTGATCTTATTTCCATTTTCAGCCATTTTTGCTTTTTGAATTTTTTTTGCTTGATTCCTTGTGATTCATGATTAATTCCTTCACAAATATTGTTCCCCTTAACTTAATCTACATCCTAGAATTTTTGTGTAATTTTTAGAATTTATTTTGATTTTTATGAATTTTTTATTATTTTATTATTTTTGTAAATTAATTAAATAAATTATGAATTTGTGATTTTTTGTGTTTTTAGTGGTTAATATTAATTTTACAATTTAATTTAAATTTTTTTATTTTTGTGTAATTTTTTATAATTATATTTAGTTTATGTCAATTTTCAAAATTTAGGTTAAATATATATTTTGTTAGTAATTATTGGTTAATTAAGTATATTTGTTGATTTTAGTATTTGTTGATTTTAGTGAATAATATGTTGAGAAAGTAATTTTTGAGTATGTATATAATTTTTATTGAATTTTTTAATATTATTAGTATTTTATATGAATTTTTATATACTAGGGGTATTTTGGTAATTTGGTGATAATTTTAGTTAAATATTAAATTTAATTGGTTTTAATAATTATTTGAGGTATAAAAATGATTTTTACAAATTATTTACTAATTTTAACTAATTAATACTATTTTTTTAAAATTATTTTCAAATTAAATATAATATACTATTTTTGTAAATAATTGGATTTATAGTAATTTTTAATATGTTTTTGGACTAATTAAGTAATTTAGATTTATAAAATGAATTTTATTAATATTAGTGTGTTTATCGAGAAATATCAATTTTTAATAATATTATATTATTAATTAGGATTTTTAAGTAATTACGGGTAAAATAATTACTTTTGGGGTTTTTAATGTTTAAATTGCTATATTTTGGAACTTAAAGGGTATTTTTGGAACTTATTGGATTTTAATATGTTTTATGCATTTTGTTGTGAATTGTAAACCTTGCAGTTTGGGATCCCGATCAAAGAGTTATGAGAATTCTATTCGAAGTATATTTTCTTATAGGACTGGCTTTACTTTTTAAGTAGAGAGATGTCTGTTTCACAAAAGAGGTTCCGTCGAATTTTTAATAGAATTCTCATAAAACGTGACATTCGGTCAAATTTCTATTTTCTGTTTGTGTTTAGAATTCTAGATTGAGTCTATAGAAGTTAAGTTAGAATTATTCTGAATTTTGTGTTATTATTTTATTGTTCGTTGCGCCGAGACTGAGGTCTAGTGGACCAGACCCGTCGGACCCTTCTCGAGGAGCGCACAACTATGAGTTATTATAATATATATGCGTTACTTAGGTTGCATGTTTTAGAATTCTATGTTTTAAATATAAATTTTGCATAATTGCCTATTTGAATGTTTAAGTATATTTTAGGCATACTTTTAGTATATTTTCGGTATATTATGAAATAAATGCATGTTTTCCTTTTTAATTAAATCTAGCTTATTCTCAAATACATTATTGGTTTAATTTAATATATTCAAAGATTTTATTTGAGTTGATTATACATATATATACCTGAAATATACTTAATTTATTTTAGGTATATTTCTTGTATATATATGATTTATTTGTTTATTTTAAATATCATTATGTATCATTTATTTTTTTGAATGTATGTTTTAATATAAATGAAGGATATCGATAGAACGTGCTTCTTAGTAGGCAGCACTAGGACCGTGTACGTACCGGTGCGATAGGTTAGAGTTAAGTGAAAATTAATTATGGTAATTATGATTGATTGATATGATTGATTTGATTGAGGTTGTTGTGATTGAGAGTGTGATTGCTGGTGCTTGGTTGACCAAGTGTCTCGGGGCCAATCACACTGACAGTCAGATTGCTGGAGCTCAGTCGACTTAGTGTCTCGGGGCCAGTCTACTATCCATATGGATTAAGTAAATTTACTTAGAATTAAGTGAGTCTATGTGGCTAGAGTACCTTCTATTTAGGGTTCTATTTGATCCTTCATAACTGATGATTTTCAGTATTAAAATGATTTTCATTGCATTTGTATGTATTTGTCTATATATATATTTATTATATATACTTTTGAGTGTCTGCATTTGACATTTAGTTATGCATGTATATATATTATAATAATTCACTCATTAAGGTCTGACTCCCCTCCATTGATATTTTTACAAGAGAGTCCTCATCTTCAGACCTTAACAACAGACCTGTTTACCGGATTTCTTCCGCTCCAGCTTTATTATGTAAATCGCTTACTTGAGTTTTACTTTGTACTCTAAACACTGCATTAGTAGTTGTATTTGACTTTGTCGAGATTTTTTTTTGTATTTATGCATGTATGAGGATTTTACTTCATAGTGTTTCTCTGAAGATTGTATTAAAAGATTTCTATTTATGATATATATGATGTGATTTTACGTTATTAAAGGAAGTTGTGAATTTATTTTATTATTTGAGATTTAATTTTCGCTAAATAATATTTTATTGCATGCTTTTCTTTTAAGGCTTGCTACGAGTTCCAGATTCGAAAGAATTCTCGTTCTCTAGCGTCGGTCATGGCCCCCTGTTTTGGGTCATGTCAGCATCCTAGATAATTTTAGGTCCAATCAACTCTCTTTCTCTAATCTCATCCCAACACAGAGGGGATTTAAACTTTCTTCCATACAGAGCTTCATACGGTGCCATTTCAATACTGTTATAGTAGTTGTTATTGTAAGCAAACTCTACTAGTGGCATATGATCATCCCAACTACCTCCAAGATCTATTACACACATTCTCAACATATCCTCAAGTGTTTGGATCGTCCTCTTAGATTGACCATCTAACTAAGGGTGAAAAGTAGTACTGAAATCAAGCATGGTGCCCATTACTTCTTGCAACTTCTGCCATAATCAAAAGGTAAATATTGAACCTCTATCAGATACAATGCAAACAGACACTCCATGAAGGCACACTATATGCTTAACATATAGTTTAGCCAACTTGGCTATGGAATAAGTAGCTTTGACTGGTAAAAAGTGAGCTAATTTAGTTAACCTGTCCACAATCACCCAGATGGAATCGTATCTATCCTTTGAACGAGAAAACCCTATCACAAAATCCATAGCACTTCTCTCTCATTTCCACTCAGGAATCGGAAGAGGCTGAAGCTTCTTAGAAAGCTTTTGATGCTCAACTTTCACCTGTTGACAAGTCAAGCACTTAGAGACATAATTAGCTACATCCTTCTTCAATCTATCCCACTAGTACAAATCCTTAATTTATAGTACATCTTAATAACACCTGGATGTACACTATAAGCTACAGAATGCGCTTCTTCTAGGATTTCTTTTCTCAAATTATCCACAACTGAACACAATCTACCACTGGTCCATAAAACACCTTCATCATCAAGTGTAAAATCAATGAACTTTCCTTCATAAACATTATCCTCAAGCTCTACTAAAATAGGATCTCGGCCCTAAGTTGCCTTAATCTTATCCCTCAACACTGATCTGACTTTGAACTGAGCTAGCAGTCCTCCTAATCTGCTTATCTTCATCATCAAACCTTGATCCACTAACTCATACAACTTTTGGATCAAAGGTCTCCTCTCCATACTAATGTGAGCAAGACTACCCGAGGACTTCCTACTCAAGGCATCTACTACCACATTAGCCTTGCTTGGATGGTATAGGATATCACAATCATAATCCTTCAACAATTCTAACCATCTTCTTTGCCTTAAGTTTATATCTTTGTGCTGGAAAATATGCTTCAAACTCTTGTGATCTGTGAAAATCTCACAAGTCACTCCGTACAAATAATATCTCCAAATCTTGAGAGCAAAGATCACTGTAACCATCTCTAGGTCGTGAGTAGGGTAATTCTGTTCATGCTTTTTCAACTGCCTCGAAGCATAAGCTATCACCCTACCATTCTGCATTAACACACAACCTAGGCTAACTCTAGAAGCATCATAATACACAATGAACTTATCTTCTCCCTTAAGCAAAGTCAGAACTAGAGTTGTGGTTAACTTCTCTTTTAGTAACTGAAAACTATTCTCACAAGCATCTGACCACACGAACTTCACATTCTTCTGAGTTAGGCGAGTCATAGGTGCTGCAATTCTCAAGAAATCCTGCACAAATTTCTTATAATACCCAACCAAACCCAGCAAACTTTGAATCTTAATGACTGATGTCAGTCTGGGCCATTCATACACTGCTTCAATCTTCTATGGATCAACCTGAATACCATCTTTAGACACCATGTGTCCAAAGAATGCAACACTCTCCGTCCAAAAATCACACTTTGAGAATTTAGCATAAAGCTAATGTTCTCTCAATGTCTGTAGTACTATCCTCAAGTGATATACATGTTCCTCCATACTCTTTGAATACACCAATATATCATCAATGAAAACTACTACAAACTTATCCATAAATAGTCTGAACACCTTGTTCATTAGATCCATAAAAGCAGTTGGTGCATTAGTTAATCCAAAGGACATCACCAAAAACTCATAATGATCATATCTAGTGCAGAATGTCGTTTTGGGAACATCAGCTTCACTGATCCGCAACTGATGATAGTCTGACCTCAAGTCAATCTTGGAAAACAATAGTTATATAATTTTAATGTTAACTATCAAAATTCATGTTAATTCGTTAAAATTTAATACAAATTATTTAAATATAAATATAAAATGATATATATTTTTGTATCTATTTTTTTTATATATGTTATAATCTCTTAAATTTATTATATTAATATTATTAAAACATTACACAAAACACAATACTAGATATTATATAAACGTTTTCTCTAAATAACACATTGATAATTTTAAGAAATGCAATATATCTGAAAATGTTAACAATTTGTAATAAGATATGTATTTTAATTTATTAAAAAAATATTTACATATAAAAAATGATCAAATAAAAGTAAAACTAGAAGCTAGCTACTTTTCTTTTAATTTAAAAAACAGCAGAAATTTTGATCTATTTTGCCGGCATTTAATTGTTTTGTTAATGATAAGTGTTTAGAGTCGGGCAAAAGATAACAAAGTCTTCATATTAAAGACAAACCCATAGAGTTGCATTGCATATATAATAATATTCTAAAAATTAAGTAAAATAGAATTAAAATGTGTATGGATATGCATAGTTGTTTATTTAATTTGGTTTGGGTGTGCATGTGATAAGTTGCATACTTTTCCTTTTCAACTACAAGAAAAGTTCTCTGATAAGACGATTATATTATATTTATATTAATTATATTATATGGTCCCAATGCAAAATCCAAATGATTAAGATTAGAATGTGATTGACAGATGTTGTTAATTATGAGATGGATTTTGTGAATCCTACTATCGGTTCAGATCAGCTTAGTAGTCTAGTCTCATGGACAAGACCCAACTTTAAATGAAAAAGAAAAAAAAATTACATTAATTATCTTACAATAACTTAGAAAGGTTATTTAAAATAAATAGGACTTTTTGAAATTAATACATTCTAATTAATTTATTGTTTAATTTATAAATAATGATTTTGACACTTCACTTCTTAAAAATATAATATATAAACAAATTTTAATTATTTTAAATGTTTAATTTTGTTTCAATTTATAAAAATATCAGTTAAATATCTCAAATAATATTAAAAACTATTGATAAATTATATTAGAAAATTTAAGTGTTTAAATAATTAATTTATACGGTTAAAAAAATAGTTAATTTATAAATTGAAAAATTGATAGGAAATATCAAACTCAAAAACTGAATATATATATATAAGACCAAATATATTTAACGAGATAAAGTTATCATACCACTTGCACATCAAACAAATACAATCAATCAAATTCAATCATTTTTTACACTAATTAAATCAAAATTTACAATTTTTACTCAAAAATGTCCGTTTGGTATTGGTTGAAATTTATATATCATCAACCTTCAATGGCCCTCTCCAATTGATTTGAATCTCTGAGACAAAAAAAAAAGACGTAAAAATAAATTTAATAAAAAAAATTATCTAGTAGCCATGTATTCATCATTGTCCGTATACATATACATGGAAATAATAGAATTTTGGACCAATCAATCCACACTCCATTAGCGGACAAAGCCAATTCAATTATTATTGCATTTGCCTATTGTTCCTAATGACAAAAGCCCTAAAAATTTATGGCTTGCAAGTTGGGCTTCCTCCACAACTAGCCTATACTATACACATCACACAAGCTAATTGGGCTCTTCTAAATCACAAGTACATAGTTTGTTCTTCATAGCCTCCTTTTGGTTTCATCAATATCTTCTTCATATAGGAAGAGTCACAAATACAACAACTAAATTTCATTAAAAAATTCATTTCAATCAAATACATTTCCTTAATCAAAATTGATTTATTGTTAAGCAATTCTATAAAATTAAGAAGTTAAAATAAAAAATGAATTTTATAAAGTTTTTATTTAAACCAAACACATTCACTTAGATTTGTAAAAAAAATTTATAAAATTTATTTGAACCAAACATACACTTAGTTAATTTCATACCTATTTTTTGATTTATAAAATGAAATCCTATTTGATTCTATAGCACAAAAAATGTGCTAAATTTACACACTCTTGATTATTTCTTGTAAACTAAATTTAAACTGTCATCTCTAAAAATAATTTAAGTGATAAAAAATATAAATATTTAAATATAAAAAGTGGAGTTTTGATCTTCAATCTCTCTACTCTCCCCTCTATGGTGAAAAATTAAACCACTTAAACTTTATCGTTGAAAAAGAAAATAATAAATCTAAATAGTTTCATTTTAGTTCATAACTTTTCTTAAAACATGTAAATTGTTGATTTGTAATAGCTGATGAGGCCTTAGCCAGCAACTCATAACTTAAGTATTCGGTTTGAATCTTGGTAATAGTATAGATTATTTTTGGTTGCTTTTAAGGAAAAGAGACCCCTTGTAGGTTTCACACAAGTAAGATGAATTTACTCTTTTTGCTAATATCTAAGAAAATAATAGTCGTAACTTGATTGTAATATTAATATTGTAATATTAATAACACGATAATGATAAAAAAAATATATAGTCAACTTCCTTTATTGCAGCCACTATTTAAGCTATAAATTAATTTACAATAATTATAATAATTAATATGAAAAAAAAAATTAATTTCAAAGCTTTCTCAAAATTTTCATCAATTTATCCTACCACAAAGTGTAGATCAATAATTAATTTTTTTAATTCAAAATTCAAATGATTTATTTCATTACAATGACATAATATATTATTAAATATGAATTTTGTGAAAGAAAATCCTAACTACTCCACTCAATCAACTTACACATTTTAATTAAAAAAATTAATTTTTTTCATGCCTATCTTATTTATTTATAAATAAATTTCAGCAAATTCTTGATCGAAATTGGAATCAAAATCAAATATACAAATAAATCGATAATTATTTAAATTATGCGAAACAATTAGAAAATCAAAAGATAACAAATTAATAATTGGTAAATTTATAATATTATTATTAAATTCAAAGGGAAAACATTGAGAGAGCATGGAAGCTATCTTGATCAGATTGAGTAGCAGCAGCAGCAGCAGCTGGTGAGCTTCTTGCAAGATTAGCTATTCTTTGACAAATCAACCGTATAGCTCTTCCCCATCTATTACCAAGATTAAGAACTTGATGATGTTCCTCCTCACCAATATTATCATCAGTATCACGAAACGCGATTTGACCCAGTTGAAAAAGGAACAGCCTTGACGCGTAGATCGCATCGGAACAAACCGGCCGGCCTAGCCGGAGACTACATCCGAGTTTCGCCAACCAAGGACAGACAAAGCTAGTAAGCAATGGAGAGACAACAGCAGTGGTACGAGAAGAAGATAAAAGATGAAGCTTGGCGGCTAGTACTATCACTGCTAGCCCCATAAGTGCGCCTAACGAAATTAATTTTGGGTTTAAAGCTTGGAATTAAGCTAAAGTAGCAGACATTAATGTAATTGAGGAGGAGAAGAAAAAGAAAAAGAAGAAGAAAAAGAAGAAGAAGAAGAATGAAGAAGAAGAAAATCGTTTCGTGAATAGTAAAGTAGCAACAGCAGTTGTGTGTATTTGGAAAATTTTTTTCAAAGGAAAAGCCACATGCCGCAGGCAGAGGGGGGTAACTTCTACATTAACCACTGTCCATGTAAAATGTCGGTTCTGTTCCTATATACACCAGACATTAAAAAAATTTAGGGATAAAATGATAATTTTATTTGGGTCGTAATGCAATGTAAATGTCTATTATCGTCCTTTTATTTAAAAATTATTGATATTGAAAGTTGAATAATTTTAAAAATAGTAAAACTTTTATAATAATTAATTTAATATAATGGTATATAGTAATTTATATTAATTACGGTTATAGTGAAAATTTTTCTAGTTATTAGCACGTGATGCTTGGCTGATGACCAAACTCTTTGTAGCACATAAATTTTTTATTTTTTTTGAAAGCAATTATTATATTCAAGAAGTAAAAAACAACCAATAGATTGAGGAGGCAAGCTCCATAGGAACCATGAATATTCATGAGTGTCACCAATCTATGTAAAAGTACAACTACTAACTAATTAAAATAAAAAATAAAAATAGTGTTAAGTTAGTGAAAACCAAAAAGAAAACTATTTTTATGCTTAATTCAGATTAATCGGATCCTCAAAAGGACTTGCATATTCTTGGTCCTTCTCTTTATTGCTGTCTTCAGTAGTGATTCTAACTGAAGTTTCAATTCCAAGGGCTGGGTTTCTGGCTAAAGACTTCAACTTGTATTTTTTGGTTTGATTCTTCCTTAGGATTAGGCTGGATTGAGTGTTCCTAAGGATAGCTTTTTTAGACGGAGCAATATCAGACAACTTAGTTTCCTATTTGGCCCTTTTTTTGCTTGGACTATCTTATTCTGGTGGACTCATTTTAGATTCTTGGGCCATTGAGGCTCTAAGTTTATATGGGCCTACTTCCTTAAAGCTCTGGGCCATTTCCTTAGCTAGTTTAGTTTTTTCTTTGTTTTGGACAATTTTATTTTTTTTTCGTTTCTTTACTTACTTGGTGACAGTTGGATTGATAAAAGCTTTTCCTATAGGACTCGTTGGAAATGACATGCTGGTTTATCCAAGGCTCAAACTTGCCATTTTGTAGGCTGCATAATTTGGGTTTGGCAACTGATAGTCATCCTCAAAATCTCTCATTGAGCCATGTGAGCGCCTGTGACTTGCTGAGGTTGAACATCTCTTATCTCTAGCAGAGGAGCATACCTCCTAAGGTACTTGGGATAATAGGCTTTTGACCACCCAACAAATTTGCCAATGGTTTCCTCTTCGATAGGACTCGAAACCATTGACCATAAGCTTAGTTGGAGTTCACTACCTAGTCCCTGTCTTCTTATGTCTTGACTAGTTTTCAATTGTTGGTTTGGTGGTCTAAGTAACCACAAAGATAGCAGAAAGCTGGAAGCCTCTCATAATGGAAATGGACCTAATTCTCCTTCCCTGTCCGATGGTTATGAAAACCCTTTAGTAAAGGCTTCAAGAGGTCCAATTTGACTTTGATTCTTATGATAGGGTCCTAATCTTCATCCGTCACCATCAATTATTCAGTGTTAACTAGACCTTCAAAAATGGAATTAGTTATATTATGGGCATTGGTGAGAGTCACTTGATTTATAGGTAATCCTGATACTTGGACCCAAACATACTCAAAAGTAAAATTTATTTCTTCTATGAGTTTGTTTGGATCCCATTCTTTTAGAACAATGAGGCTTTTATAGTTTAACCATGGGGGTACCATCCAAGACTCTCATTTTGTCATTCACTTATTCAAATTTAAGTAAAAATGTATTGCTCATGCTAAGATCTTGGACGAGCAAAGTGTCAATGAAAGCCTACACCTGTGATAAAATGTTATGAAGAACTCTGGCAGTGTACTTCCTATAGCTGAGGATTTTTCCCACCAAATGGAATATGATTTTTTGAATTTCTTCCTCTAGGGCTTCATTGAGAGTTAAGGATTGAGCTTTGATAGTTAGGCTCTTAATCCCCTATGTTGTTAGAGCTTTTTTAAAGTTTATTGGAGTCTAGAAGGTGTTTTCTTCTTAGTACATATTGAGAGGAAAGGATGCAGGGACGAGGTGAGTATTATGAGTGATATAACTTGGGAAGCTACAGATATGAAAGGTGTTATGATTGTTTAACTTAGAAAAACTAAAGGTCTCTGTCGTAAGACCACTAATACACTGGCTTCCAGAGCCCACTTCGAGAGAGATAAAACATCCTCTCACTTCACTTACATCTATTTGGACATGATTCAAGTACACAATAGAGCCAAAGCATGATGTTACTAGCTTTGGTATATGATTATGCTTCTTGTAAATCGTGCACATAGAGGATTTCAGTATCAAAACCCACCCTTCTTCCCCCCCCCCCCTAAGTTGTTGTTATTTGGCCAAAAAAAGATTGTTTGTCTTTAAAATTATAAATTTTTAGATTTGAATTCGAACAAAAATAATTTATAAAAAATAAATATTTTATGGCCTCATAAATTATTGTACTGGCTAGATTAATAGCAACTTAAATAAAATCACAAAAGAAAACCATAGAAAAATCTTGTGTGTTAAAATATCAAAACCTGCCTGACTTGTTATTTTTAGGGTTGTGTATGGTTTGATCAAGTCGGAAAATGCAAAATTTTTGAACCCACTTTGAAGGTCGAAAATTCAAAAAAAAAAATTCAGAATTGAATCTTAAAATTTATTAAGTTAGAGATTTAAAGTAAATGGAGAATTCAAATCAGTTCGAAGTAAAACCAAAATTCATAAAAAATATATTATCATTATATATTTAGAATTAATAATTAATAATAAGAAAGTATACACTTTTTACATTATATTAATGATAATATCATTTTTAATTAAATCTTATTTTAATATTCATATTTTATAATTTAAACATATAGAATAAAATAGCTATCAATTTCACTATAAAAAGTTTTATTTATAATATTAAAATTTTGTTATATTATTTAAACATGTATTGCAAATTGATTATAATAAAAATTTAGTTGATGAGTACATGTATTTTATTTCTAATAATTAATTTGTACTTATAACCTCAAATTATACATTAGGTGAGCAATTAGCAATAAATTATTCAAAATAAATTGCTTGATATAATTAATTATTAAAATAATATTAAATTTTATTTATAATACATAATTTTAAACTTGATTATTAATTTTATAATATATTATTAGATAAATTAATATGATAATTTCTAATAAAATTATTGACATAAACACATAAAAACACCCGTGCATGTGCGCGTGCACATATATATAAACAAATACTCAAGTAAAATTATTGAAGTAAACAAATACATATAGATATACATAATTCTATATTTCTAATTTTATTAATTATTGATTATTAACTTTTTAATACATCATAAAAATAAAAAGATGCTAATTATTAGTAAAATTTTTGAAATAAACAAATACAAATACATAATTTTAGACTTCTAATTTTATCAATTATTAATTATAAATTTTATAATACTTTATTATGAACAAAAATAATAGTTATTACTAAAATTATTGAATATATACACAAATTTCAATTTTTTTGTAAAATGATTGGTTCTGATTTCTATTATTTAATTTAGTGCAATTCTGGATAGTTCGATTTGGAATCGAAATGATCTCTGAATTGATCAGAAGATCCCTTCAATTGGCTAGAATTCCTTCCTTGAATGAAACTAGATCTTGTGGATTGTCCGTATAATTCAGATTCTCTAAAACTTGTACACAACCCTAGTTATTTTGTAGACAAAGTGCCAATTTGCAAACGTAATATTTTTTTGAGAAAAAGTAAAAGAAGTGATTTTATTTTTAGATGTTTTTATAAATTCCTACTTGTAATTTTACATTATTTTTTATTTTTACTTTTATCATATTATACTCTCAGATTCTATTAATAAATTATTGTTTTTAGTGGTGTTAAATTAAAATAATATAAAAGCTCAACATAATTTTTTTTTAAAAAAATATTTACTATCACGATAATTAGTAGGATGTTCAATCACATAAGTTATGATTTTTTTTTTATCATTAAATAAAACAATCGCCTACAAAAGCTTTAAGATGTGTCTACCACTTCCTTGGGAAACTCTTCTAACTAGGTGTTGATAGATGAATCATAATTGAAAGTTAAATGAGCCATGAACATCACTATCTTTATAAATATAATTTTATATTTTTTAATTTTATTTTTTCATACTCTTTACTATTTTTATCTCTTTAAAACTCTCTCTATATTCTCTAAATTAAACATCGGAGGATTTGCGGAAATTTTTCTTATCTCTCACCTTACCCTTCTTTAATCTTTTGTAGGATTCCAATTCAAGAGTTCCAAAAACAAGTTATCAAGTGGTGTCGTCCATGGAAACTCTCAAGTTAAAAGTCATTTAAGTATCTACCAACTGAGATTTCGGCATTATGACTTCCAGTCCACCATCGATCTTAACTCTCGACACACATTAATCTATCTGCTCATATTCCTCCAATCAACTTGTCAGTACCTTTTCAAATGATAATTCCGTCGGTCCCCTTTTAACATGTTAGGCCCTTATGTTAGGCTCTGATTGGAACCTACATTCCACCTGGTAATACTCAGGGGTGGCCAGCTTTTGGCACCGACCTTCCATCTCTCACCTTACCCTTCTTTAATCTCTTGCAGGGTTCCAACTCAGGAGTTCTGAAAACCAGTTATCAAGTGGTGTCGTCTACGGAAACTCTCAAGTTAAAAGTCATTTAAGCATCTACCAATCGAGATTTTGGCATCATGACTTCCAGTCTACCACCGGCCTTAACTCTCAAAACACATCAATTTATCTACTCATATTCCTCCAATAACTTGTCAGCACCTTTTCAGACGATAATTTTATTGGTCCCCTTTCAATATGTTAGACCCTCATGTTAGGCTCTGATTGGAACATACATTCCACCTGGTAATACTCAGAGGTGGCCATCTCTTCACACCGACCTCCCTTATTATGCCCCTCTTTAATATCATAATAGACCCATACCTTATATACCTTTTCCAAGCCTATCAAAAACTCCTGACATAAACACACTAAACCTAAATACAGTAACCCAAACACTTAACCTATCCCTAATGAATAAAAAAGCAATGATTTAAAATTTTCAAACCCAAATGACCCTAATGTAACAATAGTTGAATGCCTTGATTTAAAGCGATAATCCCAGAGCAACTCACATAAGAAATAATATAACGCCACTAGTAGCAGCTCCAGAGGTATTTGACAGAAATAGTGAAAAATATAAAGCTCCATAAGGAGAATCCAACTCGATAATCCTAGCCTTAGATGATTCAAAGATAGCTCAAAAAGTTGAAAAAGTCATGCATAAAGCTTGTACAGAGCCAAGGAAAGAAGACAAATGCATTATGGAAAGAAATACGCCCTTTATAAGTAGAATAATCCAGACGGAGATTCCAGCCAAATTCAGAATGCTGTAGTTAGATTAGTTTGACGAAACCAAAAATCTAATCAACCATATATCCTTGTTCAAGACTAGGATGTTACTCTAGAATATGAATGATGGAATCATGAGCATAGTCTTTCCTAGTAGGCCCATCAAGAATGCCCAGAAGTGGTTCTACTGGATTATTGAGAATTTTATCTCCTCCTTTGAGGAGTTAACCGAGAAATTTCAGACTTAGTTCATCATTAATGTCCCTCCGGCCAAAAACATCTCTGAATATGCAGATAGGAGGTCACTGAATCACTATAAAGCTATTTGGATTGATTTAATAAAGTAGCCTTGCAGATCAAAAATTTGGTCAATGAGGTAGCAATAGAGACTTTGAAGAATGGGACCTAAGTGGGGAAGCTCAAGGATAAGATAATAACAAAAGAACCTAGCACCTTCGCTGAGGTAATGGCTAAAGTAATAAAGATGATAAATATGGATAAAGATAGAAGGATGCACCGGGATGACGAGAAAGCACCTGTCAAGAAAGATAAAAGGTCAAGATCCAGAAGGTCGAGCTTCCAGAGATCAAACTTGAGACATTTGGTAGAAGGATTTGAAAAGGAGGCCAGGAAGTATATGCCACTAAACACTTGCAGGTCCAAAATCCTAATGTGAGTAAAACATAATGGCTTAGGAGTAACCTTAGCTAGAAAATAAAGTTCGACAAGGAGAACCATGCAAGATAAGAGGTACTACTGTCAATATCACTGGGATTACGGGCATAAAATCGAGGCGTGCTGAGAATTGAAGAATGTTATAAAAAAATTAATACAGAATGGTAAACTCAGTAACTTTACTAACATAGCCAGAAGGCACAAAGATCCGGATGGTTAAGACAGGGATAAGCGGGAACCAACAAAAACTTGGAATGAACTAGCCGAAGTTTTCAACATAATTGTTAGAGGAGAGGCAATTAAGAAAAGGCCTAAGAGATCCCGCAGAGAATAAGGGTCCACCCATGAAAAGAATTAGGCTATCATGTTTGGTCCAGAAGAAGGGAAACACGTTCAACACTCTCACAATAATGCACTCATGGTAAGTGCTTTCATTAATAATTACCAGGTAAAAAGATTATTGATTGATGATAGAAGCATTGTCAACACACTCTCTTGGAATGCCTACAAAGTAATGGGAGGTTGTATTACTGATTTGAAAGCTATTTAAAATCCCATCATAAGCTTTTATGGTGGAACCACCCAACCAATGGGATTAATAGAGCTGAGTCTAGGGTTTAGTGATTGAGATACTAGAGAAGTGATAGATGTCAAAGCTCAATTCAATATGGCAGATCTTCCTCTCGAGTATAATGGCATTAGAGGCTGGCTAATACATTACGAGATCGATACAGTCATGAGTATTCGACGTTTGACCATAAAGATTCCTATTAAAGGTTGGGTCTTAACAATTCACAATAATTAACACATGGCCAGGCAATACTCCTAGATGGCAGTCAAACCTTAGATAGAGGCATTTCCTCTAGAGTCTTAGGAAATAGAGAAACAAGGAGCCAACCCTGAGCCAGTTGACCAAGTTTAGACCTTACAAATCACTAAAGGAAAGACAGTAAGGATCGATAATGAGCTTGATAGTGAATTTAAGTATGGAATAAGTAAGTTCCTTATTAAACACTTAGGCAGCTATGCTTCTCAAGCATATGAAATCATTGAAGTAGACCCTCGGATTATGTCATATAGTTTGAATATCAAACTAGGAGTAAAGCTAGTCGTTCAAAAAAAGAGGACCTTCATATAAAAAAGATAGAAGGTAATCGTTGAGGAAACAAAAAAACTACCGAAAGTCGAATTCATTAAAAAGGTAACACACCCATAATGGGTAGCCAACATGGTGTTGGTAAAAAAGTCTAATGGTAAATACAAGATGTGTGTCGACTATACTAACCTCAACAGCGCATGCCCTAAAGACAGTTATCCGTTGCCAACGATAGATCAACTAGTGGACTCCACTGTTGGTCATTATTTATATAACTTTATGGATGCTACACAAGGGTACCATCAAATACCAATGAAGAAAGAAGATCAAGAAAAGACATCCTTTATCACCCACGAAGGTCTTTATCACTACAAGATTATGCCCTTTAGGCTGAAGAATGTCAGAGCAATATATCAAAGGTTGATGAATCATGTGTTATAAGATTAAATTAGAAAGAAAGTCAAGGTATATATGGATGATATCATCATCAAGAGCCAACACACAGAGCAGCATTCTGGTGACCTTGATCAAATCCTTCAAATACTGAACCAATACCATATCAAGCTAAATCTAGAGAAATGTGTTTTTGGAGTAAAGATAGGAAAATTCCTAGGATTCATGATATCCCAAAGAGGAATTGAAGCTAATCTAGAGAATATGGAGGCCATTCATAAGATGAAAGCTTTAGAATCAATCAACAAGCTGCAGAAGTTAAATGGCAGAATAATAGCCTTAGGATGCTTCATCTCCTATTCAGCTAAGCAGTGTTTACCACTGTTCTGAGCCTTAAAAAATTCCAAGAAGTTTGTATGGAATGAAGAATGTCAAATAGCTTTCGAAGACATTAAAAAGTTCTTGTCCTTGCCACCCCTACTTAACAAGTCAATCCCGGAGAAACACTGTACTTATACATCTCTGTTGGTCAGGAGTCAATTGCATCAATACTGGTAAAGGAGGAAGGAAGTTAGCAAAATCTAGTATACTACATTAGTCAGATACTCAGAGGTTCAAAAATTTTGTATCCTAAACTAGATAAGTTAGTAATGGTTGTATCCACACATCCTGGAAACTTCGACACTATTTTCAGGCTCATTTAATCATTGTAAGATCGAACTTCCCTTTAAGAAAAATATTACAAAGAACTGAAACATCCGAAAGACTAGTTAAATGGTCAATATTGCTTAGAGAATTTGACATTAGCTATGAACCTCGGCAGTAGATAAAAGCTCAAACCCTAGCAGACTTCGTACAAGAGATAACAGTGAAAGATTTCTCTCCTTCTGAATGTCCAGAATGAAAGTTATATATTGATAGAGTCTCATCCATCCAAGGATCCAATATCGGAATCATTTTTAAAAGGCCACACAAAGTCACTATCAGGTATGCAGTTTAGATAAAGTACAACATTACTAATAATACAGTTGAATATGAAGCACTCATTATAGGATTAAGGTTAGCCACTAAGGTCAAAGCTGAGCATATCAAGATATACTCCAACTCAAAATTGGTGGTAAACTAAGTCAAAGGGACATTCCAGATCAAAGACCCAAGCATCGCCAAGTATGTCAAAAAAGTCAGACAGCTCTTAAAGAAGCTCGAATAGGATAGGGGACAATAAGAAATCATCCAAATCCCTTAAAGTGAAAACTCAAAAGTAGATATGCTAACCAAATCAGTAGTAAAAGATAATTCAACATTGAAAGAACTCAAGCTTACTAAAGCATTAATAAAACTAAGCACCGAAGAAGCAAAGATCATGGATGTATAAGAAGTAGTAGAATGGGTGAAACTGATCATTCAGTATCTCGAACATGAGGTACTTCCACAAGATAAGTTGAAAGCTAAGAAGTTGAAGATAAAAGTTGCCCACTACTCCATCCGCCATGGAGAACTTTACAGAAGGTCTCTCTCACACCTATGGTCTAAATGTGTATCACCAAAAGAAGGAAATTACATGCTTAGGGAAATCCATGAAGGAATTTATAGAGCATATGAATCTCATCATTTATTAATCAGAAAGGCATTGCACTAGGGATATTATTGGCCTACCATGTCCCGACATGCTCAAAAACTGACTCAAGAATGTCATAAATGTCAATAATTTGCCCGCCTCAAACATAAGCCTTATAATCCTCAGCATCCTATTGGGAGTCCTTAGCCTTTTATAGTAAGGGGGATGGACATCCTGGGTCCATTTCCTACCTTAACCTCCCAGAAGAAGTTCCTGATCGTGGCTATAGACCACTTCACCAAGTGGATAGAAGTTGAAGTTGTACCAACCATCACTGAGGCCTGGATCCAATACTTTTTCTAGAAAGAAATCATATGCAGATTCAAAATACCAAATACGCTAATAACAGATAATGGGAAGCAGTTTGATAACAAGAAATTTAGGAAGTTCTGTTCAGATATTAGGATAAAGCTCTAGTTTACTTCAATAGCCCATCCATAAACAAATAGCCAGACAGAAGCCACCAACATAATCATCATACAAGGGCTAAAGAAAATACTAGATAAAAAAAGGGGAACTGGGTCAACAAACTCAACAATGTCGTCTGGGCCTATAGAACTACACCCAGAAATTCCACAAGAGAAACACCCTTCAGACTAACTTATGGAATGGATGCAGTAATCCCAATGGAAATTGGATCAGCAAGTTATTAGGTCATCGAGAATCTAGATTAAGAAGTCAACAACATCAATGCTTGAATATGTCTAGACTTGCACGAAGAGAGGGGAGTGTAGGCATCCATTGTAGCAGAAGCTCATAAGCAAAAGGTCATAGAATATCACAATTGACACATATGGCTAAGACACTTTAAAGTTAAAGACTGGGTACTTAGAAGGGTTGACATTGGCAAAGGTAACTCTAACATAGGCAAACTCATACCTAATTGAAAAGGTCTTTATTAAGTCATCGAGAAGATGATCAAATTGGGAGAATGCAGGCACAGGTGCACAAGATCAAGGATAGATAGGGAAAAAAGTTATAATGATATTGGAACTCAGAAAATCTCCAGAAATATTATCAATAAATGTACTATGAGTTTTGAGAAATAAATACTTCATTTATCATTAAAAATATTGTATTACAGAGTATTCCAAAATAAAGAGAATAGAGGCTGGATTGGATCCAGCAAAGACAACACTAGCATACATCTCCCTAGTAGGCCTTAAATCCTTTGGTTTCTTATCGGTGGTAGACTTGGTTAGTTTTTTGGGATTCTTCAACTACTTGGAAGAAGCCTTCCTCTGAGTATCTTCTTTGGCAATAACCCTGGCCAGATCGATAATCGTTATTTTATCCAAGTCTAAGAAGTTTAGATTCGGGTGTTGGTTGAGCAAGACTCTCCTACATTCAGACTTATAAGCTTTGAGAAACCCCATGACCATGTTCTAGTAACTTCTCTTGTCATCCTCATGGGATTTCTTCGCTTCAGCAAGTTTTTCTCCAAAGCCACAATTTTGGGAGTCCTGCCCCCTAATTTTTATTGTAAGTTCGGCCTCTAATCTCACCTTAGCATGCTTGGTTTGGCAAAGTTCCAATGTCGCCTTCACCTTTTCCACTTTCTTCTCGAAGTCAATGGCTATGGTGCTAACCTTTGTCTCTTTCAGGCTGTATTGGCTCTTGAGATAATAGTAATTATCCTTAGCTAGTAACAGAGCTTAAGTCATCTGAAAGAAAAGACAAACACCATCAACTTGGGTATATATGAACATAAATCAAACAAAGTGGGAGACAATTACCTCCAACGAGTGTCCAATCATGGAGTTATATAACTCCTCCTTATCTACATCTATCCAACATTGGATATCTACACAAAGCCATAGAGACTCAACATATTGGTCCTTTACTTGAACATTCAGGATACTTTGAGGCTTTATCTTTTTCAAGATCTAAGACCTCATATCCGGACACCCGGATAACTTTGGGTGCTTAACAAAGACCTCCTCGCATAACTCTTTAGCATCCGAGTCCTCATTCAGGGCCTATTTCCTTTGACCCTCAGACTTCTCCACTTGAGAAGATTCAGCCATAGCTTTTCCTTTCTAGCTGGGCATAGCTTCAGCTAAGACCTCCAGAGCAAGAGGCTTGAAAGTAGGAGAAGAGATTTACACATCCTCCTGAGTCTCCAGCTCATCATCTACAAGTAAAATCCTATCTGCAAATGCAAAAAATTCAGCCATCTATAAATAAAAAAGAGAAAATAGAAGTCAGAGTAATACCTTTCAAATCTTAGAACTTACTACTAAGATGTATGTGGTTAGGACAAACTCTTTAAAGATATCTCCTAGATAAAATTTTAACAAATCTTGTATCGGCTATACCATGAAGATAAAGCCTCATGACCATCTTTGTATCCTTATCATATAGCCTTCAAGGATGCTTCACCTTATAGTAGTCATCGAACGACATCTAATAAATATGGATAAAGTCTGAAGGATGTTCAATAATAAAAAACCTATACCCCGACTTCTTATGGAGATCTGGAAGCTTTACGAAGAGGCTATGGTTTAGAATAGCTTATAGAGAGAACATCAGCTCTCCTTTTTTCTTATTCAACCTATAAAGATATTATAGGACATCTAGATCTAACCTTTTACCCTCCTCGTGCATTAATTCTAAAAAATCGATCAAAATCCAGTAGCTATTTAGATAGAGTTGCCAAGGAGCTATGTTGTACCTATTAAAAAAAAAACCCTAACAAAAGGATCTAAGGGGAATTTAAATCCCCCCTCTAATTGATTAAAGTATACCACTAACCTATCAAAATCTAGCATAAGGGTATGGGCTTTGAATTTTTTATCTATAAAGTGCAGAGTGAAGTCTGTTGGAATGCTAAAACATCTTCGGTACCATTTTAGTAAATCCTCATCCACCCTAGAGATGAACAAATTAGAACTAACTTACTCTCAGGGAGCTATGGATCCTATTAAAATAAAAAAACAAAATGGAGAAGAGAAGGAACTTCACCTGGGTAAAAGGATGCAAACTTACAAAAAAGGCTCTGGGGACACAAAGAACACACGAGAGAAAATTGAGTAAGGGAAGAAAATAGTAGAAAAGTGAAAATGCAACGAGAAAAAAAGTTTGATCTATTTAAAAAGTAGTGGAAGGTTCTGAAATGACCATTACTACCCTCATGATCACTTTTGTCTCTCTCATAAGCAGTAGGGGTAATTTTAGGCAAAGGAAAGGCCCACTAATTGAGCAGTTATTATTATGGTAGCTGAAATGTCTCATCTTCTAACACACAAATAGACATAACAGTTATATAATTTAAAATTCAAAGGCAAGTCAAAAGATGTAGCAGTTGATAACCCCGCTCCTCTCGCTGTTAGTTGTCTCTTACATTAGCACTCAGGTCGTGCTTTTAATGTACTAAGATTCTAAGTCTAGAGATTGAAGCTAGCGCCCTCAAGTTGCTTTGATAGTACTAAGATTTGGCACTCGGGCCGCATTTCTAATGCACTGAGATTCTAAGTCCAGTGATTGAAGCTTACATCCTTAGGTTGCTTCGATAGTATTGAGGTTCGGCACTTGGGCTGTACTTCTAATGCATTGAGATTCTAAGCATAGTGATTGAAGCTAGCACCCTCAGGTCATTTTGATAGCATTGAGGTTCGACACTTGGGTCATGCTTTTAATGCACTGAGATTCTAAGTCTAGTGATTGAAGCTGGCACCCTCAGGTCACTTCGATAGTATTGAGGTTCGATACTCAGGTTGTGCTTTTAATGCACCAAGATTATATGGAACTCAGGCTACACTTTAATGCATCGAGATTATATGGCACTCGGGCCATGCTTTTAATACACTGAGATTATATGGCACTCAGGCCACACTTTAAATGCATTGAGCATCAAAACTCCAGTGACGGCTGGTTCCGTCAAGTTGTCTCCATACTGGTTGGCTAATCCTTCACATTGAGCATTTTTATTTCAAGTCCTACACACTCAAGTCCAGCTAGCACTTTAACGATGCTCTGATATGTTGATTATAAGACTCAATATCGAGCTTTGTCTCTTCCTTTATGAATGAGGCTGGCCACCTCAACTAACCCTTTCATATCAAATGTAATGATGTTTTTTATTACCTTATATACCCGGTTATATCGGACATAAATATCTAGACATACTTTCAGGGGGGACTCTTGATACCCCACGTATATATTCCTATTTAATTGAGATCTTTATTTTTTTATACAGGGGTTGCTTGCAGAAGAAGGATACCTAAAATAAATAAGAGAAGATTCCCAATTCAAGAGACTTCCAAATAAGAAAAAACACTCTTTTAATAGGCATAGGACTTTCATAAAAAAGGAATCCTATTCCTCTCATATTTGAGCATCATTATCCCTATAAATAGGATTCTATATCCCTCATTCTCATTCTCATTCATTCTATTCTCTCATACTCCTTGCTCTTTTTATCTCTCTAAAACTCTCTCTCTCTATTCTCTAATTTAGGTATCAGAGGGTTTGTGGGGATCCTCCCTACTTCTCACATTGCCTTTCTTTAACCCTTATAGGGTTTTAGCTTAGGAGTTCTAGAAATAAGTTATCATAAATAAACTATAAAAATATAAAGAACAAAGAGAGGTTGTAGACGGCGAGATTTAGTATACGTCCAAGATTTTAGCAACCACGACACTGTCTGAGCTCAGGGCTTTGGAGAACACACTAACCACTGTCACAAAGACATGGCGTGGAGATGAGGAGTCACCACCCAGGGTAATAACTGGGACTAATAAAAAAGGTAGCACTCGATTTCCTAAAAGAAAGCTAGCACCATAACCAAGAGATTCTAGATGCGGAATACCAACTTCTTTCAGTCTTGTGTTCATTTAGAATTACTTTATCAATTACTATCATATACTCTATTTACATGCAATTTCATATAAACCCTAAAACAATCAACTCCAAGGCAAACTAGTCATGAAATATACAAGTAAATAATGCATTCAATAAATCACATAATCCCTAAGTTAGTATAATCTATATGGATTTTAAATAAATGAGCTAAATCTACATGTTTTAATTTATACGTGAACCTAAAGACCTAATTCCTTTTTATTTTAATTAAATGAACCCAAGTCTACTAATTTTAATTCTAAATATGAGTTTAAATCTATAAATTATAGAATATTTAAATTAGTGGGCCTAATTCTACATATTTTAATTAAATGATGATCTTAAATCTATAAATTATGAAAAAGGGCTTAAATTAAGTGGGCTAAGTCTAAATTAATTAAATTGTGTTATGTGGGCCTATGTCTAATTAACTAAACAGGCCTAAGGGTATCTCTAATATAAAATCTAATTAATTATGGACTTAAAAATATATTTTAATTAATTAAACCTAATTAATTATTAAGTGAGATGAGCTAAAAGAAAATAACCTAAACTTAAATAAATAAATCAAGACCTAAAATGGGCTTAAGGCCCCAAAAGCACATAAAATTAATAAATAAGCCCAAAAACAAATAAAAATATAAAAAAACAATTAAATAAGATCAAACAAATAATTAAATTAATCCTTACTAAAACCCTAATTTTATTATCAAGCAACCTAAATTAATTTATTTCCTCTATTGATTTTAAATAATTACCTAATTGAAACCTAGTTTTACAGACAAATTCAATCAAAATAAACATGTAACCACAAAAATAATTTACTATTCCCTCTAATGGGGCTATTACAATAGTTCATAAAACAGTTAATAAAATAAAAAATAAAGCAATAAATAAAATAAAATAAAAACCCTAGAAACTAAACCTCTACAAGGCTTTATCCATGGTTTTCCATGAACTTCTCATGAATTCATCCCTCCAACATGATCACCATGCGTTTTCCTCCATAATCACCATAAAAAAAAATTATGATTAATGAATAAATTATAATAATAACTTGAAAGAATAAAAATAATCAATAATATAAAAAATAAATAAATAAAAATAGAATAAGAAGAAGATGATGATGCTTATGAGTGATTTAGGGTACTCCTTAGATTTGTAATTCACCATTCTTGATAAGTTTTCGAATCTTCTTCTTCAAAAATTCTCCAAGGATATTGAATTAATTGATAAACCAAAAGGAATTTTTGTAGAAAAATAACTCACCAAAAAAATAATTAAGAAAGCTCTTTTTAAGAATCAACAATGGATGAAAATTATTTTCATAAACGCACAAAAACCCAAAAGCTTAAAAATATGTTGCTGCCTCCTTTTTTCTTCTCCTCCCCCTTCTTTATATAGAAAAAAAATAAAACCAAAAACCCTAGCTCAATTCTAACGTTATTCTAATTCCTAAAAATATAGGATTAATAATTAAAATCATATTTAGAAATTTTAGACTAATTAGGATTGAGTTAAAAGCCTAAAAAAAATAAAAAACATGGATGGGAGAGTCTAATTCTGGTTAGAATGACACAATTTCGATCGAAATTGGTGTAATTCTAATCGAAATTACATAATTCTGGTCAGAATTATGGAGTTCCGATAGGTTTTTAATTATAAAAAGACCCCTGAAAGAATTTAAGTTTTGCAATTAGGTCTTAAAAAATATTGCAATTTAGTCCTTGAAAACACTAAATCCTTCCCTTAAAAGATGCATTTAAACCCTTAGAATTTTAAAGCTTAAATATCAAAGACCTATTCATGATATTTTCATCATTTGAGTCCTTTGTCACATCCATAACACATTATCCTAAAATTAGGTGTCTACAAAGGTCCTCCGCTGGAAACAATCTTTTTTACAAAAACACCCAGTCGACCAAAGAGCTCTCTTTTTCAGCTTAAGAAATTGAGATATGCAAGCAAGAGGTGTACTAGAAATTTGTACTCTATAAACAATCTCTAAAAGCATGCTCCAACGTCTTCATTAATTCCCCACACCTAATACAGAAGCCATCGGTTTATATTTTCCTTTTTATAAACTCTCCACCCGTAAGAAGCAAGCCAAAAAGCATTCTCTAACTGAACGCTTTCACCTTAGACGACATGTTAATCTTCCATAACCATTTCCAACTGGAAGCATGCGAAGATGAAGCTTGATTTCCTTACTCCAATAATCTACTATTTTAGGCTAAATGATAAATAATTTTAATTGAGTATATACCATTTTTGAAGAAGTGCTAAAATAATGTATTAAGAGGATGTCTCAAACTAATAGGCATTAATAAGATTTGTTTCGCATCATTAGGGTGAAACATGCCCTGAATCAGCTATCTATCCCAGGCTGAATTATTCTCATTTAATAAGTCATATACCTTTAAGTCTGGATCCACCTCAGTGATCTGAGGGGCTGCTTTGAATTGTGGGTTCTATAGTAACCAATAGTCATTCCAAACACTAATTGAAGAACCATTACCTACACGCCATCGAAGACCCTACCTCAAAACACTTTGTCCCTCAACAATGCTTAACTAGGAAAAGCTTAAATTATGTCCTTTTTTTGGGCTCCATGAAAATATGCAAGGGAAATTTATATTGTTATTGAAAATTTATATTATATCAATGTTATATTATATAATTAATAAAAATCAATAATGATATAGTCAGAAAAATACTAAAATTGAATATAACAATAATGGCCAAATGCATCATTTCACCCCTAAATTTTACTCTTTTGGCCGCTAACACCCCTCAACTCTCAAATTAACCAATAGCACATTTGAACATTTATTTTTCACTAATTTGACACCTTAAATCAATATTTTTAACTCATTGAGCTTATGATATGTTAGAGTGTATGAGTGAGTGAATATCACACGTCTTAGAGCAAGTAAAAATAAAAATAAAAAATTACTCACACATGTATATAAATAATAAAATATATCAAAAGGATTCAATTGTTATTTGGAAGCAAATATAATTTACAATTGAATCCCTTATCTTTATCTTCTCATTTATGTCATCCTGTTAAACCATCACCACCACCTGCCCTTTATGCACTATCCAAACCATCACCATTCTTCATAAAAGGTTCCATTATTTTAATGTATGAACACCATCTAATTTCATCAAAATAGCGATAAACTAAAGAAAAAATAAGTAACATCAAATTTAACTCAGAAATCTTGAAAAAAATAACAAAAATCTCTTCTCTGGCATTTTATCAAACAGGTGGTGAGCATAATTTAAAATCACTATTGTTTATAACATGAGTTGCTACATCTTACACTACAATATTTAATCTTTTCTTTTACGTAATTTAATTCAATTCTCTCTTCTTTTTCTACTCTATCGTGTCATTAGTTAATCTCTTCACCTCCTTTTACAATCATTCTCTTTCAAGCTACAACTTCAGACTATTAATATTAATATTGATGTAACATTGATTTCAGTAACTTAAACACAAATTCACCTTCACCTTCAAAGACCAAAATAAAGCAATAACATTACCAACAACTAGATGAGCCATAATAAATAAGATTTTGGGGGTGAGAAGGAGACCATAGGGCCGGTGCATTATAGAGATTAGAGACCCTTCTACTAACGAGAGGCATTATCTAAACACTTTTGGCACTACTGAAGTGACTATTTTAGCCTATGATTGGGTCACTCATTCCATCCATGGCTTGAAGTTTTGCACCAAATTTATGTACCCAGATATGCCACATGGCTCATCAATCACTTCCATTCTCTCCTCCAATGCATTTCTGCATTGTTCTCTCCTTCACCTTACCAGTTGATTATATATTAATAATAGTAATTTTTAAGTATGTTTAGTGCATATTTTAAGTGTGTTTTATTCATTTTTTGGTGAAATTGGTTTACTTTTCATGCTTTAGTTTATTTTTATATAATGGAAGTGTCATTTTAAATTTGGAGGAAACAAGCATTTTGAGAGGAGCATTCACCATCACTATGGAAGCAAAGCTTTTACTGCAGCCTTTAGAGCTAAGTGCAACAACATATGTTGTCACCATCGAAGAAGAGCTATGACTACAGCTCTTAAAAGACCCAAAGAGGTAGTGTCTATTGTCACGATGGCAGCGGGGCTGTGACCGAAGCACGAGCACAATTTAACAACAACACTTTTACACTGTCACAATTGAAGATAACCTTCAATCGCAGCACACCTGATTTGGAATGATATTTTTATGACATGGCTACATTTAATTATTGATTTTGTTCAATTTTTAATTGGTAAAATATGATGGGAGAGCTAAAGTAAGGATAAAATATAATAATGATGGAAGGGGACAAACTATAATGGAGAGAATATAAAAACAATAAACAATAATAAAGATATAGGAAGAAGGGGAAAAGGTGGAAGATATACAGAAGGGAAGAAAGAATAAAAAAAGAAGAATGTGTGAGGAAACAAAAGAAAAAAAAAGTGCAAAATTAGAGAGTAGAGAAGAGAAGAAGATTGAAGATTGCTGAAGAAGAGCTGAAATAAAAAAAATAAAAAGCGAGTTTCTTCTTTCCTTCTTTACTTTCTAATTTTTTAATATATTTTATTTTTGAATGTGAGAACATGATGAATATTATGCTTAGCTAAATTTATTTATGTTAGGAATTGTTGAACTTATTTTAATTTAAGTTGATTAAGCTATTAAACTTTCTTTTAATTTGTATTAAGCATTCATTAAGCGTAATTATTTATGATTTGGCCATTCATAATTGATTTTTTTAATTAAGGTTAATTATTGAGAAATATTAATATTAAAAGGAGTATGATTGTTCGATTAATTGATATAGGTCTAGAGATAGCTTAAATTATTTGAATTTCAATTGGGTGTACTTCATGATTTATTTATTAAACTTGAATAGGTTTTAATTTAATAAGAATTAGTTAAAACTTTTTCAATTGATAGAAATAAATTAAGTAATTTTTACTTGAGAAAGATTAATTACTATCATTGAAACCCCAAGAATTATAATAGAAAGAGAGACTACTTTCTTGTAATCGGCTTAATTAAAATATAGTGATATAATCCCTAATACCATTCTCATAATTTGCTTGTTAAAATTTAAATTAATTGATTTTCATTCATTAGTTTCATTCCTAGTTGTTAGAATATAACAATCATAATTCATTTAATATTCGATTCTTAAACAAGTTAAAAATAGAATTAATAGTTGGATAGACATTCAATCCTCATGGGATGGACATTTACTTATTCTATATTACTTGATGAACTCATATGCTTGTGAGAGCGAAACAAGTTTTTGGCACCGTTGCTAGGGATTGAATAAGTTTAACAACATAATTGGTTCTATTTTTATTGATTTAAGTTATTTTTCTTTTAAATATAGATATTCATTTTATATTTTTACTTATTATAGGAATTATTATGGTGTATGCCTAACACTCGAAGCGCAAGGACAAAACCTATCATTTTTATTCCAGAACTTATATAGTTTAAAAGAGAGAATATAAGTCATTTTCAAGAGGAATTGAGTACCATGGCATAACAACAGGAAGAAGAAAGAACACTTTTGGATTTTTCCATGGCAGGTCTAGATGGTACATGATAAAGTATTGTAAGCCCAACAATCAATACCAATAATTTTGAGATTGAACCGGACTTACTTTAAATGATCTAGTCAAGTGTTCAATTTTATATCTTAGCAAATGAAGGCCCTAATGCTCACATCACTATTTTTTTAGAAATTTGTGATACTTTCAAGTATAATGGGGTGTCGAATGATGTAATTCGCTTGAGCCTCTTTCCATTCACATTAAAGGACAAAGCTAAAGCATGGTTGAATTCACAGCCACCAGCCTCTATCACCACATGGGATCTATTGACAAAAACTTTTTTGAAAAAATATTTCACACCTTAAAAGATAAACAAAGATTATTAAAGATGTCACCACTTTTTAATAATTTGATATGGAATCCTTGAGTGATGCTTGGGAGAGATTCAAGGAGTTATTGCCATCTTTATCATGGTTTGGCAAGGGATGTACTCATTAGAACTTTCTATAATAGTGTTACTTGATCCACGAGAGACATTATTGATGCGGTAGCTAGAGGTTCTTTGATATGAAAAACAATTAAGGCTGCATTTTCACATCTGGAAGAGATGGAAAATAATAATTGTCTTTGGTCATCAAAGTGATAAAATCCACTAAGGAAAATAGGTAAAATTGGGGTAGATGTGGCGACTTCTCTTCAAGCTCAAATAGCAGCACTTTCAAAGCAATTGGGGGATCTTAACCATAGAAAATAGTGGGAGCAACAACTTTGCAGTTGCCATATGAAAATTGTAATATGGTAGGGCACTCAATAGGAGAATGTGGATGTGTCAACAATGGTGTGTACAGAGATGCAAGCTTAGAGCAAGTCAACTTTGTTAGGAACCAATTTTAAAGAAAATAGGGTAATAATCCATTCTCGAACACTTACAATCCAAGATGGAGGAATCATTTAAATTTTTCTTAGAACAATAACAACAATTTAATTCCCCAAGGCTTTCAGAATAACATGGTAAGGTAAGCACCTCCAAGTTTTCAACAACCCCATCAAGAACGTATGGCCTCAATGGAAAATAAATTAGATAAATTTTTAGAGGCTAAGTCTAATAAAATGAGCCATTAAGATAAAAATCAAAAGAAAATAGAGGCTAAATTTGATCAGATAGCTAAAAACCATTCATTATCAATTCACAATATTGAGGTACAGTTGGGTCAGTTTACTAATGCAGTAGCATAAAGAAATTAAGGAATCTTTTAAGCAATACTGAAATAAATCCAAGGGAGCAGTTGAAAGCAATTACACTTAAAAGTGGTAAAGAGATAAGGTCAGGAGATGAGCTGAAGAAAGAAGTAAAGGAAACACAAAGTAAAGAAATTCAAAATGGTGATGATGACTCTAAGAAAGTGAAAGAGCAACAAGCAAAGGACAGTGATAGGAAAGAGCAATTGCTTATGCCTAACTCATAGAAATATGAAGCAATTATGCCTTTTCCATAAAGATTGAAGAAACTCAATGATAAAAAGAGGTTTGCTAAGTTTTTAAATACTTTTAAAGAGCTTGAACTTAACACTCCTTTTGCTAAAGCTCTTGTAGAAATGCCAACATATGTCAAGTATCTTAAAGATATTATCACCAACAAGAGGCGATGAGATGATAACCAAACTGTGGAATAAATATAAACTTACAATTCTATCATCACTCATAAATTACCAACTAAATTGAAAGACCCAAGAAGCTTTACTCTTCCTTATGTAGTTGGTGCTTAAGAATTTTCTAAATATTTATGTGATTTAGGTACAAGTATTAAAGTTATGTTATTTTCTTTATTCAAGAATTTACAAATTGGTGAGCTGACCCTTACGAACATGACTTTACAACTTGTAGATAATTCTATAAAGAAATCGCATAGGATCATCGAGGATGTTTTGGTTAAGGCAGACAAATTTATCTTTCTTGTGGATTTTGTAGTTTTGGATTTTGAAGAGGATAGTAAGTGTCCTCTAATTCTTAGGAGGCCATTTTCAAATACTAGGAGAGCCATCATATATGTTTATGAAAGGAAAATTACTCTTAGGGTTGGTGATGAGAGTGTAGAGTTTATGATGCCTTGATTGATAAAATACCCAATAGAAGAGAAATTTTGCATGAGAGTAGAAGTTGTAGATGAGTGTGTGTAGACACCCAATTTCGAGATGATATGTTATAGATGCAGTAAAGGACTCCAATGATGAAAATATTATGAATAGATTTTCAATACTTAATCTTTAAAATTCTAAGGGTTTAAACGCATCTTTTAAAGGAAGGATTTAGTGTTTTTAAGGACTAAATTACAATGTTTTTTAAGACCTAATTGCAAAACATAAATTCTTCCAAGAATTGCATAATCCTAGTCAGAATTGAATTCTTCCGTCTGTTTTTTTATTTTTAAATTCAATCCTAATCAGTTTCAAACTCCTTGGCTTTTAACTCAATCCTAATTGATCTAAAATTGCTAAATATAATTTTAAGTATTAATCTTATATTTTTAGGAATTAGAATCATGTTAGGATTGGGCTAGGTTTTCTAGTTCTTTTTTCACTATATAAAGAGGATGAAGAGCAGAAAAAAGGAAAGGAAAAAAAGGGGAGACTATTTATTTATTTATATTATTAATTATTTTTATTCTTTCGAGTTATTATCATAATTTATTCATTAATTATAATTTTTTTAATGATGATTATGGAGAAAAACGCATGGTGATCATGTGGGAGGGATGAATTCACGAGAACTCCGTGGAAAACTATGGATAAAGCCTCATAGAGACTTAGTTTCTAGGGTTTTTATTTTATTTTATTTATTGCTTTTATTTTTTTTATTAATTATTTTATGAATTAATGTAATAGCCCCAATAGTGGTAGTAGTGAAATTATGTATGTGGTTGCATGTTTATTTTAATTCAATTGGTTAGTAAAATTAGGTTTCAATTAGGTAATTATTTAAAATCAATGGAGGAAGTAGATTAACTTAGGTTGCTTGATAATAAAATTATGGTTTTAGTAAGGATTAATTTAATTATTTATTTGACCTTATTTAATTGTTTTGTTATGTTTTATTTGTTTTGGGCTTATTTATTGTTTTTATGTGTTTTAAGGCCTTAAGCCCATTTTAGGCTTTGATTTATTTAAGTTTAGGTAATTCTTTTAGCCCATCTCACTTAATAATTAATTAGGTTTAATTCATTAAAATATACCTTTATGCCCATAATTAATTAGATTTTAGGTTAGAAATATCCTTAGGCCATTTAGTTAATTAGACATAGACTCACCTAATTTAATTTAATTAATTTAGACTTAGCCCATTTAATTTAAGTCTTTTTTCACAATTTGTAGATTTAAGATCACCATTTAATTAAAACATGTAGAATTAGACCCACTAATTTAAATATTTCATAATTTGTAGATTTAGACCCACTTTTATTAAAACAAGTAAACTTAAGTTCATTTAATTAAAATTAAAAGGAATTAGGTCTTTAGGTTCACTTATAATTTAAAACATGTAGATTTAGCTCATTTATTTAAAATCCATGTAGATTAGACTAACTTAGGGATTATATGATTTATTGAATACATTATTTACTTGTATATTTCATTACTAGTTTGCTTTGGAGTTTATTGTTTTTAGGGTTTATATGAAATTGCATGTAAATAAAGAATAAGATAATAATTCATAAAGTAATTCTAAATGAACACAAGACTAAAAGAAATTGGTATTCCGTATCCAGAATCTCCTGGTTGTGGTGCTAGATTTCTTTTAGGGAATTGAGTACCACCTTTTCGATTTGTCCCAATTATTACCCTGGGTGGTGACTCCTCATCTCCATGTCATGTCTTTGTGATGATGGTTAGTGTGTTCTCTAGAGCCCTAAGCTCAAACAGTGTCGCGGTTGCTAAAATTTTGGATGTGCGCTAAACCCCACCGTCTACAGTGTGTAAAGGAGGTGAATTTAAATATATAAATTTTTGACAAAAGCTTCAAGTGTGAAGTAGATAGTGAACCCTTATAAGAATCCACTTTTGTTAAGCTTGAAATGTTAATGCGTAGTGATAACCCCACTCCTACATCTGTTGTAAAACCACCCAAGCTAGAGCTTAAACTGTTACCTACCTATTTGAGATAGACCTTTTTAGGGGAGGGAAACACTTGACCCATTATCATTTCTAATAAGCTGTCCATTGAACATGAAAAAAGGATATGTAAAAAATAGTGAGAAATAAGGTGAAGTCCATTGGGTGAAAGATTTCAAATACAAAAAGGGATTAGTCCTTTAATTGTTATGCATAGAATCCATACAGAAGAGGGGAGTAAAGTTGTTACAGAGAGACAAAGGTGCTCGAATCCAAACATGAAAGAGGTGGTCAAGAAGGAGATTGTCAAGTTGTTGGATGCGGGCATTATTTACCCAACTTCTAACAATGAGTGGATAAGCCCAATGTAGTATGTACTAAAGAAGAGTGAAATGACTATTATAGAAAATGAAGCAGGTGAGCTGATTTAAAAAAAATGGCTGATGGGTGGAGAGTATGTATTGATTACCAAAAATTGAACTCAGCCACAAGGAAAGACTATTTTCCTCCCCCATTCATTGACCAAATGTTGGAAAGGATAGCAGGGCATGCATAGTACTATTTTTTGGATGGTTATTTAGGTTACAATCATATTTTTATATTTCCAAAGGACCAGGAGAAAATACCATTCACATGCCCATATAGGACTTTTACTTACCAATGCATGCCTTTCGGACTACGCAACACACTAGCTACTTTTTAAAAATGTATGATAGTAATTTTTTTCTGATCTCATTGAGAACATCATGGAGGTATTTATGGATGAATTATCTATTTTTGGTGATTCTTTTGAATTATGTTTGTCTAACTTTAACAAGGTCTTGAAAAGATGTGAAGAAGCTGACCTTGTTTTTAACTGGAAAAGTGTCATTTTATGATAGAGGAAGCGATAGTCCTTGGTCACAAGATTTTGAGTGTAGGGATTGAGGCAGATGAGCTAAAATAAAAATTATAGAGAAGTTACAACCTCCAAAAACAGTCAAAGGAGTTCGAGGATTTTTAGGACGTACGAGTTTTTATAGGCATTTCATAAAAAAATTTTCTTTAATTGCTAAGCCTTTAACCCAATTGTTAGTTAAAGATGTTCCTTTTGTATTTAATGATGATCGTTTAAATGCTTTCAACAAATTAAAGGAGGCTTTGGTTTTAACCTTAATTATTTCACCTTATGATTGGGCACTTCCTTTCGAGATCTTATGTGACACTAGTGACCATGCTATGGGGGTAATGCTTGGTTAAAGGAAAGATAATAAGCTCTATGTCATATATTATGCAAGTAGAACCCTTGCAGAGTCCCAATTGAATTACACCACAATTAAGAAAGAAATGCTTTCGATGGTTTTCGCTGTTGATAAATTCAAGTCATATTTACTTGGTTCAAATGTTATTATTTTCACTAATCATACAACAATTAAATATCTTTTAGCCAAAAAGGATGCAAAACCACACCTTATTTGTTGAGTGTTACTTTTACAAGAGTTTGACTTAGACATTAAAGACAATAAAGGTTTTAAGAATGTTTTAGTTGACCATTTGTCCAAATTAGAGGGTTATGAACAAATGAGGAAAGAAGAGGATATCAATGATGAATTTCTTGATGCTTTGTTGCTAGCAGTTTAACATTTTAGTGCTCCATAGTTTGTAAACATTGCTAACTACTTAGCATGTGCAGTACTTCCTCAAGAATTCTCCTATCAACAAAGGAAGCATTTCCTTTATGAATTAAAGCATTATCTATGGGAGGATCCATTTCTCTACAAGATATATAGAGATGGGTTGATTATAAGGTGTGTTCTTAAAATTGAAATATTGAAAATTGTGTCTCATTGTCATAATTTTGTATATCGTGGGCATTTTGGAGCAATAAAAACTACTACAAAAGTGTTGAAGAATGGATTTTTTTCTAGCTTACTTTATTCAAATAAGCCAAGGAGTATGTGGAACACTGTGATAGATGTCAAAGACAAGGAAATATCTCTAAGATAAATTAAATACCACTCATGTCAATTCAAGAAGTGAAAATTTTTACGTTTAGGGATTGGATTTTATAGGTCCTTTTCCATAATCTTTTAGGAACTATTATATCTTGGTTGGGCTAGATTATGTGTCTAAGTGGGTGGAAGTCATTCCTTCACTAATAAATGATGCTAAAGTGGTGATAAGATTTTTTAAAAAATTATTTAGCAGATTTGGAGTACTTCGAGCTGTGATTTATGATAGAGGCTCACACTTTGGCAATAAGCAGTTTGAGTCAATACTCTAGAGGTATGGAGTTCACTATAAAGTTGCTATCCTATATCACCCTCAAACTAATGGTTAGGTGGAGGTCACCAATAAGGAAATAAGGAAAATTTTGGAGAAAACAGGGGGCTCTTCGAGGAAAGATTAGGCATCTAAATTGGATAATGCTTTATGGGCATATTGTACAACATATAAAACTCCTATTGGTATGTCTCCTTACCTATTAGTTTTTGGGAAAGCTTGTCATTTGCTTATGGAGCTTGAATATCGAGCTTATTAGGTCATTAAGGCACTGAACTTTAACATTAATGCAGCCATTGAAAATGTTTGTTACAGCTTAATGAGTCAGACGAATTTCAATTTCAAGCATATGAGAATGCCAAACTCTTTAAAGAGAAAACAAAATGGTGGCATGATGCTCATATTCTCAAGAAAGAATTTAGAGTTGGTGATCTTGTTCCTTTATTTAATTCTAGACTAACGTTATTTCTGGGTAAGTTGAGATCGAGGTGGAGTGGTCCATTCAAGGTGCAACAAGTCTTCTCTCATGGTGCACTGGAACTCATCAATTCAAAAGGAGAGTGTTTTCGAGTAAATAAACAGAGGTGCAAAGTGTATCAAGGAGGACTAATTCCTAAGGAGAAGGAAATTTTTTTCCTTCATCAACCTCAACAAACAATTTTGGTTTTGGTCATGTTAGAGACCTAAAAAAAATTAGCATTTTATTTTATTTTATTCATTGCTTAATATTTTTCATTCTCCATTTTATTTATTTATTTTATTCCTTGTTAATTTTTGTCTTTTGAATTTAAGTTGTTTTGGCACAAATAAAAAAATTCAACAATTATGTTATTTGATTTGGAATTCTTGTAGGTGTAGTGGTGATTTGAAGTGTAAATTTGGATATAAAATTAGTGATGTTAGTTAGTCATGCTCGAAGTGCTTATACAAATTGCAAATTTGTCAATTTGGCTCTAGTTTTTTGCCCAAGCTGCTCAAAACTTTCATAATTAACCACTTTATATAATCTTTTTATTTTATTTTTTATTTTTATTATTCATTGTCTTTGTGTGATTTATTTTTATAATGCATAAGAATGTTTAATGAGTTTAATAAAAAAAAATGTTTATCTATTTTCTTCCAGGTTTGAAAGCAAAACAAGTAATTCAAGATTGCATGTGAAGAATTTTTTGTCACCATAGTAGTAAAGCTGCTAGCACAGCTCTACCAACTTCAAAAAAATAAAAAATAAAAATAAAAATTCAAAGTAATAATTTTTTTTGTAGCCCTACCTCTTCCTTTTCCCACTTTCACGTTTTCTCTTTTTCTTTCAAATCCCTAAACACTCCAATTTTCCCTGTTTTCATTCTCATTCTCCCATCATTTTTATTTTCTCTTTTAAATTGCTTTTTTCCCTTTAAACACTTTTCAATTTCGTTCTTCACTTTGCATTACCCATTCACCATTTCATTTTCTCACCATAATTTTTTTCATTGTCATTTTACTTTCTCTCCATCATAATGCCAAGAACCAAAAATATAGTAAAAAGAGTTAGTAGTTCCATGGAAGGCACAAGTAAAGGGAAACATGTAATTGAAGATGAAGAGGTAATTGACCTTGCCCAAGAGTATAGTGCTCCATTTCCTATAAAAACTCATGAAGAGGGTAAAAGGTATGCAATTTTTACCTCAAGAAAACTTTCCACTTGCAAGTATTTTGAGAATGATATTTTGAGTAAATTAGGCATTGAGGATGATATATATAGATTATATGGTAGATTAGGATTATCTAATTTTTATTGCTACACCATTTAACACTTATAGAGAAATCACTTTTGAGTTTTTAACCACTTTGCATTTTATTAAAAAGAGTGATAAGCATTTGGAATTTAGATTGTTTAGTAAAGATCATCATGTGAATTATAATATTATGCATCAAGTGTTTGGTTTTTCTAAAAGTGGTATTTTTCACCCCCCCCCCCTCTAAAAATTATGACCTCAAGGCTTTTTAGCATTAAATTTTGGGGTAAGATGATTTTAGGGGTATACACATTACACCTAATGGGTTAATTGTTGATCATTGGTATTTAATCATTCACAAGTTTATATGCTATGCAATTTTTAGGAAAATTGAAGGAAATAAAGTGTCAAACCCAGAGTTATTCATGTTGTGGTGCATGCATACCAAAACCAAAACTTTGACCACATATTTTATATTTCATAATTGTGGAATATTATGAAATCATCTCACACTACTATTTCTATAGGTCATATTATGATCGGTCTTGCTTTGCATTTTGGTGCTTTTAATCCGTCTACTACTAACGTGTTCCTTGTCAAAGCGGGCATATTGCACCATTATCTTATATCTCGTGCTGAGATTATTATAGGTCAAGATGAGTTATGGGCACCAAATACTCATAAATGCTACCATTTATGACGTACCATAAAAGATTATGCATCGGTTCCTATTCCAAAGGTTGACACCATTGAAGATGAAGACAATTCTGCAAATGACAATAGTGGTTGACAAAGAATCTTGGCAAAGTTAAAAGCAATGGAGAAGAAAATCGATAACTAATATGATGAGCTAGATTATCATATTGATTTTCTGAAAAAAGAGATAGGCTACTATAATTTCAAGCTCATGAAGTATATTGAATTATCGGGATTAGAAGTGCCTTCACCATTACCTCCATTTTCACCAAAATCATTGTCTTAGGGGAGTTTTTCACTTTCTTTACTTCTTTCATTTTCTTTTTAGTGTTTATTTATTTTGTGAGTCATATTTACATTTTACATTGAGGGCAATATGAAATTTAAGTGTTGGGGGGGGTGCATTTTGCATAGGCATGACATTTAATCTGTGTGTTGTATTTTGCATTTGATATGTTTTGTTTTATTCTATTTTGTTTTATTATGTTTAGTGCATCATGTTCATGTATGGGGTAGGAATATGATCAATTTTTTCCTTAACTTTGATGCTTGCAACTTATCAATCTCGTGAGCTTGACACATTGGTATAGTTTTCTTAAATTATTTAATTAAATCTCCATTTAATATTTGATTTAAGGTTTTTAAGCATTTTGAGCAATTTGTGGTTAAGGACATATTTCTATACTTTAATAAATCTAATGCTTACTCTCTTTTTGAATGTGTAAATATGCATAATTTAAGAGGAATTAAAGAAGTTGTGATTTAGATAGCTTAAGTCATTAGAATTGCTTGAAATTGACATTTAAAAAAAATTGCTATCGAATGTAGTTGAAATCTTTTGCTCAAATTTATAAATAAATGTTCATTTACTTCAATGCTCTTCAAAGAGTACAAGTATCTTAAAAGGACCTTTCAGAAGGTTCCATGCTGAGTAGTGTAGGAAAGGCGAGGAAATTCTGATGATTAAAACATCCACATGCAAAATTATTAAAAGAAGAAGAAGAAGAAGTCAAAAATAAATCTTATTTGTGTCTTGTAAAGGTTGTTCTAATTAAAGAGTTATTTGGCTCTTTTTTCTTCTTTGTGAATCTTGTTTTGTGTACATTTATATTTTCAATGAGAGAGTTTGCTATCGACTTGGTAATTTTTATATATGTTCTTGATCATAAATTTCTTGTTTTGTTTTTATGATTTAAATTTTATATTAAGTGAGATTTTGTTAATCGGTCAAATTAAAATTGATTAATGTACCGAGTTCGTTTTGTTGGTACATATTATTTTCATTTTACTTGAGGACAAGGAAGAAGCTAAGTGTGGGGGTATTTGATTATATATTAATATTAGTAATTTTTAAGTATGTTTAGTGTATATTTTAAATGTGTTTTAGTTATTTTTTGGTGGAATTGGTTTACTTTTCATGTTTTAGTTTGTTTTTGCAGAATGGAAGTGTCATTTCAAATTTAGAGGAAACAAGCATTTTGAGAGGAGTATGTACCATCACCATGGAAGTAAAGCTTCTACTGCAACCTTTGGAGCTTAAGTGTAACAACATATGTCATCACCATCAAAGAAGAGTTGCAACTGCAACTCCAACCCTTAAAAGACCTGAAGAGGTAGTGTCTACTATCACCATGGCAGCAGGGCTGCGATCGAAGCACGAGCACAACTCAACAAAAATATTTCTACATTGTCACGATCGAAGATGACCTTCAATCGCAATACACCTGATTTAAAATGATACTTTTATGACATGGTTGCATTTAATTATTGGTTTTGTTCAATTTTTAATTAGTAAAATATGATGGGAGAGGAGGTAATTATGATAGGAGACATACTCAAGTAAGGATAAATTATAGCAATGATGGAAGGAGACAAACTATAATAAAGAGAATATAAAAAGAATAAACAATAATGAAGACATGTGAAGAAGGGATAAAGGTGGAAGATGTATAGATGGAAGAAAGAATAGAAAAAAAAAACATATGAAGAAAAAAAAAGAAACAAAAGAAAAAAAAAAAGCATGCAAAATTAGAGAGTAGAGAAGAGAAGAAGATTGAAGATTGTTGGAGAAGAGCGGGAAAAAAAATAGTTTCGTCTTTCCTTTTTTACTTTTCTAAGTTCTTAATGTATTTTATTTTTGAATGTGAGAATATGATGAATATTATGTTTAGCTAAATTTATTTATATTAGGGATTGTTGAATTTATTTTAATTTAAGTTGATTAAGCTATTAGTTTTTCTTTTAATTTGTATTAAACTTAATTGTTTATGATCTGACTATTCATAATTGATTTTTTTATTAAGGTTAATTATTGAAAAATATTAATCTTAAAAGGAGTATGAATGTTTGATTGATTGATTTAAGTTTAGAGATAGCTTAAATTATTTGAATTTCAATTGATTGTGCTTCATTATTTATTTACTAAATTTAATTAGATTTTAATTTAATAAGAATTAGTTAAAACCTTTTCAATTGACAGAAATAAATTAAGTAATTTTTACTTGAAAAAGATTAATTATTATTATTGAAACCCTAAGAATTGTAATAGAAAAAAAGACTAATTTTTTATAATCGGCTTAATTAAAATATAGTGGTATAATCCCTAATACCATTTGCTTGTTAAAATTTAAATTAATTGATTTTCATCTATTAGTTTCATTCCTAATTGTTAGAATATAGCAATCATCATTCATTTAATATTCGATTTTTAAATAAATTAAAAACATAACTAATAATTGGATAGACATTTAATTCTTGTGGGATCGACTTTTACTTATTCTATATTACTTGACAAATTTAAATACTTGCATGATTAAAACTCCAGAATAATCAAAATGACACCAATCAACAACTTCTTTTCAGCAACGTGCTTCATTCTCTTCTTATGCGAATAATAATAATAATAATAAATAGCAGTAGAAGGGTAAACTTAGCAGTGGCTGGAGAAGGTTGGATTAACTAATTATGAATGAAGTGTTTCTAAATGGTAAAAAAATGACGCGGTTTAGGTTAAAAATCGATGTGTAAGGAGGTGTGCAATTAAAACACACCGTTTTGGACATTTAATAGGGTTAGATCAGGTGACAACGAGTTCCACTTACTTGGAGGGGAGTTAGTCTATCTCAGCTCTCAGCTTTCATGTGTACTATTCAGTAATTAATTTTGACTAAATTATAATTGTACTGTAACGGTAAATAAAAAGATAAATCGGGCTAGTTTTGTCATCTTTTACAGTTAAGTATAAATTTACAACAGATCGAAACGTTGTAATTTTTTACAACAATATATCTTTATTCATTCAATTTTAAAAACATATGTTATACATTCAATATTTCAAAAAAAAGGGTAAATCTTTTGATATGAACGAAAAAAACTTTTCAAAGAAAATAGGCAAATGACAGAGAAGATCAGACCACAATTCAACGTGGATGCGCAATCCAACACATGTCATGCAGCAGCCATTGTATAATATACACTGATGAATCTTGCGAATGATGTATATATGTATTGGTCCCTCAGAGGAAGGTTCAAGGAAATTTCCTAAGTTAGTGAATTAATAATATACTTTTTTTGTCTGCATGTACATTAATTTACATAATTAAAAGCAATATCTTGCAATTGAAAGCATCAAGAGATTTAAAGGACCAAAAATTAACTTAGTAATTTTACAATTCCATTTTTTTTTCCTGAGATTATAATTAAAATATTATTGAAACATGAAACCTATATTGAAAAGATTTGACCAAAAAAAAAAAAAAAGAAACCTATATTGAAAAGAATTATACCTAATTGATGCCAGTCGTGCATATGACCTTTTCATCTACTCTTAACAAATTACAAATTAATCTCATAATTTACTTTATGTGATTATATTCTATCTTAGGATAATCATATAACCTTGTCATTAATTTAGATTTATGATTCACGTAATTGATAATGAAGTTCTTTGACATTGACCTAAACTGGATTTTTTATTCAAGACGTTAATTATTAATCAGTTAAAGATAAATAAATTTTAAATATTGATAGTTTAAATAAAAAAAATTATATAAAATAATCATGATTATAGTATATATACAATAGACAACGTTAGTTATGTAAATGGTTGAAGGTATAGTTTCATCTTTAAACTTTTCATAATTAATTTTTGATATTTTTTAATTTTTATTATTTTTATTTAAGTTTTAAATTTTTATTTTGAATTTTTTTTGACTTTCAATTATATTTTTTTTATATTATTTTATTTATATAATATTAAAAGGAATAAAAAATTTAATTTCAAATGATTTTAAACATATAAAATGTTAAAATTAGATTCAAAATAATATAAATAAAATTAAAAATTACTATTAAAAAGTTAGAAAAATTTTATTTTTAATTATATTCTCTCTTTCAACAAACGTTATACGTTATTTTAGTTTATATAAGTTACATTTATGTTCATCTCAACATTGATTTTTAAAAAAAATATATAATAAAAGTTGAGAAGTATTAGAATTTAATTGAGTAAAGTCCAAGGGAAACTGTGCATTAATAAATCATAGCTAGAAAGCTAGTGAATAATATGTGAAAATTATAAAACTTAGAGTACTCCATGGAGAGTCTGAAAACCACAACACCGGGCATCCGGTAACGTGCACATGTTTGGTAACGTGCACATGTTTAGCATATACCTTTAGCACAATGATGTGCTATGTCTATGAACCAAACCAATTATGCTTGTGGAAACTCCATAATACTGCAGGTGGAGGTGGGGTTGTTGCCTTACGGATATATCAGGAGGTCTAGGTTCTCTCTGCATCCGAGGATTTAAACCTGTTACCAATCTATATGGGCTCTTTTATTTGATTCACTGATCCCACCATTTAGATTTTAGTATAGTGTGGTGTCCAGTCTGTATAATATCCTTCTCCTGTTAACATTTCACAGTTGTGACTTGTGTAACAGACATCTCAGCACATAACACAATAATACTCACCATTTCGTAACACAACATACTTATATCCAATAGTGAAAAAAGGAAGTGAAATTAAAGTATATTAAAAAATAAAATAACTTTAAAATTTCCATATATATATTCATAATAAAATATTCTTTTAATGAAAAAAGAAAAAAGAAAAAAGAAAAAAGAATTTATTTTTTAATTGATAAGAAATCATATGACTTAAATTTTGATAGACTTCACAATATGGTGCAGTTTTCTTCTTTTAAATTGAGGGGGTAAAAATTGAATATATAATTTAAAATATTCTTAAAAAGTAGTTACTATATATACATTTTTAGATTTTATACTCTATAGCTAGAGAAATTATATAATGATTCTGAATCATTACTTAGTTGGAAGGGCAAATCAATTATATTAAAATAAGTAAGAAAATAATTAATTAATTATAATATATAATCCTTAAATCAAGATATGACAAGCTTACCTACTTCTTTTTAAATTTTTAGTTTCTTTCCTTTTAATGAGTTATTCAATTATTATTAGATTAACTTTCCAACTAAATATGATGAGTTGATAGTTCTGAATCACTGTATAACTTCTCATCTGACTGATGAAAAGAATTTTTCTTTCTTTACATTACTCATTTTCTTAGATTTTATACTTATAAATTCTGATATAAACTTAAATGATTAGTAAAATTAAAATATGTGAGAACAAAAGAAATAAAGTAAAGCAAATCAAATAAAAAATATGTAAAGATATATCGGATTTTTTACTTCGTCTTTTCAAAGCACATGCCTGAGATTTTAATCTCGTGAGAGAGCAATTATTTTTTTTAATTATTAATAGAAAGGCACACAAACAACAACCAAATTACTATGTTCAAAAAAAAAAAAAAAAACCAAATTACATTTTAAAGGTGAAATAATTATGGCGTCTTCAAAGTTCCTGATTTTCAAAAAAATATTTAGAAAATTTAGTGATAGTCCCTCTCAACTTTTGCATATTTTTAGTTTAACTTCTTTTTAAATATTTGACGAGGAGAAAATACATTTTGTTATTCACTCACATGTTTTTCTTTCCAACCAAACAAATGATAAACATTCGGTATTCTAAAACCACTTTCATATAAAAGTCAGCTCATTATAATGAGAAAGTAATACTCAATTCTATATTCTATAATGTTATTGATATAAAGCCGTTAGCTGGTAAAATTTTTTTATTATTTCTATTATTCTATTCGAATTAAATTAAAATAATTAAAATTTAGTAAATTTTAAATATTGATGATTAAAAAAATTAATTTATAATAATATTTACTTTATTTGAACAGTACAATAAAAAAATATATATTACAAAACACAGTATTTAACATATTCTTCATTTTGATAAATTGTTTTTAATATGACAGTAACAGTAGTAATTTTTAGATTTCGCATTATCTTGCAAATACTTTAGGTTGAATTCCAATAAAAACGTGTTCATATTTTTTTTATAAAGATAAATATAATTTTTTTAAATAATCATTTGTTAATTAAGTGGAAGCAGAAAAATAAGTAACATTTAATATCGAACTTTTGCATTATCATTTCTCTTAGAAAAAAAAAAAAAAAAAACCCTAATATCATAAGATCGTAAGAATGGATATTAGTTTGTGTGCCGAATTGCATGCTCATGGGCCATAAGCTTTAATTATGTGACAACAACACCCTTGTCAGACAAGCAAACCAATTTGTGGGGATCAACTAAGGTCAATTTCTTCGTCATAATGTACTTATCGATTTATCATTAATTTGCTCCATATATATATATCACATAAAAAATATATATATTTTTTAAATCATAAAAAAAATGTTCTTTAGGTTTCCAAGCTTAAAAATGTGTTAAAATTTTAAGATTGTTATTTTCCTAAATTATCGTTGTTTAGATTGTTATTTTCCTAAATTATGGATGTTTAGATTTTATCAGTCTTTAATTAATCTGATTTAATTCAAATAAGATAAAAAAAATAGTAAAAAATTTTTAATAATTAATTTAATAAAAAATTATACATCATAAATCAAATATAAAATTTTACTTATATTGATGATCGCAAATAGTTGTTACTATAAAATTTTTTATTTATAATATTAAAACGGAAAATTTCCACTGTAAAACATGTTTTAAGTATATTTATTTAGTATTGTGCATGAACAGATGATTTAAAGCAGATGAGAAAAAAAGTTAAAAAGCAGAACTTTTTTTATTTATAAAAAAAAGTGAAGATGAGAAGAGAATAGAAAATATGCCTAAAAGAATTGTTTAATTTGTCCAAAGAATATTATGTAAAGAAAGAATAATCCTATCTAGCTTGCATGTTACCAGCATGATCATTTGGTTGCAGAGAAATGGTTAAATTAATTTTTATTTTATTATAATTATTCATAAATATAATCTGTCACATACTAATCTATTATAAAAAAATAAAATAAATAAATATACATATGCATATTCCAGCAAAAGCATATATGAAAACTGTAAACATTCGATTCGATCGGCTCATGTTAAAAAACGAATTAGGAATGCTCAGTTTGATTGGTTCATTGTCAAGCCCAATGATGAAAATGTGAAACTTGAACATGAGAATGAAACCTAAATCTCTAATGGAAAGTGGACTTGAAAATTCAAAACCTAAAAAGCCCAAAACCTAGCCCAACTATCTAAAATTAGCCCAAGCCTGCTTGGCCCAGCACAGGCCTGAGCCAAAGGGGCGTCACCTCAGTACAATGAGGCGATCACCTCTTTAACAGCTGCCAATGAGGCGATTGCCTCATTAACGAGGCGCTGCCTCTATGACAATCCACTTGCAGCTGCATTAAATGCAGCTGCAACCATGGTGGCCAAGTGGTCTCCAAACCTGATTCTTGCATAAGAAAGAGATTTTTGGGGAAGAGAAAAAGGCTATGGAGGCTCATGATGAGCTAGAGGGCTTAGGGGCATAGGGAAGCTAGGGAATAAAAGGAAAAAGAGAGAGAAAAAAAGGTAAGGGGAAAAAAGAAAACCATTATTGAAAAAAGAGAGAGGGAGGAGCTCTGAAAAGAAAAAGGAAGAAAGAAAAAAACGTCCTCAAGAAAGAAGGAGAGATTGAAGCAAAGGAAAGTCCACATTTTCCTAAGAGAAGAAGGAAGAAGATTGTGTCAAAAGTAGAGATCACATCCTAACAAGGATCACAATCAAAAACATCTCTGAGGGCTTCTCATTTTGGTAGAAACTTGCACTTAAACTTGACATGTGCATCATTTTGTGTTTTCTTGCTCGTGTGTAACTAAGTTATTAGTATATTTTAGGTTTATCTCTAGTTTATCTTGCTTAATATCTCACTTTATTGATACGATATTTGAAGACTTTTGCATGTAGTTGTAGTTTATTACTTGTAGAGTATGTATATGCATGTACTGTTACTTAAAGTAGAATTATAATCGTTTGAGAGTCGAAACCGGCCTATTGATCAAGCAACGCCTCTTTATGCGCCACCTATTGTCATAAGGCGATCGCCCCATTGACAGGCCTCCAAGGAGTTTTTCTCCTTTGTTTATATGTATTATGTAATTCTGTGCTTTTAAATGTGTTAGGGGCCTTTGTTGATGAGGTGACGCCTCATCTCAATGAGGCAATCGCCTCATTGACAAGTTGGACCGCTTCTAGCTTTACTTTTTCTATTAATGTCAGTTGTGACACCCACTTGGTATGTGCCTTTTGACTTCGAACATGGCTATTTCATTGTATAATGATGACTATCTTGATTGTTTAATGATTTCTTAGTTCATAACATGAAAACCCCTTTTATAGCATTTCTTTGTAAGTGTCATTACTTGCGATTTCATTTTTTTAAAGGGAAGGACTAATAATGTGTTATTTGCAGGAATTACTTGATGATTTCCATTATTAAGTAGTCACCTTCATTAGCTATCCCTCTTACACCATTGTGTTTATTGTTTATTATCAGTTTACTTTCAGTATATGTTTGGTTTATTTTTTGTGTATTATTCTTTTATTTTGCCTAAAAGCGTTGTAATCCTTAATCTCTTTCCCCCATTTAATTTTGAATGTGTGGTTGTAAATTATTATTTATTTTATTTCTGCTGAATGTTGGGACTTAAAAGCATGAAAATGGATTAATGTGCAAACTTGGACTTAACTATAAAATTTGGAAAGCAAATGAAGGCAAGTGCAACTTTAAATGTAAATGAGGAAATAATTAAATAATTAAATGGTAATAAAATAAAAAACACAAAAGGAGGCCAACTGCAAGGTTGGGTGAGCATTCAAACGCTCATACCCAGTTTTCAAACCTGATCTCTAATGACGGCTTCTGGGAACCTCCATGGGATCCAGTTACTGTACAGTGTGTCCCGACTTTTATCCAGGTGGTGACTCTATCTCCAAATAGGCCCAAGACCTATATTGTATTTCCTAGTAGGCTTCGAGCCCACACAGTGTCATGGTCATCAAATACTTACGCGCGTGCTAAACCCCGCTGCCTACAGTGGCGACTCCATTGGGGATAGAGAAACTGATTCTAGTGTTTTGTATTTTATCATCTTTAATTATTTTCTTATTTGTTCCTGCATATATGCATTCACTACAAATTTTGCACACAATGAGCACTTCAGTCTCAAATTAACCCGACAATAGTCAGTACTTCGCTACCTACGTTTCACTCAAACCTGGTGGTGGAATATTTGATTATTGTCACTCACAACTTGTACTAATCCGTGTTGTTTGACCCTTGAGTGGGGAGACATATATGGATGTATATCATTGTAGGAGCCAAAGCCTTTTTACCCAAGACTCAAGCCCATGTAATGACCTAGCAATTATCCTTAGGAATTTTCCCATTTGCATGTGTATTATGCCATATAATGGACCCTTAAAATAAATCTCAAGCCCATCAATAAGCAATCCAAAATAAAATGGGCCTTCATGTCCAACCAAAGCCCATCATAAATAAACTGGCCAATAAAGGCCTCTCATGCCTACTCATAACTCATTTCAAATGGGCCTTGATAAGTAAGTTTATGGTGCTAAGGATTTTGGCTCATAGAAAGTGGACTCGGGCTTTATTTAAAGGAACCATTACTTTTCTGAATCATTTTGAGAGTTTTCATGCAAACATCAATTTTATTATCCCCCACTGATAATTAAAACCCAGGCCAAAAATCCTAGGATAAGATACTCACCATTGAATACGTGTGTAGGAGAAATAAGGGCAGAAGTTTGCACGTTTAAAGCTTCATGTTTTGGTCCTATGTATCTTTTTATGTGACTATTTATTTCTTAAATTCTTAAAATAAAATGAATTTGCATATCATGCATACATGTCATGCATCATTCTAACTAATGGTTTTGCAGCACTATAAATCCTTCAAGTTCAGCAAGGTGGGTCCGAACTAGTTCGGGTCGCCTAGTCAGAAATTCAAAAATAAGAATGGCAGGAGGATTCGATCCAAAAGCATTTGGGGCACAATTAAAAGATGAAGTAATAACAGAAACCCAGGCTATGATAAGAGAAATGATGAGGAAAAATACTAAACTCATTAGAGAGAATCAGCCAGCACATGCATCTAATCCGATGAATCAAAGAAATGTCATACCAGCTGAAGATGTGGGTCAAACTGAGTGGGCTAAGAATATGACCAAGGTGATGAACCAGATGCAGGTGATGATGAAGGAGAACGGTATGGTCGCTCCTCTAGATTATGATCTGAATCTGGAAAAGGGTGATGAATCGCTGCCTCGTAAGTTTAAATTCCCTGACATGAAGAAGTATACTGGTGCCAAGGATCCCCATTTGCATTTAAAGTAGTATGTGACTTATATAAAAGCTACCGAGCTGACTGAGAGCTAAATTATCAAACAGTTCCCTATTTCATTGGAGGGAGCGCCAATCTGATGGTACTACACCTTGGAACCACATGTTCAGTCAGATTAAAAAGAATTATATGCCGCTTTTATCAAGCAATACAGTCTTAATGTTCAATTAGAGGTGTCTTTAAGAGATCGACAGAATACCAACCAGAACTTTAACGAGCCTTTTACTGACTACCTGACTCATTGGAGGGGAAAGTTGTCCTTAATAAGGCATAGGCCTGCTAAGTCTGACTAGTTAGTCTTGACAATAGAAGGATGTGTTTCAGCACTGTCTAGGAAATTAAGAGATCTGGGAATCAGAAGATTTGAAGAATTATATAGATTTAGGGTCCAGAAGGAGTCAGATTTGGCTCAAGAGAAGAAATTCTTCGGAAGAGGATCTGGGGGCAAAGAGGGGGCTAGCTTAAGCGGTAATGTTCAGATTCATGCCATTCGACCACCAAGTAATAGTGTACAAGTCAGTACAGTTAAACAGCCTCAAAGATTTTCAAATCTGAGATGTCCCATGTCTAAAGTCCTTAATAAGTTTATTGGGAAAAACCTGTTATGGCCTTTACCTTCACAACAACCCTTGCCTGGAGCCAACCCAAAGCTCTTTTGTAAATTTCATCAGACTATCGGGCATGACATAGTTGTGCTCGGTTAAAGCATGAAATCTAGGACTTAATAGACTCAGGAAAAATTATCGACCTAGAAAATAGAAAACCAAACACCTAAACCAACCCATTACTCACTTACCGAAATGCACCACCACCAAACGCACCCATTTGATGGTCAACTCTGGCCTAATAGAAGAGCAAGTCCTAAACTCCTTCGTTAATGTCTCCACCAATCCCCTAAAAACCAAACTTGAAAATCTGAAACTAAATAAACAACCCATAGAGCTGCAGGTTCACATTTTGGACATATGGAGTTTCGATGATGAGAGCGAAGAACAAGTTGACCTATAGGATAATGAGGGGTGTGAGCTAAGTCAGTCTATGGGGAAGGTCGAAGAAAAGAAAGAGGAACCCAAGGCTGCCAAATTTGAGCCCAAAAAGGCAGGAGGTGTAGAGAAGGGAAAGGAGATAGAACAAAGCAAAAAGACCATTGCCAATGTCTGGGAATTACTCATGCATTCTAAGGATCATAGAGAAGCCCTGGTCCTGGCACTAGATCAGAAAAATATTTTCACTAATTCTACTCCAGAGCAGATGGTCCAGCCACTAATGGAAACCCCTTAAGGGATGATAACATTTTCCAATGATGATCTGCCTTTAGAAGGGAGGGATCACCATAAAGCTCTATTTATCAAAGCTAAGGTGAAAGGGAAAATGACTTTCTGTGTGATGGTTAGCAATGGTTCTACCATCAATGTGTGTCCGTTGAAGATTCTACCGAAGCTAGGATTGACAATGGCCGACTTAAAGCCTTCTGAGGTAGTTATCAAGGCTTATGATGACACCAAAAGGTCTGGTCTATGGAAGGAACCTTCAGGGCATTAGTTAAAATAGGACCTATAGAAGTCTGGGTTGATTTGCATGTGATTGATATCTTGGTAACATTTGCCATTTTATTGGGGAGCCCATGGTTTCACCCTCTTGGTGGTGTCCCATCCACTTTTCATCAAAAGATTAAATTCCCTCATGAAGGAAGGGTTGTCACCATCTCAGCTAAAACTAAAGTTGTTGTGGTTGCACTAAAGTTGATCCCCAAGGAAATTTCCCTTAGCCCTAGTTTTGAGATATATGTAATCTACGAGGATGAGATGGATGAGAAAGTTCTGAGAATGATCCGCAGCATGAAGTTCTTACCCGGCATGGGATCGGGAAAAAATCAAAGCTAACCTTCAGAGTTTGTGGGAAACAAAGTACCTATTTTAAAGCACGGGTTAGGGTTCAAAGAGGCTGACGGAGCTAAGGAAAAGATAAGTGTGTGGGGCCAGTCTGAGGAGGAGGAAAAGGAGACCATGGCTAGAAAGAAAACTCTGTGGGAAATATTTGTAAAGGAAGGCACCGGGTACCCATACAGTGGGACTCTAAAACCTCTCTTGATGGTTAGGGAAGTTATCCCAGGGTTTGAGATTTTTGTTGAATTTATGAACAAAGTCGAGGGAGTCACCGTTGAAAAAGCCTCTACTGAGGAGCTGGTACTGGCTGAGGAGGAGTTTAAAGAGGATAAAGCTGCCATGGAGTAGAAAGGCATTGATAATCAAAACAAAGACCTTACCTTTGAAACCTACATCCTCAACTCCATCATAGATACCTCTTATAATGACTTTGATGTTTCTCTTGCTTCTCTATTTGAGACTGATGATCTTTTCTTTTCAAAAGCGAATGCAATGAAGTTTAAATTTGCTTATTTGTGTGATGTATTTTCCTAATGGTTATTCTGTTTATGATGATCATTTCATGCATATGTTTGACATTAATTCCATGCAAACTGAGTCATTTAATTTAGGCACAAATGATAATCCTAAAAATATATTGCTTGCTTCTAGTTTAACTCATTATGAGAGAGAACAAATGAAAGAAATCTTAAAAAAAAGATCGAAAGTATTTGCTCGGGGTTATGAAGACATGCCCGGAATCAACAAGGAGATCTCAGAACACAGGATCCCCATATACCCTCACATAGTGCCAATAAAGCATAAGCAAAGAAGGTTAAGGCTAGAATGGGCTCTCTTGGTTAAGGAAGAGGTCGAAAAGCAGTTGAAGGCAAAGTTTCTAGAAGTGGTAGAGGACACTCAGTGGTTAGCAAATATAGTTCCTGTTCCTAAGAAGGATGGAAGGGTTAGAGTGTGTGTAAACTACCGAGATTTGAATAAAGCCTACCCCAAGGATGACTTTCCGCTACCGCATATTCATACATTAATTAATAGTGCAACTTTCAATGCAATGTACTCCTTCATGGATGGATTTTTGGGGTACAATCAAATCATGATGGTAGTAAGGGATAAATTAAAGACATCTTTCATCACTGAATGGGGCGTGTACTGTTATCGAGTGATGTCTTTCGGGTTAAAGAATGCAGGGGCCACTTATCAAAGGATAGTGATTACCTTACTGCACGACATGATCCATAAAGAGGTAAAAGTGTATGTGGATGATATGATGGTGAAGTTTGCAACCAGGGAAGGGCATTTCAAAGCACTAGACAAGTTTCTGGCTAGGGCAGAAAAGTATAATCTCATACTGAACCCGAAGAAGTGTGTTGTTGGGGTTACATCTGGGAAATTATTGGGACACATTGTCAGCCAGAAAGGAATAGAGGTGGACCCAGATAAAATCAGGGCAATCAAGGATATACCTGCACCAAAGAATGAAAAGGAGGTCTGAGGGTTTCTGGGGCATTTACAGTATATCAGTAAATTTATAGCCAAATTGACAGCCATCTACAATCTCATTTTTAAGCTTCTAAAGAAAGACCGACCTATTGTGTAGGATGAAATATGTCAATAAGCCTTTGAAGCTATCAAGGATTATCTGATGAATCCTCCCGTTTTACAGCCATCGAGATCGGGTAAATCCTTAACTTTGTATCTAGCAATTGAGGAAGATGCAATAGGGGCAATGTTGGCACAAAAAGGTGAAAAGAAGGTAGAGCATGTTGTGTATTACTTGAGTAAGAAGCTTCTGCCTTACGAAACTACTTATAGCCTGGTGGAGAAAATGTGTCTAGCAGTAATTTAGGAAACGAAAAAACTTTGACACTATTTTTAGTCTTATAAAGTGCAAGCGGTTTCTAAACATGATCCCCTCAGGTACCTCTAACAGACCCCATCTCTTATAGGAAAATTGGCTAGGTGGCTCGTTTTACTCATGGAGTTTAACATAGAGTACATAGCCAAAAAAATAGTGAAAGGAAGAGTATTAGTAGACTTTTTGGCACAAAGCCCAGTAGATGATGACCAAGAATGGAAGTTGGAGTTTCATGACGAGCATCTAGGGGCGATAGAGATACAAGGTTGGGAAATGTACTTTGACGGAGCTGTCAATAACAAAGGTGCCAGAATAGGGGTAATTTTGGTTACGCCAGAGGGAGAAATGATCCTGATGGCAAAAAGACTTGAGTTTGAAGCAACTAATAACCAAGTAGAATACAAGGCCTGCATTTTTTGTTTAGAGGCATTGCGCAATATGGGGGTAGAAAATGTTACTATCTACAGGGATTACATGCTAGTTATAAAACAAGCCACCAAAGAAATGGGAGATAAAAGAAGATAGATTATGGCTGCACTGGGAATACTTAGCCACTATCCTATGCTCATTCGCTCAGTATAAGTTTGTCCACTTGCCAAAGGAAGGAAACCAGATAGCTGATGCCCTAGCCACACTGGCCTCCATGTAAGAAAGTGGGAAACAACCAGAAGCTAGGCCCTTAATTCTCATGAAGTCCCGAGTCCCTTATTACAAAGAGGTGAGAGTGACGCCAGTGGATGCTACTGAGAAACCTTGGTTCTATGATTTATAAAGGTATTTAGAAACAGGGCAGTTTCCAAATGACACTGATAAGAAAGAAAAAATATCCCTATAAATGTTGTCTTGACAGTTCATAAGTCACAAAGGGATGTTATACAAAAGAATGCCAGCTGGGGTACACCTCAGGTGTGTTGATAAGGATGAAGCTCAAAAGCTTATGGAAGTGATTCATGAAGGGGTGTGCAGGCCACACATGAATAGAACCATCTTGGTAAAGAAAATAGCCCACCAGGGGTACTTTTGGCTCACTATAAAGGCAGATTGTGTTAGATTTGTGAAGAAATGTCACAATTGCCAAACTTATGGTGATGTTAACCACCTACAATCTATGGAGCTTCAGGGAATGACTTCTCCTTGGTCATTTTTTGTATGGGGGATTGACATCATAGGAGAGGTAAGGCCAAAAGCAACTAATGGCCATCGGTATCTCATTATGGCTATCGACTACTTCTCCAAATGGGTTGAGGCTGAATCTTATACTACCGTAGGGTCGAAGCAGATGTTGAGGTTCATCAAAAAGAACATAATCTGCATATATGGTTTGCCGCACCATATAGTTACAGACAATGGTGTTCAATTTCGAGTAGAAATGGCCACGCTACTGAAAGAATATAAGATTGTGCACCATAGGTCATCTCCATATAAGTCACAGGCAAATGGGGCGGTGGAAGCAGCTAATAAGAACGTGAAAAAGATCCTGGCCAAAATGCTGGAAAATTACTAAGATTAGGCGGAATACTTACAATTCGCATTGTGGGGGTACCAAACCACTGCTAAAACTTCGACAGGGGTCACTCTATACTCTTTAGTTTATGGGTGTGAGGCTATTTTTTCGATAAAGATCAAGATAAAGTCATTGAGAGTCCTTCTGGAATCTAAACTCCATGAGTATCAATGGGTTGAAAGTCAGTTAGCTCAATTGGCATTGCTGGATGAAAAGAGGATGAAGGCTATATATTATTCTCAATTGTATAAGAAAAGAATAGCCCATGCCTATAATAAAAAGATTAAGTCAGGAAAGATTCAAGAAGGGGATTTGGTGTTGAAACTTACAAAATCAGTCATGACCAATCCTCGAGGGAAGTTTAAGCCTAACTGGGATGGATCGTATTTGGTAAAAAAGTTATTTTTAAAAGGCACCGCCATTTTATCTGACATAGAGGGAAATGAGTTCAAAGAGCCCATCAACCTAAATAAGCTCAAGAAATACTTTCTGTAAAAAGTCTCACTAGGGAGAAAACCTCGAAAAGAGGCTGTCTAGGCAAAAGTTAAAGAATAAAAAAAAAGAGAGGAAAAAGGGTCCTGCTGGATTGAAAACCTCAAAAGAGGCGATCCAGAAAAAAGTTAAAGATATATAAAAGGAGAGAGAGAGACACAAAATGGTTAGTTGGAAAACTTATAAGGGCAAGCCAACTGATAATATGAGATGTACCAAAAGTGAAATGTATATACATTTTATGCTTAAATGAAATGAAATGGATTGCTTTAATTATTGTTAAACATTGTGTAATGTGTCCATTACAAGCTATTTAACTAGTACAAAAGGAAAATTACATCTAACAAAAGGGGAAATGATGACTTTATTTTATAAACTAATTTTTTTTTCTCTTCTTTTGTTGCCTACCCTGGGAACTTAACATTTGTAACTCTCTTGTCCTTTTGTATTTAATAAATTTGTCTCTTTCTGTCTGTTGCAAACAAACTCATGCCTTGTAATAATCATCAGTGGTCTGATCTCCATCGTAGCTTAAATTTCTCTCAATAACTCTTCGAGGCCAAGTTTCCACCAAGTGTTCCAGGAAGTTTTGAGAAAGTGCCCTAGCTCGAACTCATGAACTAGCTCCATAATCAGTTGTTTGTGACTGTATTGGCAGTAGAGGTGGGCTAGATTATAGAAAGTGGTAAAATGGAGACTGGCAATAGGACACAATATGTGTAAGATCGAATGGTCACATGTTGCAATCCCCACCAGGGGCATATCCAGTGGATCAGTGTATCAAGGAATGTTGATAGCCAGCCGTGAATATCTGCAGGAATGGGATGTAGTTTTCTCGTTTGGTAATGCTTCACTTTGTAGCGTCTGATGTCTTAAGGGGGTTTAATCAGGCCTAACTTTTCATAAAACCACATCTATGGATTTGCAAATGATTAGATGTAGATAGTATGATAGTTGAAAGTTAGGGAAGGACAACGAGGAACTTACCTCCAATAGGAATGGACTTCCTGAGAATCGTCGTGTCTTCATGAAGTCATCCAATCCAATGATATTTTTTGCTAAGATGAGAGGGAAAGGATTGAACCCTGACTCCACTTGATCAAGGATGGAAAGGATCTTCGAATCATAGTGTCTCGAGGAAGAAACCAGCAAAAATTGAGCATACAAATAGAAGGCTATCATGCGGGGCCAATAAGTTTCTTCTTTGTCCACATTCATGGTGACCTTGAGAAAAGATTCTAGTTTGATTTTTGAACCGAGGATACAGTGAAGAGAATACTGGGGGTGGAAGGTTGAACATACGCGCCATTTGGTATTGAATGAAGTGAGAATCTGGGTTTTCAAGGTCAAGAATCGCAAGTTGGCAAGTAGAATTCATATAATGGTCAAAAATTACCTTGAATTCCTCTGGCAGGGGACATATTTCTATTATATTAAACCAGAAGATGTGTTTATAGGGATCCCAAAACTGAATCATGGCATAGAGAAAAGAGAAGTTGATTCTCCTAATATGGAGTGATTTGAAGACCGAAAGGTGAAAAGGTTTTAATTTAGTCTAAGATTTATTGTCTAAACCTTTCAAGGTTGATTGTAGTGGCCTCAGGCTCTGTTCAGTCATGATTATGGTTTTCAAAGGTGCTTAGAGAGAGAAAAAGAAGGTTAAGGATGAAGAGAACTCAAGAAGTGGGCTAAACATAAGATTGTGGTTTTTTAAAAGAGTAGGTCCGACTGCTGCTGAGGCGATCACCTCATCAATGAGGCGCCGCCTCAGTAGTAAGAGGCGATCGCCTCTTCATCATAACTTAATGAGGGGATCGCCTGATCAGTAGTATGGGCTATTACACTTCTTCGAATTGTGTAGTTTCAATAGGTGCAAATTAGAATATGATGGGGGAGATACATATGTAATTAGTGAAACTAGCTTGCATGTGAAAAATAAAAAAAATAAGTGAATTTAATTGAGGAGAATGATGAATTCTATAAACAGTTTGTCAATAAATTAATAACAAAGGAAAATATATGTTCATTTTTCAAAGACTACACAAGCTTTAACCCCGGTACATTAAACATCTGATCCGGTACCCACAGGGTCATCCTCTCCTTCAGCGCCACTGCCACTCCTATCTTCATCTTCATCATCCTCATCGATCTGAAATACATCAATCTGATGCTCGAGAGTGGCAATCCTCGCCCTGCTAGCCTCATCCCAATCCTGTTCAGAAAAATCACAGGTTAGTAAGCCATGCGATCATACATACATGTAGGAAATAAGGAGATTCTCACCCTCCACTGCTGGGTGATCTCCAGCATGTAGTCTCTCTGGGCCTCTATCATACGATACATATATAGGCCTTGCTCTAGAGGAATCTACATTTTTGAAATGAATGTTAAAACTAACTCTTGGTTTGAGAAATCATAATGAAAGAAGGTTAGAAAAAAGAGCTTACATAAGTAGCACCACCAGGGGTGCATGCAAGGGTCAGGTCCTCATCCAAAGTCAAGAACTAACACGATAACTCTCCAGGAGGAACCTAACATCGGGCTAAAGGGTCGGGGACGTGAATAAAGCTGCCTGGGACGAACTCAAAACTAGGGGCAGTCATCGGCCAGACCTGCTCATCAACTGCAAAGGTCTCCTCCCTGCCCAGATTTAGTCGACGCCTCAGGGGCTCTCTCTCTCACACTCGAGACCTAACCGGGGCCACAGGTCCAACAGGTGCAACTTGAAGAAAAAATAGGAGAAATATGTGAGAACGCAATCAATTCTCAAGGTGAGGAAAGCTGATAGGGACATACCTAAGAGGTAGAAGTGGCCTAGAAGGGGACTGTTGTAGAATATGGGTGTGAACAAACTCCGCATACCAGCTCTTCACACAAACTGTGTGATCCATAGCTGGTGAGCTTGCAACAGCCTAAGCAAGGTCATCGCCCTCTAGCTCGTGAGCCAAAAGCATACTGTCAAGAGGAGACTTGGGGACTCGCTTTAACGCCTACCCTCCAGTTCAGGACCCACTCCCCCAAATACCAAGCTCAATACCCAAGGCCATAGAGGAGTACCCTCTTCAAGGCTGAGGGCCTGAAGCGAGTCATCTCAATGGTCCAAGTATCCTCAGGCCCCCATAAGTCATTCTGAACCTGCAAAAAGGGAGATGTCAATAAGTAAGTGAGTTGAATATGCATAATTTACTAATAAGAAAGGTTATGCTTTGCAGGTACCGCATCTTGTGTCAGAGAGTTTAGGTGTTGTCCGTGGATGTAAACTCGCGTGAGGTGCCTCTTCACAATGCGACTGGCACCCCACCTACCGAGGGCTGGGAAGTGGTCCCCCACTTGTGTCATGCCCACGAGCAGCTCTAGCTCTAGAGCCTAGACCTGGAAAAGAAAATAGGAGAAATTGAGAAGACTAATGTAAATACTGGAGGTCAGAACAAGATAGGAAAAAAAGATCATGATGTACCAGAACAGCATGCCAGAAGCCATAGAATCTTTTGGCCCCTCGAACCACCTCGTCCATACTCCGATACAAGTATGCCAAAGCACAACTACTCCAATCGAATATAGGAACCTAATCAAGGTCTCAAAGAGCCGACAAGAGCATTAGGTCGATGGAGCTGGTGGTGTCAGTAAAGAAGGTGGTACCGAGCAGATAGAGCAAGAAGGGCCTCACCACCTGATCAATCTTACAGGGAGTAATCATTGCTGCAGCTCGCTCTTAGGTGTAGAAGCTCCTGATTGAGTCTAACTTAAGGGTATGAGTCCCTTTTATGTCGAGAGTCATACCCAAAAGTCGCTCGATATATGTAGCCTTATCCGAAGATAGCTGATGTAGACTCGCATAAAAAAGGACGGGGTCCTCGGTGCAGGCAATCCCTGTAATGGTAGTGAACGACACTAGGTCCAGAGTAAGCTCACCAAATGGGAGATGGAAAGTGTGAGTCGTATCGAACCACCTCTCCATCAGAGCATGCAGTGGCTGATAGTCCATGCGCCCCTGCTCGGAAGGAACCGAGAGTATGAAGTCCTTAAATCTAGTCTCTTGAATCTGATCCCTTTGGTCATCAGTTAACTCGCCATAGAAAACTCGGGCTCCATGGAAATTCCTGGTGCCCCTGAACATCTGAGTGTCATGCTGTAAGTGAAGATATAGGGAAGTAAAATTTATGCATTTTATGGTTTTAAAAAGAAATTCAAAATAAACGGACATGTAAATAGCGTTGTTTGCCCTATTGATGAGGCAATTGCCTCATCACAAAGGTGTTCAGTTCTTTAAAAGGGTGATAGACCATCGCCTCTTTGTAGAAGCCGATTGTCTCATCGATGAGGCGATCGCCTCATTGATGAGACGATCGCCTCATCAAAGAGGCAATCATCTGTGCAAAGTGCAGACAGTGATGATTTTTAATTTTTGGCAATTAAAACATAAATTTCATGTTTATTTAATTAAATAATGCCCTAGAATGATAATTATGCAAGATTAATCACTGACCCAACATAATTTTGCAGGAAATTTTGGGGTACTAACCTCTCCAGATGCAGATGAGCAGATATGGAATCCTAAGTCTACTAAAAGGGGAAGCGAGTCTCCTTAGGTCAATCCCAAACTCCTACAAGCACTAACAAAAGGTAGGATATGATCATACTCAGGCACAGAGGGTGTTCTCTCGTTCTCCATTGACTATAAAAAGGGGAAAGGTATAGAAAGTATAGGAAGTGCAGGAGGAGAAAAGAAAAGAAAAAAGAAAGGTGATAAAAGTAAAAAGGAAGAAAGATAAGGAAAAAGTTACTTTTATAGGGGCAAGGTTGTCACGACCCAAAACAGGGGCCATGACCGGCGCTAGGGAACGGGAATTCTTTCGAATCCGGAACCCGTAGCAAGCCTAAAAATAAAATAAATATGCAATAATAACCATAAAAATATAATATGCAGCGGAAAATAAAAATCATAAATATTACAATATCATCCATATCAACTGGATTTAATTCAAAACTCATCACATCGCATATATAATCTCATAAATGTATAATCTTTATACAAATCCAGTTTTACTATAATACATCTCTTTAAAACAAATACTTTAATTCACAACTACTGAAAATCACAACCACTGAAAATCACAACTACTGCAGTGTCTAGATAAAATAAATAAGACTCAAGTATATAATTTACATAAAGAAGCCGGGGCGGAAGAAATCCGGCGTATCGACCTGCTACTGAGGTCTGAGGAAGTTGACTCTCCTGAAAAATAGTCAACGGAGGGGAGTCAGACCTCACTGAGTGAATTACTATAATATATATACATACACTCTAAGTGATAATGCATACAGTCAACAGTATATGAGTAATATGTATATATACAGGCAAGTTCATACAGATGCAGAAAAATCATTTTATATATTTTGTCTGAAAATCAACTTTTATGAAGGATCATATAGAACCCTAGAATATCGCAACCTCAGAAAATAGTGTTAAACAACACTCTAGCCATACAGGCTCACTGATTCCAAATATATCCACTTAATCCATATGGACAGTAGACTGGCCCCGAGACACTAAGTCAACCGAGCTCCAGCAGTCTGACTGCCAGTGTGATTGGCCCCGAGACACTTGGTCAACCGAGCTCCAGCAATCACACCCAAACCACATCTCACATATATCAATAATCATAATCAAATCGATATCCACAAATAGTCAGTAATAAAGCCTAAATACTATAGGCGTACCGGTACGTACTCGGTCCTAGTGCTGCCCACTAGGTAGCACGTTCTATTGATATCCTTCATTCTTAAATATAAAACATTCATTCACAAAAATAAATGATGCATGGATATAAATGAAATAGCAATATAAACCATATATATACCGAAAATATACCAAACATAAACCTGGTATATTTTGAGTATATATATGTCAAATAAATCCAATCAAATCATGAATTAAACTAAAAATATATTTAAAAACATTTTAAATATATTTTATTAATAAAACATGTATATAATTTATTATATACCAAAAATATACTTGAATATAAATCATGTTATTTATGCATATTTAGTCAAAATAAAACATGCATTTTCTAAATCATGCATCCTAAGCATATATATATAATATAGTAACTCACCTAATGCGCTCCACGAGACGGGTCCGACGGGCCTGGTCCACTAACCCTCGGTCTCGGCGCAACTAAACAAGAAATAATTAATCGACATCAGAATAACCCTAACAGAAATCCTAGAATTCAATCTAGAGTATTCAACACAGAATCGGAAATTAGGGTTCGACTGGATATCACGTTTTACGAGAATTCTACCGGAAATCCGGCAGAACCTCCCCTGTAAAACGGACATCTCTCTACTCAAAAGAGTAGAGCCGACCCTGCAAAGAAAATACACTTCAAAAATAAACACCACAATCAATCACAACCCCTCGGTCGGACTCCAGACTACAATCTGTCGACCGGGGTCCACAAACACAGAATATATATTCAAATATACCAAAAATATCCTTAAATCATAAAAATACATTTCATACGTAGAAATTACAAAATAAATCTTGAAACACTGTAAAAACCGATTAAAACTCATTTTATTAGAAAAACCGTATATTATATATATAATTGAAAATAATTCCCGAAAAATAGTTTTAATTAGTTAAAAATACTAAATATTTTGTAGAAATCATTTTTATACCTTAAATAAATATTACAACCAATTAAATTACATTTTTAGACAATTTAGGGTAAAATTACCAAAATACCCCTATATATATATATACCTAAATTACTTCAAAAATTCACCAAAAATCATACAATTATCCAAAATTAATTTTCTCAACATATTTATCAATAATATCAATAATTAAACTCAATTAACCAATTAAATTCAATTTAAAACACAATTAACTTAATTTTACAAAATCACATAAACTTCAATAATTAAAAATAAATACTTAGAAATTCATAAAAATTCCAAATAAATTTCTATAATTCATTTCAACACCTAATTCAACCATAAACTCCAATTTCATAATTTAAATAATTAATTTCCGAAAATTAGAAAATAATATTAAAATATTCAAAAATACCCAAAAATCCAAACAATCTCCAAAAATTCTACAAAAATTCATACATGTAGATTAAGCTACCAGGAACAACATTTGTGAAGGAAGTTTCCATGAATCATCCAAATCGAAGCTCAAAAAAATCGAAAACCCAAAGAGGCCGAAATTTTCAAATCGAAACCTAAGCAATTCTAGACCATTTTAGCTCAAACCAAAGCTAGAATAACACTCACCAGAGCTCAAGGAGAAGATAGAGACCGGCGGTGTCGAAAACGGTGGCCGGAGGAGGGAGAAACGATGGTGAGAAAAAGTGGTGGTCGGCGCCCGCGGGAGAGAAAGAAGAAGAAGAAGAAAAAGAAAAAGAAAGAAAAAGGAAAGAGAAAGAAAAAGAAAAAGAAAGAAAAAGGAAAAGAAAAAAAAAGAAAAAGAAAGAAAAAAAAATAAATTAAAATAATTAAATATTAATAAATAAATAATAATAAAATAATAAATTTTAATAATTTAATAATAAATAAAATAATCAAATAATAATAAATAAATAATAAAATATTAGGGTAATAATAAACCCTAATTAAATAAATATACACACACAGACTTTATTTAATAATTTAAAAATATGTATGAGTTCATGCAAACCCGTAAATACATTTAAAATAATTAATAATACATTGTTTACGTGGAAATTTCCCCGAAAATGAAAATCCCGGGAAAATTTTACGTAAAATACTGAAAATAATAGACAGTAATTAAAATAGGTTTAAAATACATATCAACTCATAAAATATCGTATAATGAATAAAAATTATTGACACTGTATATCCCGGTACAGTGTAAAAATATTTTTTAAAAACACGGGATATTACAGTCTTCCCCCCTTACAAGAATTCATCCCCGAATTCTAAAAACAAGATTACAGAATCAGGAAGGAAAGAGATACGGGTAAGAAGCTCGCATCTCAGCTTCAGTCTCCCACGTATGCTCTTCAACTCTGTCGCTACGCCACAAAACCTTGACCATCGGAATCTGCTTCGATCGCAACTGTCGAACTTGAAAATCTACGATCGCCACAGGTTCTTCCACAAACGTCAAATCTTCACTCACTTCCACACTGTCAGGTTGCAACACATGTGAAGGATCTGAGATATACTTCCTCAACATCGAGATATGAAATACTGGATGCACCTGTTACATACTCGGAGGCAAATCCAACCGATATGCAACAGTGCCAATTCTCTCCAGAATCTCAAACGGTCCAATATATCTCGGTGCTAACTTACCCTTCCTGCCAAATCTCATCACACCCTTCATCGGAGGTACCTTCAGAAAAATGAAATCTCCAACCTGAAACTCCACATCTCTGCGCCTAGGATCCGCATAACTCTTCTGTCTACTAACTGCGGTCTCTAATCTATGCTTGATCACGGCGACTTTCTCTGCAGCATCTTGAACCATCTCTGGTCCAGTCAAAACTCTCTCACCGATCTCATCCCAACTCAACGGGGATCTACACTTCCTTCCATACAACGCCTCATATGGTGCCATACCAATATTGCTATGGTAGCTGTTATTATATGCAAACTCAACAAGCGACAAATGATCATCCCAGCTACCTCTCAAATCCAAGACACACATCCTCAACATATCTTCCAGTGTCTGGATCGTCCTCTCAGACTGACCATCTGTCTGAGGATGAAAAGCAGTACTGAAATCCAACCTAGTGCCCATCGCTTCTTGCAACTTCTGCCAAAAACGAGAAGTAAACACTGAACCTCTGTCTGACACAATGGACACAGGTACTCCATGAAGGCACACAATATGCTTCACGTACAACTTCGCCAATCTAGCAACTGAATATGTGGCTTTCACAGGCAAGAAATGTGCAGACTTCGTCAACCTGTCTACAATCACCCAGATGGAATCGTATCCATCCTTCGAACGAGGTAAACCGACCACAAAATCCATAGCTATCCTTTCCCATTTCCACTCGGGAATAGGAAGAGGCTGAAGCTTCCCAGAAGGCTTCTGATGTTCGGCTTTCACTTGCTGACACGTCAAGCACTTAGCAACATAATCGACAACATCCTTCTTCAATCCATCCCACCAGTATAGATCTCTGATACTGTGGTACATCTTAGTAACACCAGGATGAACGCTGTAGGCTGTAGAATGTGCTTCCTCTAAAATCTCCTCTCTCAAATCATCCACATCAGGAACACACAATCTACCACTGATCCACAACACACCATCATCATCGAGTGTGAAATCAGTGAACTTCCCTGCTCTGACATTCTCTGCAAGCTCTTCCAGAATAGGATCTCGGCTCTGAGCTGCTTTAATCCTATCCCTTAGTACAGATCGTACTTTAAACTGAGCTAACAGTCCACCTGATCTACTGATCTTCATCATCAGACCTTGATCCACCATCAGATGCAATTCCTGGATCAATGGTCTCCTCTCAACACCGATGTGAGCAAGACTACCTGAGGACTTCCTACTCAAGGCATCTGCTACCACATTAGCTTTACCCGGATGGTAAAGAATCTCGCAATCATAATCCTTCAACAGTTCCAACCATCTTCTCTGCCTCAGATTCAAATCTCGCTGCTAGAAAATGTACTTAAGGCTCTTGTGATCAGTAAATATCTCATAAGTCACCCCGTACAAATAATGTCTCCAAATCTTCAAAGCAAAGATCACTGCAGCCATCTCTAGGTCATGTGTAGGATAGTTCTGCTCATGCTTCTTCAACTGCCTCGAAGCATAGGCTATCACTCTTCCATTCTGCATCAACACACAACCAAGACCAATTCTAGAGGCATCACAGTAAACTGTGAACTTATCCACACTATTAGGCAAAGCTAATACTGGCGCTGTGGTCAACTTCTCCTTCAACAACTGAAAACTATTCTCACAAGCTTCTGACCACTCGAATCTAACATTCTTCTGAGTCAAGCGAGTCATAGGGGCCGCTATCCTGGAAAAATCCTGCACAAACCGCCTATAATACCCGGCTAAACCCAGAAAACTCTGAATCTCAGTAACTGAAGTAGGTCTAGGCCACTCAGATACTGCTTCAACCTTCTGTGGATCAACCTGAATACCTTCTTTAGACACTACGTGTCCAAGAAAAGAAACACTCTCCATCCAGAAATCACACTTCGAGAATTTAGCATAAAGCTGATGATCTCTCAGTGTCTGTAGTACAATCCTCAAGTGATATACGTGCTCTTCCATACTCCTCGAATATACTAGTATATCATCAATGAAGACTACCACAAACTGATCCACATACGGTCGGAATACTCTGTTCATCAGGTCCATAAAAGCTGCTGGTGCATTAGTCAAACCAAAAGACATCACCAGAAACTCATAATGACCATATCGAGTGCGGAACGCTGTCTTAGGAATATCAGCTTCACTGATCCGCAGCTGATGATAACCCGACCTCAAGTCAACCTTAGAAAAGAACGGTGCACCCTGGAGCTGATCAAATAAATCATCTATCCTTGGGAGAGGATACTTGTTCTTCACTGTCACCTTGTTAAGCTCTCTGTAGTCAATGCACAGTCTTAGGGTACCATCCTTCTTCTTCACAAACAAGACTGGTGCACCCCAAGGGGAAACACTAGGTCTGATGAAACCCTTATCCAACAACTCTTGCAACTGCTCCTTCAACTCTCTCAACTCTGCAGGAGCCATACGATAGGGTGGCATAGATATAGGAGTAGTACCTGGAACCACATCTATACATAACTCAATCTCTCTATGAGGTGGTAAACCTGGCAACTCCTCGGGAAAAACATCAGGAAACTCACAAGCAACAGGAACATCTGTGAGTGACAACTTCTCCACTGACGTATCCCTAACCAATGCCAAAAACCCCTGACAACCTTTCCTCAACAACTTCCTAGCTGAAATAACAGAAATAAGATTCTGAGGTGCTGAACTCCTGTCACCAACAAACTTAAATTCTACTTCACCAGGAATTCTGAAAATCACCTCCTTATTCCTGCAATCAACCACGGCATAATGCTGAGACAACCAATCCATTCCCAAAATAACATCAAACTCCATCACATCCAACAAAATCAAATCAACAGGTAATTCTCTATCTCCCATGAGAACTGGACAACCAGAAAGAACAATATCGGCGTCCAAAGAATCGCTCAGAGGAGTGGCAACAGACAAGGGAAAAGCCATCCTCGAAGCTTGCCAACAAGATTTAGAAGCAAAAACGGGAGAAACAAACGAATGCGTGGCACCCGGATCAAACAAAACCAAAGCATCCAGGTAACAAACAGAAAGAACACCTGCCACGACTGCATTAGATGCCTGAGCATCCTGCTGAGTCAGATGAAAAACTCTGGCCTGGCCTCGACCTCCCTGCTGACTGGTAGAAGCCTGGCCAACACCTCGGGTACCTCCTCTAGTACCTCTACCACGACTCTGCTGTGGAACAAACTGAGTAGAACTCTGATGCTGGGCTGGTGGCAATTGAAATGGCACGGGTGCTGCACTAGCAATCGACTGCTGTGGGAATCGCAGAATCTGCTGCTGCTGATATCCGGGGTAAGGACACGATCTGGCAAAATGTCCTGTCTACCCGCATCTGAAACATGTCAACGGTGTCAGATAACACGGTCCCTGATGGACTCTACCACAAGTCTGACAAACACTGGCCGCTGATCCAGAACTACGACCACTGCTGCTGCTCGAAGCACCTGACCCAAATCTAAATGATCTACGCTGACCTCCACGACCATGTCTACTGCTCCGATGCACTCGCTGCTGCTGTCTCTGACTCTGCTGAGTCGAACCTCGCTGCTGACTACTCGAACCAACATGAAAACTCGAATATGGAGTAGCCTGCGATCCACTCGACTGAACTCCCAACTGGTAATAATCAGGCATCGCTCCCTGCCTAACTAACCTCAGCTCAATCTCCTTAGCTAGCTCAATCACCGACTCCAGAGTAAGACCTGCTGTAGGCATACCAGCAAAAGCTGAACCCAAACCAGTAACATAGGTAGTAACAGCAAAATACTGATCTCGCATCAGATCCTCAGCATATCTACCCAGACGAAGAAACTCTCAGGTATACTCCTCTACTGATCGATCTCCACGAGAAATACTAGTCAAACGGAGACGATAGCTCAAATGAAGAGGCTCTGGACAAAATCTCCTCATGAATCGCTCTCGAAACTGAGCCCACGTCATCGTCATCATATAGGGCTGGATCATCTGAATAAACCAATCCAAGGCTGGTCCCTCGACAGACAACTCAACGATCATGATCCTCTGGTACTCGGTATGAGCAGTCCGAGTCCTAGTCTCAATCGCATGCAGAAAATCTAAAGGATCAGAAGTACCATCAAAAGCAATCCTGCCAACTCTGGCATAGAACAAAGCTGCCTCAGGGTCAGACATACCCTGCTGATAGGCAGGCTGAACAACTGGAGGAACAGGAACATCAAACTCAGGCTCAACAGGCTCCTCGTCCTGTAACTCTCTCTGCCTACGGCGACCTGCCGCTCCTCGAGGTCTACCCCTGCCACGACCTCTACGTCTAACTGGCTGCTCAGGAGGTAAAACCTCATCCTGAAAAGACTCATCATCCTCGGCCTCAACGACCGGTGGAGCGACACGCGCTCGCCTCCTCATTCTGAAAAGACAAACGGAAAGATTCAGACAAAACAGACAACGGAGGAATAACGCTGAAAACTACAGCAAGGAATACTTATCAAGACATACTCGAACCTAATACACTGCAGTAGTCCAACAGAAAACACAACTTTAAAACTAGGGCCACAACTCACATAACTAAGCCCTGACACAGAACTCCACTCAGATACGAACTTCGCTCTGATAACAACTTTGTCACGACCCAAAACAGGGGCCATGACCGGCGCTAGGGAACGGGAATTCTTTCGAATCCGGAACCCGTAGCAAGCCTAAAAATAAAATAAATATGCAATAATAACCATAAAAATATAATATGCAGCGGAAAATAAAAATCATAAATATTACAATATCATCCATATCAACTGGATTTAATTCAAAACTCATCACATCGCATATATAATCTCATAAATGTATAATCTTTATACAAATCCAGTTTTACTATAATACATCTCTTTAAAACAAATACTTTAATTCACAACTACTGAAAATCACAACCACTGAAAATCACAACTACTGCAGTGTCTAGATAAAATAAATAAGACTCAAGTATATAATTTACATAAAGAAGCCGGGGCGGAAGAAATCCGGCGTATCGACCTGCTACTGAGGTCTGAGGAAGTTGACTCTCCTGAAAAATAGTCAACGGAGGGGAGTCAGACCTCACTGAGTGAATTACTATAATATATATACATACACTCTAAGTGATAATGCATACAGTCAACAGTATATGAGTAATATGTATATATACAGGCAAGTTCATACAGATGCAGAAAAATCATTTTATATATTTTGTCTGAAAATCAACTTTTATGAAGGATCATATAGAACCCTAGAATATCGCAACCTCAGAAAATAGTGTTAAACAACACTCTAGCCATACAGGCTCACTGATTCCAAATATATCCACTTAATCCATATGGACAGTAGACTGGCCCCGAGACACTAAGTCAACCGAGCTCCAGCAGTCTGACTGCCAGTGTGATTGGCCCCGAGACACTTGGTCAACCGAGCTCCAGCAATCACACCCAAACCACATCTCACATATATCAATAATCATAATCAAATCGATATCCACAAATAGTCAGTAATAAAGCCTAAATACTATAGGCGTACCGGTACGTACTCGGTCCTAGTGCTGCCCACTAGGTAGCACGTTCTATTGATATCCTTCATTCTTAAATATAAAACATTCATTCACAAAAATAAATGATGCATGGATATAAATGAAATAGCAATATAAACCATATATATACCGAAAATATACCAAACATAAACCTGGTATATTTTGAGTATATATATGTCAAATAAATCCAATCAAATCATGAATTAAACTAAAAATATATTTAAAAACATTTTAAATATATTTTATTAATAAAACATGTATATAATTTATTATATACCAAAAATATACTTGAATATAAATCATGTTATTTATGCATATTTAGTCAAAATAAAACATGCATTTTCTAAATCATGCATCCTAAGCATATATATATAATATAGTAACTCACCTAATGCGCTCCACGAGACGGGTCCGACGGGCCTGGTCCACTAACCCTCGGTCTCGGCGCAACTAAACAAGAAATAATTAATCGACATCAGAATAACCCTAACAGAAATCCTAGAATTCAATCTAGAGTATTCAACACAGAATCGGAAATTAGGGTTCGACTGGATATCACGTTTTACGAGAATTCTACCGGAAATCCGGCAGAACCTCCCCTGTAAAACGGACATCTCTCTACTCAAAAGAGTAGAGCCGACCCTGCAAAGAAAATACACTTCAAAAATAAACACCACAATCAATCACAACCCCTCGGTCGGACTCCAGACTACAATCTGTCGACCGGGGTCCACAAACACAGAATATATATTCAAATATACCAAAAATATCCTTAAATCATAAAAATACATTTCATACGTAGAAATTACAAAATAAATCTTGAAACACTGTAAAAACCGATTAAAACTCATTTTATTAGAAAAACCGTATATTATATATATAATTGAAAATAATTCCCGAAAAATAGTTTTAATTAGTTAAAAATACTAAATATTTTGTAGAAATAATTTTTATACCTTAAATAAATATTACAACCAATTAAATTACATTTTTAGACAATTTAGGGTAAAATTACCAAAATACCCCTATATATATATATACCTAAATTACTTCAAAAATTCACCAAAAATCATACAATTATCCAAAATTAATTTTCTCAACATATTTATCAATAATATCAATAATTAAACTCAATTAACCAATTAAATTCAATTTAAAATACAATTAACTTAATTTTACAAAATCACATAAACTTCAATAATTAAAAATAAATACTTAGAAATTCATAAAAATTCCAAATAAATTTCTATAATTCATTTCAACACCTAATTCAACCATAAACTCCAATTTCATAATTTAAATAATTAATTTCCGAAAATTAGAAAATAATATTAAAATATTCAAAAATACCCAAAAATCCAAACAATCTCCAAAAATTCTACAAAAATTCATACATGTAGATTAAGCTACCAGGAACAACATTTGTGAAGGAAGTTTCCATGAATCATCCAAATCGAAGCTCAAAAAAATCGAAAACCCAAAGAGGCCGAAATTTTCAAATCGAAACCTAAGCAATTCTAGACCATTTTAGCTCAAACCAAAGCTAGAATAACACTCACCAGAGCTCAAGGAGAAGATAGAGACCGGCGGTGTCGAAAACGGTGGCCGGAGGAGGGAGAAACGATGGTGAGAAAAAGTGGTGGTCGGCGCCCGCGGGAGAGAAAGAAGAAGAAGAAGAAAAAGAAAAAGAAAGAAAAAGGAAAGAGAAAGAAAAAGAAAAAGAAAGAAAAAGGAAAAGAAAAAAAAAGAAAAAGAAAGAAAAAAAAATAAATTAAAATAATTAAATATTAATAAATAAATAATAATAAAATAATAAATTTTAATAATTTAATAATAAATAAAATAATCAAATAATAATAAATAAATAATAAAATATTAGGGTAATAATAAACCCTAATTAAATAAATATACACACACAGACTTTATTTAATAATTTAAAAATATGTATGAGTTCATGCAAACCCGTAAATACATTTAAAATAATTAATAATACATTGTTTACGTGGAAATTTCCCCGAAAATGAAAATCCCGGGAAAATTTTACGTAAAATACTGAAAATAATAGACAGTAATTAAAATAGGTTTAAAATACATATCAACTCATAAAATATCGTATAATGAATAAAAATTATTGACACTGTATATCCCGGTACAGTGTAAAAATATTTTTTAAAAACACGGGATATTACAGTCTTCCCCCCTTACAAGAATTCATCCCCGAATTCTAAAAACAAGATTACAGAATCAGGAAGGAAAGAGATACGGGTAAGAAGCTCGCATCTCAGCTTCAGTCTCCCACGTATGCTCTTCAACTCTGTCGCTACGCCACAAAACCTTGACCATCGGAATCTGCTTCGATCGCAACTGTCGAACTTGAAAATCTACGATCGCCACAGGTTCTTCCACAAACGTCAAATCTTCACTCACTTCCACACTGTCAGGTTGCAACACATGTGAAGGATCTGAGATATACTTCCTCAACATCGAGATATGAAATACTGGATGCACCTGTTACATACTCGGAGGCAAATCCAACCGATATGCAACAGTGCCAATTCTCTCCAGAATCTCAAACGGTCCAATATATCTCGGTGCTAACTTACCCTTCCTGCCAAATCTCATCACACCCTTCATCGGAGGTACCTTCAGAAAAATGAAATCTCCAACCTGAAACTCCACATCTCTGCGCCTAGGATCCGCATAACTCTTCTGTCTACTAACTGCGGTCTCTAATCTATGCTTGATCACGGCGACTTTCTCTGCAGCATCTTGAACCATCTCTGGTCCAGTCAAAACTCTCTCACCGATCTCATCCCAACTCAACGGGGATCTACACTTCCTTCCATACAACGCCTCATATGGTGCCATACCAATATTGCTATGGTAGCTGTTATTATATGCAAACTCAACAAGCGACAAATGATCATCCCAGCTACCTCTCAAATCCAAGACACACATCCTCAACATATCTTCCAGTGTCTGGATCGTCCTCTCAGACTGACCATCTGTCTGAGGATGAAAAGCAGTACTGAAATCCAACCTAGTGCCCATCGCTTCTTGCAACTTCTGCCAAAAACGAGAAGTAAACACTGAACCTCTGTCTGACACAATGGACACAGGTACTCCATGAAGGCACACAATATGCTTCACGTACAACTTCGCCAATCTAGCAACTGAATATGTGGCTTTCACAGGCAAGAAATGTGCAGACTTCGTCAACCTGTCTACAATCACCCAGATGGAATCGTATCCATCCTTCGAACGAGGTAAACCGACCACAAAATCCATAGCTATCCTTTCCCATTTCCACTCGGGAATAGGAAGAGGCTGAAGCTTCCCAGAAGGCTTCTGATGTTCGGTTTTCACTTGCTGACACGTCAAGCACTTAGCAACATAATCGACAACATCCTTCTTCAATCCATCCCACCAGTATAGATCTCTGATACTGTGGTACATCTTAGTAACACCAGGATGAACGCTGTAGGCTGTAGAATGTGCTTCCTCTAAAATCTCCTCTCTCAAATCATCCACATCAGGAACACACAATCTACCACTGATCCACAACACACCATCATCATCGAGTGTGAAATCAGTGAACTTCCCTGCTCTGACATTCTCTGCAAGCTCTTCCAGAATAGGATCTCGGCTCTGAGCTGCTTTAATCCTATCCCTTAGTACAGATCGTACTTTAAACTGAGCTAACAGTCCACCTGATCTACTGATCTTCATCATCAGACCTTGATCCACCATCAGATGCAATTCCTGGATCAATGGTCTCCTCTCAACACCGATGTGAGCAAGACTACCTGAGGACTTCCTACTCAAGGCATCTGCTACCACATTAGCTTTACCCGGATGGTAAAGAATCTCGCAATCATAATCCTTCAACAGTTCCAACCATCTTCTCTGCCTCAGATTCAAATCTCGCTGCTGGAAAATGTACTTAAGGCTCTTGTGATCAGTAAATATCTCATAAGTCACCCCGTACAAATAATGTCTCCAAATCTTCAAAGCAAAGATCACTGCAGCCATCTCTAGGTCATGTGTAGGATAGTTCTGCTCATGCTTCTTCAACTGCCTCGAAGCATAGGCTATCACTCTTCCATTCTGCATCAACACACAACCAAGACCAATTCTAGAGGCATCACAGTAAACTGTGAACTTATCCACACTATTAGGCAAAGCTAATACTGGCGCTGTGGTCAACTTCTCCTTCAACAACTGAAAACTATTCTCACAAGCTTCTGACCACTCGAATCTAACATTCTTCTGAGTCAAGCGAGTCATAGGGGCCGCTATCCTGGAAAAATCCTGCACAAACCGCCTATAATACCCGGCTAAACCCAGAAAACTCTGAATCTCAGTAACTGAAGTAGGTCTAGGCCACTCAGATACTGCTTCAACCTTCTGTGGATCAACCTGAATACCTTCTTTAGACACTACGTGTCCAAGAAAAGAAACACTCTCCATCCAGAAATCACACTTCGAGAATTTAGCATAAAGCTGATGATCTCTCAGTGTCTGTAGTACAATCCTCAAGTGATATACGTGCTCTTCCATACTCCTCGAATATACTAGTATATCATCAATGAAGACTACCACAAACTGATCCACATACGGTCGGAATACTCTGTTCATCAGGTCCATAAAAGCTGCTGGTGCATTAGTCAAACCAAAAGACATCACCAGAAACTCATAATGACCATATCGAGTGCGGAACGCTGTCTTAGGAATATCAGCTTCACTGATCCGCAGCTGATGATAACCCGACCTCAAGTCAACCTTAGAAAAGAACGGTGCACCCTGGAGCTGATCAAATAAATCATCTATCCTTGGGAGAGGATACTTGTTCTTCACTGTCACCTTGTTAAGCTCTCTGTAGTCAATGCACAGTCTTAGGGTACCATCCTTCTTCTTCACAAACAAGACTGGTGCACCCCAAGGGGAAACACTAGGTCTGATGAAACCCTTATCCAACAACTCTTGCAACTGCTCCTTCAACTCTCTCAACTCTGCAGGAGCCATACGATAGGGTGGCATAGATATAGGAGTAGTACCTGGAACCACATCTATACATAACTCAATCTCTCTATGAGGTGGTAAACCTGGCAACTCCTCGGGAAAAACATCAGGAAACTCACAAGCAACAGGAACATCTGTGAGTGACAACTTCTCCACTGACGTATCCCTAACCAATGCCAAAAACCCCTGACAACCTTTCCTCAACAACTTCCTAGCTGAAATAACAGAAATAAGATTCTGAGGTGCTGAACTCCTGTCACCAACAAACTTAAATTCTACTTCACCAGGAATTCTGAAAATCACCTCCTTATTCCTGCAATCAACCACGGCATAATGCTGAGACAACCAATCCATTCCCAAAATAACATCAAACTCCATCACATCCAACAAAATCAAATCAACAGGTAATTCTCTATCTCCCATGAGAACTGGACAACCAGAAAGAACAATATCGGCGTCCAAAGAATCGCTCAGAGGAGTGGCAACAGACAAGGGAAAAGCCATCCTCGAAGCTTGCCAACAAGATTTAGAAGCAAAAACGGGAGAAACAAACGAATGCGTGGCACCCGGATCAAACAAAACCAAAGCATCCAGGTAACAAACAGAAAGAACACCTGCCATGACTGCATTAGATGCCTGAGCATCCTGCTGAGTCAGATGAAAAACTCTGGCCTGGCCTCGACCTCCCTGCTGACTGGTAGAAGCCTGGCCAACACCTCGGGTACCTCCTCTAGTACCTCTACCACGACTCTGCTGTGGAACAAACTGAGTAGAACTCTGATGCTGGGCTGGTGGCAATTGAAATGGCACGGGTGCTGCACTAGCAATCGACTGCTGTGGGAATCGCAGAATCTGCTGCTGCTGATATCCGGGGTAAGGACACGATCTGGCAAAATGTCCTGTCTACCCGCATCTGAAACATGTCAACGGTGTCAGATAACACGGTCCCTGATGGACTCTACCACAAGTCTGACAAACACTGGCCGCTGATCCAGAACTACGACCACTGCTGCTGCTCGAAGCACCTGACCCAAATCTAAATGATCTACGCTGACCTCCACGACCATGTCTACTGCTCCGATGCACTCGCTGCTGCTGTCTCTGACTCTGCTGAGTCGAACCTCGCTGCTGACTACTCGAACCAACATGAAAACTCGAATATGGAGTAGCCTGCGATCCACTCGACTGAACTCCCAACTGGTAATAATCAGGCATCGCTCCCTGCCTAACTAACCTCAGCTCAATCTCCTTAGCTAGCTCAATCACCGACTCCAGAGTAAGACCTGCTGTAGGCATACCAGCAAAAGCTGAACCCAAACCAGTAACATAGGTAGTAACAGCAAAATACTGATCTCGCATCAGATCCTCAGCATATCTACCCAGACGAAGAAACTCTCGGGTATACTCCTCTACTGATCGATCTCCACGAGAAATACTAGTCAAACGGAGACGATAGCTCAAATGAAGAGGCTCTGGACAAAATCTCCTCATGAATCGCTCTCGAAACTGAGCCCACGTCATCGTCATCATATAGGGCTGGATCATCTGAATAAACCAATCCAAGGCTGGTCCCTCGACAGACAACTCAACGATCATGATCCTCTGGTACTCGGTATGAGCAGTCCGAGTCCTAGTCTCAATCGCATGCAGAAAATCTAAAGGATCAGAAGTACCATCAAAAGCAATCCTGCCAACTCTGGCATAGAACAAAGCTGCCTCAGGGTCAGACATACCCTGCTGATAGGCAGGCTGAACAACTGGAGGAACAGGAACATCAAACTCAGGCTCAACAGGCTCCTCGTCCTGTAACTCTCTCTGCCTACGGCGACCTGCCGCTCCTCGAGGTCTACCCCTGCCACGACCTCTACGTCTAACTGGCTGCTCAGGAGGTAAAACCTCATCCTGAAAAGACTCATCATCCTCGGCCTCAACGACCGGTGGAGCGACACGCGCTCGCCTCCTCATTCTGAAAAGACAAACGGAAAGATTCAGACAAAACAGACAACGGAGGAATAACGCTGAAAACTACAACAAGGAATACTTATCAAGACATACTCGAACCTAATACACTGCAGTAGTCCAACAGAAAACACAACTTTAAAACTAGGGCCACAACTCACATAACTAAGCCCTGACACAGAACTCCACTCAGATACGAACTTCGCTCTGATACCAACTTTGTCACGACCCAAAACAGGGGCCATGACCGGCGCTAGGGAACGGGAATTCTTTCGAATCCGGAACCCGTAGCAAGCCTAAAAATAAAATAAATATGCAATAATAACCATAAAAATATAATATGCAGCGGAAAATAAAAATCATAAATATTACAATATCATCCATATCAACTGGATTTAATTCAAAACTCATCACATCGCATATATAATCTCATAAATGTATAATCTTTATACAAATCCAGTTTTACTATAATACATCTCTTTAAAACAAATACTTTAATTCACAACTACTGAAAATCACAACCACTGAAAATCACAACTACTGCAGTGTCTAGATAAAATAAATAAGACTCAAGTATATAATTTACATAAAGAAGCCAGGGCGGAAGAAATCCGGCGTATCGACCTGCTACTGAGGTCTGAGGAAGTTGACTCTCCTGAAAAATAGTCAACGGAGGGGAGTCAGACCTCACTGAGTGAATTACTATAATATATATACATACACTCTAAGTGATAATGCATACAGTCAACAGTATATGAGTAATATGTATATATACAGGCAAGTTCATACAGATGCAGAAAAATCATTTTATATATTTTGTCTGAAAATCAACTTTTATGAAGGATCATATAGAACCCTAGAATATCGCAACCTCAGAAAATAGTGTTAAACAACACTCTAGCCATACAGGCTCACTGATTCCAAATATATCCACTTAATCCATATGGACAGTAGACTGGCCCCGAGACACTAAGTCAACCGAGCTCCAGCAGTCTGACTGCCAGTGTGATTGGCCCCGAGACACTTGGTCAACCGAGCTCCAGCAATCACACCCAAACCACATCTCACATATATCAATAATCATAATCAAATCGATATCCACAAATAGTCAGTAATAAAGCCTAAATACTATAGGCGTACCGGTACGTACTCGGTCCTAGTGCTGCCCACTAGGTAGCACGTTCTATTGATATCCTTCATTCTTAAATATAAAACATTCATTCACAAAAATAAATGATGCATGGATATAAATGAAATAGCAATATAAACCATATATATACCGAAAATATACCAAACATAAACCTGGTATATTTTGAGTATATATATGTCAAATAAATCCAATCAAATCATGAATTAAACTAAAAATATATTTAAAAACATTTTAAATATATTTTATTAATAAAACATGTATATAATTTATTATATACCAAAAATATACTTGAATATAAATCATGTTATTTATGCATATTTAGTCAAAATAAAACATGCATTTTCTAAATCATGCATCCTAAGCATATATATATAATATAGTAACTCACCTAATGCGCTCCACGAGACGGGTCCGATGGGCCTGGTCCACTAACCCTCGGTCTCGGCGCAACTAAACAAGAAATAATTAATCGACATCAGAATAACCCTAACAGAAATCCTAGAATTCAATCTAGAGTATTCAACACAGAATCGGAAATTAGGGTTCGACTGGATATCACGTTTTACGAGAATTCTACCGGAAATCCGGCAGAACCTCCCCTGTAAAACGGACATCTCTCTACTCAAAAGAGTAGAGCCGACCCTGCAAAGAAAATACACTTCAAAAATAAACACCACAATCAATCACAACCCCTCGGTCGGACTCCAGACTACAATCTGTCGACCGGGGTCCACAAACACAGAATATATATTCAAATATACCAAAAATATCCTTAAATCATAAAAATACATTTCATACGTAGAAATTACAAAATAAATCTTGAAACACTGTAAAAACCGATTAAAACTCATTTTATTAGAAAAACCGTATATTATATATATAATTGAAAATAATTCCCGAAAAATAGTTTTAATTAGTTAAAAATACTAAATATTTTGTAGAAATCATTTTTATACCTTAAATAAATATTAAAACCAATTAAATTACATTTTTAGACAATTTAGGGTAAAATTACCAAAATACCCCTATATATATATATATACCTAAATTACTTCAAAAATTCACCAAAAATCATACAATTATCCAAAATTAATTTTCTCAACATATTTATCAATAATATCAATAATTAAACTCAATTAACCAATTAAATTCAATTTAAAACACAATTAACTTAATTTTACAAAATCACATAAACTTCAATAATTAAAAATAAATACTTAGAAATTCATAAAAATTCCAAATAAATTTCTATAATTCATTTCAACACCTAATTCAACCATAAACTCTAATTTCATAATTTAAATAATTAATTTCCGAAAATTAGAAAATAATATTAAAATATTCAAAAATACCCAAAAATCCAAACAATCTCCAAAAATTCTACAAAAATTCATACATGTAGATTAAGCTACCAGGAACAACATTTATGAAGGAAGTTTCCATGAATCATCCAAATCGAAGCTCAAAAAAATCGAAAACCCAAAGAGGCCGAAATTTTCAAATCGAAACCTAAGCAATTCTAGACCATTTTAGCTCAAACCAAAGCTAGAATAACACTCACCAGAGCTCAAGGAGAAGATAGAGACCGGTGGTGTCAAAAACGGTGGCCGGAGGAGGGAGAAACGGCGGTGAGAAAAAGTGGTGGTCGGCGCCCGCGGGAGAGAAAGAAGAAGAAGAAGAAAAAGAAAAAGAAAGAAAAAGGAAAGAGAAAGAAAAAGAAAAAGAAAGAAAAAGGAAAAGAAAAAAAAGAAAAATAAAATAAAATAAATTAAAATAATTAAATATTAATAAATAAATAATAATAAAATAATAAATTTTAATAATTTAATAATAAATAAATAATAAAATATTAGGGTAATAATAAACCCTAATTAAATAAATATACACACACAGGCTTTATTTAATAATTTAAAAATATGTATGAGTTCATGCAAACCCGTAAATACATTTAAAATAATTAATAATACATTGTTTACGTGGAAATTTCCCCGAAAATGAAAGTCCCGGGAAAATTTTACGTAAAATACTGAAAATAATAGACAGTAATTAAAATAGGTTTAAAATACATATCAACTCATAAAATATCGTATAATGAATAAAAATTATTGACACTGTATATCCCGGTACAGTGTAAAAATATTTTTTAAAAACACGGGATATTACAAAGGTGTAGGGTTTTCTTAAAAAAAAAAGAAGGATGATGGTTATTATCGTATACTAAGAAGGCAGAATTCAGAGATAAAGATTTCTAAAGTAAAGTTTTAAAAAGAGTGGGCCAGGAAAACCCACATCGTTAACGGACATGGCTGTTCAGGTTTGAATCCCTGAAGCTCAAAGACAGGGTTGTTCGGGTTTGAATCCTCGAAGCTCAAAGAGAGGGCTGTTCGAGTTTAAATCCCTGAAGGTCAAAGACAGGGTTGTTCAGGTTTAAATCCCCAAAGCTCAAAGAGAGGGCTGTTTAGGTTTGAATCCCCGAAACTCAAAGAGAGGGTTGTTCGGGTTTGAATCCCCGAAGCTCAAAGACAAGGCTATTCGGGTTTGAATCCCCGAAGCTCAAAGATAGGACTGTTCGGGTTTGAATCCCCGAAGCTCAAAGATCGAGATGACTGTTCGGTTAGTATCCTTAAAGTCGAAAGTGAATGATAACTAGGCCAGGAAAACCCAAAAGTCTGTGTCCCCGGAGGAGTGATAATCAGACTGAAAAATTTTGAAAACCACATCCCCAGTGATGATCGGGCTAGGAAAACCTGAGAATCAAGTTTTAGTGTTATGATGATCGGGCCATGAAAACCTGAGAATCAGGTTTCATGAGTAGTGACGATCGGGCCAGGAAAACCCGAGAATCATGTTTCAGGTGACTGATGGTTGGGCCAGGAAAACACATAAGTCTATGTCCCTAGCAAAACGGTGATCGGGCCAGGAAAACCCAAAGTTAACAGTCTTCAAATACTTTATTAAATATTAATGAGTGGCTGATCGGGCTAGGAAAACCTGAGGATCACTATCACATTTCAGAATTGAAGGATTCACCTCTCGAGTGAGACCCGAGAGTCAGGTACATTTTTTATCTTATTGTTTGCTTGTTGTTGTGCATCTGATTTTTTAAAAAATGGTCATTGCATGCATTTTATTTTTTGAAAAATCAGGGGGCAAACTGTAGACACTTGATTCGGTCGGCCCATATTAGGGGGACGAATTAGGGATGCTCAGTTTGATTGGCTCGTTCTCAAGCCCGATGATGAGAATGTGAAACTTGGATATGAGAATGAAACTTGAATCTCTAATGGAAAGTGGACTTGAAAACCCCAAGCCTAAAAAGCCCAAAACCTAGCCCAACTATCCAAATTAGCCCAAGCCCGCCTGGCCCAGTGCAGACCCTGGCTAAAGGGGCGTTGCCTCAGTGCAATGAGGCGATCACCTCATCGAATAGGTGCCGCCTCTATGATAGCCCACTTGCAGCTACATTAAATGCAGCTGAAACCATGGTGGCCAAGTGGTGTGGGCCCTACCCTCTAGACCTGATTCTTACGTGAGAAAGAGATTTTTGGGGAAGATAAAAAGGCTATGGAGGCTCATGATGAGTTAGAGGGCTTTGGGGCATGGGGAAGCTAGGGAATAAAAGGAAAAAGAGAAAGAAAAAAAGGTAAAGGGGAAAAAGAAAACCATTATTGAAAAAAGAAAGAGGAAGGAGCTCTGAAAAAAAAATGTCCTCAAGAAAGAATGAGAGATTGAAGCAAGGGAAAGTCCACATTTTCCTAAGAGAAAAACGAAGAAGCTTGTGTCAAAAGTAGAGATCACATCCTAGCAAGGATCATAATTAAAAACATTTTTAAGGGCCTCTCACTTTGGTAGAAAACTTGCACTTAAACTTGACATGTGCATCATTTTATGTTTTCTTGCTTGTGTGTAACTAAGTTATTAGTATATTTTAGGTTTATCTCTAGTTTATCTTGCTTAATATCTCACTTTATTGATGTGATCTTTAAAGACTTTTGTATGTAGTTGTAGTTTGATGCTTGTAGAGTGTGTATATGCATGTACTGTTACTTAAAGTAGAATTATAATCGTTTGAGAGTCAAAATCGGCCTATTGATCAGGCGGTGCCTCTTCATAGAGGCGTCGCCTCTTGTCAATGAGGCAATCACCTTATTAGCAGGCCTCCAAGGAGTTTTTCTCCTTTTTTTATATGTATTATGTAATTCTGTGCTTTTAAATGTGTTAGGGGCCACTGTTGATGAGGCGACGCCTCATTACAGAGGCGCCGTCTCATCTCAATGAGGTGATCGCCTCATTAACAGGTTGACCCGCTTTTAGCTTTACTTTTTCTATTAATGTCAGTTATGACACCCACTTGGTATGTGCCTTTTGATTTTGAACATGGCTATTTCATTGTATAATGATGACTATCTTGATTGTTTAATGATTTCTTAGTTCGTAACATGAAAACCCCTTTTATAACATCTCTTTGTAAGTGTCATTACTTGCAATTTCATTTTTTTGAAGGGAAGTACTAATTGTGTATTATTTGTAGGAATTACTTGATGATTTCCATCATTAAGTAGTCACCTTCATTAGCAATCTCTCTTACACCATTGTGTTTATTGTTTATTATCGGTTTACTGTCAATATATGTTTGGTTTATTTTTTGTATATTATTCTTTTATTTTGCCTAAAAGCGTTGTAATCTTTAATCCCCTTCCCCCATTTAATTTTGAATGTATGGTTGTAAATTATTATTTATTTTATTTCTGCTGAATGTTGGGACTCAAAAGCATGAAATTAGATTAATGTGCAAACTTGGACTTAACTATAAAATTTGGAAAGCAAATAAAGGCAAGTGCAACTTTGAATGTAAATGAGAAAAGAATTAAATAATTAAATGGTAATAAAATGTAAAATACAAACAGAGGCCAACCATAAGGTTGGGTGAGCATTCAAACGCTCATACCCAGTTTTTTAACCCAATATATGATGACGGCTTCTGGAAACCTCTATGGAATCCAATTGTTGTACAGTGTGTCATAACTTTTATCCGAGTAGCGATTCTATCTCCAAATAAGCCCAAAACCTATATCGTATTTTCTAGTAGGTCTCAAGTCCACACAATGTCGTGGTCGTCAAGCATTTAGACGCACACTAAATCCCGCTGCCTATAATAACACATTACAAGTTGATCGCATGATCTTATCTAAATTCTGATTTTATATTTTATTTTGAAGTAAAGGATTTGATCTTTGCACTCATAAATTTATTGCAACTTCTTAGGTGTTCCTAGATCAATGAAGAGCTTAATTTGTCGAAGCAAAACTTTTAATTGTGATTATTACAACCTTAAAAGGTACTTGACAAAAATTGAAACAAAATTAATTGAATTTGCAGTTATGTTCTCCCATAGTCTCATATAGTGGCAAAATTAACAGAAATATATAAATTGAACTACAGTTTTAGAAAATTTATTTATCAAAAATAATATATCTCATATTTTAAGGATCTTGTTATAATTTAAATCATTAATATCTAAAAATTTATTAAATTTTAACTATTTTAATTTAATTCAACTAAAATTATAAACATCGCTTCTAATCTGAAACCATTAAATAAGAATAGTCCTTACTAATTTATCCAAATTGATATATTTATGTATTTACAGATGTTTTTAATATCATAAATTTAAATATTCTCATTCCCTCTCACTAATTAATTAACATATTTATACTATCTCAATTGCTTTTGTTTTTAAAAAAAATTCTTGTTGAAATATAAATTTAATGCACGCAAGTCATGTGCCCATCAAAGATGCTATTTGAGAATTATAACCAAGCTGTACGATAGTGAAAGGCAGACATTTTAAATCAACAAATTAAATAGTGCAACGACTAAAAGATATATGGAAGAATAAAAATGAAAAATTCAGAACCAACCATACCATATCAATTATGCATTAAAAAAAATTAAGATAAAAATTTTACCTCCTTATAAATTTATTCTGAGTTCAATTTCAAATTAAGATATTTTTATAGTCACCGAATATCCAAACATTAGAAAAAAAAACAACCACACCATAGCGATTAATCAACACCCTTTTCTTTTAATTAGATATTCTTTAATATTAAATAAATAAATTTTAAAGAGAAAACATAGAAAGAGCATGAAAATTATCTTCATCAGATTGAGTAGCAGCAGGCGACCTTCTTGCACGAGTTATTCTTTGACTGATCAAACGTAGAGCTCTTCCCCATCTATTACCAAGACCAAGAGCTTGCTGTGCCTCATCACCATTAGCATTATCATTAAACGCGATTTGACCCAGTTGAAATATGAACAGTCTCGACGTATAGATCACATCAGAGTATGATCTGTGAACCACCCGGAGACTGCAGGCTAGTTTTACCAAGAAAGGGCAGAGCAGGGAAGTGAGCAACGGCTGAACAACAGCATTGTGAGAAGATATTGATAAGAATTTGAGCTTGGCGCATAGCGCCACTGCGCCTATCCCCATATATTATTTGTATTTTAGTTAAGAAGATGATGAAACAAAGTCTCTTTTGGAAGCTATTAGCTAAAGGGACATTGTATCAATGTACTAGAGCAGAAGATGAAGAAGACGATGAAGAACAAGAAAGGGATTTTTTTATTTTTATTTTTGGCTGTTGTTTGTTGAGAACTTGCAGAGCTTTGTGGCAGCTTATTTCCTTTGTTGTTTTGTTTTTAAATGATTTTGTCTCTGTAATCTTAACTTTATTGACATGTATACCCTTATGTTAAAAAATTGTTCAATATAGAAAATGACATGTGACACTTAATACAAGTACCCAAATTTGTCAATGGGAATTTAATTTTTTGGATCAGGTAAATGGTAGGATAAAATATATTTCTAAAATTGTTCCAAGAGAGCAATATAAAATATGATAATTGATCTAAATATCCTACACTTTCTCACTGTTATTAAAAAAAATAAAAAATTTAATTAGGGGAGAATTATGGAGATATTAAATTCGATTCTCTATAGATATCGTCTATTAATTAATTAATTAATTTTTATTGTAAGTATTAAATAACAAAAATTTTAATTCAAGTAACTTGTACCATTTATAAATTGCACTCTTTTTTCTTAAATTATCAATGGCAGAAATCAAACTTATCATCTTAAAATGTTGTTAAAGAGAAATTACTATATGATTATTTTCTAAATTAGTATTTTCACTTTTAAGAAATATAGAGATTCCATAGAAAAAAATAATTACTCCTTTATGTAACCCACAGCTTGTGGCCTCCATTTGATCATAAAAAATAAAAATTAAACTATATATATATATTAAAATTGATAGATTGTATAATAAAATAGTCTTTCATTTTTAAATTAAATAAAAATTAATTTTACAAATTAACAAAATTCAATCTCCAAACTTTATAATATATTATCAAAAATTACTAAATTAATTTTTTTCTTATAATTTTTTTGTCCTTCTCCCTTTCCTTCATCACTAATGCATTTGTTTCGAGTAAAAGAAAACAAAAAAATATGCAGCTAGATGGAGTGGGTATATCAGTCATCTCAAAGAGAAATAATACAACAGGCAACATGAAACTAGAGATTTTAAAAGATCAAATTTGCTGTTCTATTTTCAAGCTGATCAACTTCACCATGAAGAAATGTTACGTGATGGGACCAAAGGAAGGTGCAAGGAAGTTTCTCAGATAAGTACGTAACATGGGGCCTTTTTTTTTTTTGTCTCGAAGCATATAGTATATAGTATTAAGTACAAGCAAACATATGTAGTCCATATAAGCATCAACGCCATTAGTGGACCACCTTACAGCATGCCTTGATCATGAGCTCATTTCTTCAGTTTACTCGTGCTAAAGAAATTGCATAGTACTTGTACTCTTTGCTGGGCTTGTGTTTCCAGTAATGTGATAAAAATTGTTGAACCAATTTTATTATTATTTTTTTAGTACAACATTCTATAATATATAATCAACTAAATCTTAGTATTTTTATATTTAGATTTCAATCAAAATCGTATTACAATTATATTATAGAACATTACTTCAATAATTTATATGGTTGTTTGAGATTAAATAATTTATACGATTGACGATTTGTCCAAATAAAAATAGAAATGCAAAATGATTTTGGCAGCCAAACAAATTGAAAGGACAATATTCGGTACTACCCACATTGATTTTTTTTTATTTGACGATAATTTTTTAGAATTTATTAAATTTTAATCAATTCGATTTGATAGAATTATGAACATAAAAAGATAAAAAAATTTTAATAATTAATTTATCACAGAATTATACATCATGACTCGAATCTAAAACTTTATTTAAGCATGAGCAATTCTTTACAATTTTATTTCAACGGTTATAAGTATATATATATATATATTTTTGTGAGAATGGCAGATTTCAAATCCAGAATCTATCTGTTGCGCGTGAAGTGAAATTGACAAAGTGGTTTCGTTTGTTGAACATTTGCGTACTAACAATGCATCATTGGAAGTCAAACAATGGTTAATGGGCCATTGAAAAAAATCCATGCTTAAATTTGTACAAAAAACGTACAAATTTTTATGTGAGTCGGTGCCAAACCGTTGATCATTCAAGATAATCGTGTGGTGTATTTTCTTTTTTCGCACTTGCAAATATTAGGTTTTCTCAAGGCCTTATGTTTCTATACATATAGGGTTGACAAATTGTCAGTAGGTAAAGCTCTTGCACCATTATTTTGAAGATTCAAATTCAAATTTCTTATTTCTAATTTGTAATAATCAAAAATAAAAATAGGAGTTGGTAAATTGGCAGTAGGTGACAGCATTATTTCGAAGATTCAGTTCAAATCATCTACTTCCAATCTGTAATGATCAAAAATAAAAATAGGGGTTGACAAATTTATTATAAAAGCTAAGATTATTCACTTTGTTAGTTCATTTCGTGAATTAGAGAATCAAAATGCTATTGTACTGATACAAGAGCATGCCACTGTGATGGCTATGGAGTGGTGTACAGTCTGAATCTCTCGTCAAACACTTAAAATCTCGTATGAATAATTAAAAATAAAATAAAAAACTAAAAACGCTTATAATATAAATTATGAAGTCTAATTCCAAAAAATTGGCATTTAAAGAAATTTTTATATAACTTGGTATATTATATATTTTTAAACAGAATTTAGTATATTATATTTAAAAGTAAAATTTGTGATAAATATTTTATATATAATTAATAAAAATTTAATATTTATATATATTGTAAATTTAAGAAATAATTACAAATTTGGTGATTAAACTTTTCAGTTTTTTTATTTTAATGTTTAGTATTTTTTTTTACAATCAAGTGTTTGAACTTAAAAAAAACATACTAATATAGTGTCTCTGAGCAATTTGATTTTAACTGGGTGTTGAGTCAGATAAAAATGGACACATTTTTATTTCAATTATTAGTCATATCATGTACAACGTATATTGAATTATTTAAAAGATAAAAAAATCCTTATTAAATATTATTAATTGATAACAATAACCTAAACATTAACTTCTGCCGCATATATGAAAGGTGATTAAATAAGGGTAATTTTATCATTTAAATAATACAACACATGTAGTAAATGACATATTTTTTCTAGTAATTTGATTTTAACTGTGTTAAGTCAGATCAAAATGGACACATTTTTATCTCAATTATTAGTTATATCATATACCACATGTATTATATTATTTAAAGGATAAAAATACCCTTATTAAATATTATGAATTGATAAAAATAATTTCAACATTAACTTATACTGCAAACATAGAGGGTGATGAAATAAAAGTAATTTTATCCTTTAAATAATACAATATATGTGATAAATAATATTGTTAATTCCCATTATAAAAGTGGATCCCGTTTGATTTGACTGAATACTTAGTCAGCATTAAGTTGTCCGGACACACAACATTAATATGCTTTTTTAAAATTTATATACTTAATTGCAAAAAAAATTTAGACACTTAAATTAAAAAAAACTGAAATCCAGACACAAATTTGTAATTTTTTCTAAATTTAACCATAAATTGTTTTCAATGGCCCATTATCATTTGAAGAATGATGAACACTAGAATGGGCCAAGTCCTCTTGCAAGTTTAAACAAAGCCTAATTTCTCACCTTCAGACAGCAGAGGACATGGCCACTTTTCATTGGACAATCCGATTGACGGGTTATGTTAGCTTTTTGCCCTCAAGCATCGCCTCAAAAACCCGGCGAAAGCCCGCCCCACCAAAAACCCCTAAACCCTCAAAAGAGCACTAAAATAAAATAAAAAGAAAAAACAGAAGAATTAATGGTCTCAGTTTAGCAGAGCCGAAAAAAAGAAAAAAGATGAGTAGAGAAGAAGAATCAGCAGGAGGACCACTGAAGAGAGAGCTATACGCGGCGCTGCAAGTGTCGCCGGAGGCTACCGATGAAGAAATTAGAAAAGCTTATCGCCATTGGGCTCAAGTTTACCATCCTGATAAGTATCAGGACTTCCATGTATGATCATTTACACTGATTTTGAGTGATTTGTTCATGTTTTTTATTTTTCACTGGTTAAATTGTTGTGCAATAAATAATAAATCACATGCCAGAGTTCATTTTGATAGAATTTTTGCGAAATCACTTCATTGCTTCGAAAATGCACTGCTAAGTTGATTGAATTGGCTATAGATTCAATTCAGTTGAATTCTCTCATTTTTAGCTTTTCCAGAACTTGCCAACATTGATTTCTAGTTCTTTTTTTTTGTATCAAATAGTGTGTGAGAGTTGAATTGAATTGAATTTTTGTAAAATCATGTGATTTTGATTTGTTTCGCTTTTTGTTTCCAATCTATCAATCTTGTACTTTACAGACACAAGAATTGACTGAAGTTGAATTCTTGCATTTTTAGACACTCTTAATCTTGGTTCTGTTTCAAGAGATATTATCTTATACTTTTTTGGATGCTGGTATTTTCAGATGAAGGAAGTAGCAACCCAGAATTTTCAAAGGATATGTGAAGCGTATGAAATATTATCAGATGAAGTTAAAAGGCAAATATATGATATATATGGTATGGAAGGGTTAAAATCTGGTTTGGAACTTGGTCCAAAGCTTAATAAACCTGAAGAGTTAAAAGAAGAACTCGAACGATTAAAAAGAAGAAAAGAACAAGAAAAGATAGCTGCTCATTTTCGACCTTCTGGCACAATTTTGGCCAACTTATCTTTGCCTCAGTTTCTCGGTGGCGATGGCATAATGAGAGGGTATAACGATAGTTTCATCTTGAATTCTCTTGAATTGTTGAACTTATTCTGTGCAGTTTGATGTTTAATTGTCTGTATGAGATGCTGTGTTTTGTAAAAAAATCTACTTTTTAAAGAAATTTTATTCTACTCTGTATTTTTCCCCTTTTTCTTGAGGGAACTTATCTTTAATATTTATATTTTCAGAATGGCTATGTCTAGTGAAGTCCATACGCAATTATCAAAATGTAATACTATTGCTATTGGTGGAAATTTGGAAGTTCAAGGAAATGCTGGTGGTTCAGTTGCTAGTGCTGTGCTTAGGCACCAGCTTTCTTCTGTCTCCTCTATTGAATTTATGGCCTCGGCTGGATTACGAGCACTTGTAGGAGTGCAAACTACTCGGTAGAGCATTTGATTTCCATGGTTCATATGCTATTTTGCACATCTTTCTGTCAGTTTATTTGGTTGACCTTTTTTTTTTCCAGTCACCTATCATCACACTCCACGGCAACGATTACCATTGCAAAGTCTTTGAAAGATGGTTCGATCAATCTTTCCAATATCTGGACTCGCCAACTTTCAGAAACGGCAAATGGAAATGTATGCTGCTATATTTTCTTAGTGGGTCCATCAATTTATTTTATTTTATATTAGCTTGCACATATTATGTTCATAAAGAAAATGGCGCACTAACAGCAAATGCAGTATGCAACTTTCAAATAAGCATTGATGTTACGAACCTTTTATAGGCGTGAACCGTGAATGATATACAAAATATTTAATGATACATTAATATCTAATACCGTTGCTTTTCTTTTTCTTTTTCTCATTCTTTTCGCCAGATACAGCTTTTCCTAGGTCCAGAATCATCTATATCAGTTGGATGGCAAAAGAAGGATGAAAAGATGTCTGCTGCTGGAGAGTTGAAGGTACATCTTCTTTTTTATTTAAGCTGGAATAAAGCTAAATTTAAAATATGTCTGCAAAATCTAAGAGTTTTGAGGAATGAAAGTAATTTAAACAATGGAATAATTCAAGTAAAGCATGTATTTGCCTAAAAGTTTTGGGTCTGAAGGCCTGAACTGGTGATTTACTTAAAATTTTTGTTGTTCACTGAATCGTGAATTTGCATTTTCTATATTTTGAGTATACCTTCTGATTGCTAGTGGAAAAAATTACCAATAGCTGAGCTCCCATGACTTGGGGTTATTCAGAACAATTGGTTAGCTTTCTTGGAACTTTTATTGAAGACATGTTTAACTTTCCTTCCTGTTTATCCCCTGTTCATGTATGTTTAATCACTGCAGATCAGTACAAGTTCTTTTGGAGCATCAGCGCATTACACTCATCGGTTTTCATCAAAGTCTCATGGTCGTATAGCAGGCAGGTTTGGGAGGTATGCTCTCAAAAACTATATGGATAATATTTCTATGATGGTAACTAATATTATTGACATATTATCATATTGTAGTTTTTCTATGCTCCCTTTACTTTCCGACCTTCTTTTACGAATTGAAAATAGATAACTTTTAAAATGTTATACATCAGTAACATGTGCTGTATTACCTATTTAATATTATGTCAATAAAGCTTGTTGGTCAGAGTACAGTCTCATCAGTCATCAAGCATTTGTATAAGAAACTGAAAAAAATCTTTTGCTCTCAGCATTTGATTGTAACTTGTTATAAATTATTTCTCATACAGTGCTTAATATTATGAGCATCACTTTAAGCTGAAATGCCTCACTACTTTAGAATTGGTGACCTTGTAGATATAAGAAGCCAAACCATATGGACTCTTGATTATTCTTTTTTACTATGGCTATTCGTGACACAATTTTTTTTTTTTTTTTTTAAATTGAAGAGGTTTGGGAGGGCACAAATTCTAGCTTATTTCCTCATGGATTTTACTCAAAGCAATTATGGGAAATCAGTTGTAATAAATTGATTTAGTTTTGCCAGAACTCTCTATTGTAATTTTATATATTGTTTTTATACAGCACTGCTCTGGAGATGGAAGTTGGTGGTGGAAGAAAAGTATCTGATTTTAGCACAGTCAGAATATTGTATACAATAGGAATTCAGGTATCAGAAAATAAAGAAATGAAATTAGATATAATATTGCAATGTTATTTTGTTGTTCAATCAGGCAAGTTGGTTTTCTTGGCTTCTTTGGATCTTCTACTTTTGGGGGTCTTTTAATCTTTTTTTTTTCTATTTTGTTGGTTTATTTTATGAGGATAACTTCCACTTTATCCTTCAACTTGTCCTTTATAATACTTCTCTTATGAGAGAATCAAAAGAAGTTCATCCTGTTTTGGGAAACCTGAAATTAAGGTCTGGAAATATCAACTAATTCGGGTGTGCTTGTGCTGCCTCATATTTGGTTTTTATTTCTTTTGAAATGCTTTCTTGTATATTGTATTACTATGAGATGTCTGCCAATGCAATATTGATGGGGATTACAGCTTTGTGACATGAGCATCGTAATAGCACACAAGTTGATGATATCATTTGCATGAAAGATGTTAGGCAACTTTTAGCAAAATTACTTTAATTTTCAAGCCTCAAGGTTTGACAAGATGTCTGTTAGAGAAAATCAATTGTATGAAAATTCCAGAGGTTTGAAATGAAATTTATGACACTGCTGAAACTCATAGAACTTGGTGTTGGCAATTTGTTCAATTCCCATTTCTTAGGGATATTACATAGGTATCTTTTGAAATGCTACAAAGCTTCTTTTGGAGTTGATCCTGTCTAGCATTCCAAGAATGAGCACCAGCTTAAGCATAATCCAAGTAGAAGCTAATAGTTGCTCTGCTCTTATTTATCCGTTTGTCTTCCAGGTTGTTATTGCTTATGCATATATGTGCACTATTGCAATTTTTATTTTGGTTGCAGGGTATCTTTTGGAAATTTGAATTGCATCGAGGAGGACAAAAGTTAATTATTCCTGTGAGCAAATCATATCTTTTCACTTGCTTTATATTGTCTATGGACTGTGCTTTGTCTGTTGTAGCATTGCTTTTAGAAATTTTACAGACTGAGTGCTGTTTTTGTATGAGATATAGAAATGTAATGCTAACTGTGGAATGGAAATTTGAAGTTGTATGCTTAATGGTGAAAAAAAGCATCTGAGATGCTTTTTTTAGTTGATTAGATAGTTTGGTGGATGGTTCTGCTCATTGTGGAAGTGGAAGGCTCCACAGAATATCTATTCTTCCGAATAGTTCCCCTTTTGCCCTTGTTTGGTGTTTCATTTCTAGAAGAAGATAAGATAGGTCTAGTTCCTCTTTAAGTTTACATCCTTCTCTTCCACCATTGCTGATGGACGGTTATGTGCAGGTATTGCTTTCAAGGCATTTGAATTTGGCATTTGCAACTGGAGCATTCTTGGTTCCTACATCACTTTACTTTCTAGTCAAGGTAATAGATGCTGCAGTCATATTGTTCACTTGTACTAGACAGCTCAGTTATATTATGGTTGTTTAACTTCAATTCCATTTCGAATAAGCTGGGGTTATTGTTGCAAGGATGTCAATTGAAATAAAAATTCTTCTTTGTATTGGAGCCATGGACTCCTCTTTTTCCTTTCGTTGTTCTTCTGGAGGCCCATTAAGCTTTGTATTATACAGTAGGGTAATCATCCACACTGTAAGTTCACCTACATCTCATTTGATTTGGGATATCAATCTTGGATGCCTAAGTCAGAATTCAAATTTTAAACTTACCTACATATCCTTGATAATTTTTTGCATTTGTTAATTCTGCTGGAGTTATTAGTCATCACATTTAGACAACCAACTTTTGATTTGAAGTGTTTAGTAAAACAGTCCTCCAAGTTGCTGGAATTGTTTGCCATACATTATTGTTTTTCATTTTTCGAACAGGTCATACTTTGTTGTTTGTGCAGTTGTGCATTTGCTGATTGAATGACCTTTCCTTTGTGTATGTGTGCAGAATTTGGTATTCAAACCTTACCACCTTCAGAGGGAAAAGCAAAAGTCTTTAGAGAATAAGTTGAAAACTTCTGCACAGGTATCAGTGATGCATATGCCCAAAGAAATTTTGATTGATGTTCACATTGTTGTGAGACCTACTTTTGCTGCTGATAACTAAAATAATATTCTGCATCACACACTTCATTGATGAGTTATTTCTTGCCTGGCACTCTATTTTTTACATCCATGCATATTGAGAATAATTGTTTCATGGATTAGCCATGTTTGAGTAAGCGTTTTATCCTGAAGTGATGGTAGCCAGTAGAGTTTTACAATCAGATCTTGTGATTCTGGCAATGTGGACACCTAACATTATTTGAAAAGTTCTTGTCGATTTGGTAGTTCAGGCACGATTTTCCGATTTAGTATATCTTTTCTGCAAATCTGAACATATTTTGTGTCTAATTAATTTTGGTGGTGTCGTGTATTTTGCACTGATATTGAAAAGTTCCTCTCCATATGTTTTCCTACTTAGCTTTTGTTCAGTACATGTGAAAACTTTATCTGAATCCCTATGTAGGTCCGAGAGGCAAGAGCAGGGGCAGAAAAATCTCAGCAATTATTACAAAATGTGGCCAATAGGAAAAGAAATAGACAAGTAGAAACAAATGGACTAATTATTAACAGAGCATTATATGGAAGTGTCAAAGGTTTGAAGAAAAGAGAGGAATCAACAGAAGTAAATGACGAAGTAGCTTCAGAAGTCATTGATGTTACAATACCTCTTAATTTTCTCGTTAATGATTCTGGACAATTGAAGGTATGTTTCTCTCTTGATTCATGTACTCTTCTCATCCTCCTTGATTATGTGGCTCTCAAATACATATCTTGGATATCTTGTTTAAATAAATGCGAGATACAATTATAACCTGAAAAAAATCATTAACTCAACTGAACCTTAATTGGAATTTAGTTGGAATCAGCTGTATGAATTTTTTTCATTAATTCTACTTGGTTTTATTCTGTATTTATAGAATAGCATACTGCTAAAAAATATTTCCTTGCAACTTTGACCTGAAGATTGGAGAGAATGAATTTTGACTGGTAGATGCCATTGGTTACTAGAAGTCAAAGAAAGGCATACTAGTTACATACTAGTGTTACTATTTTGGTGCTAATGTTAAGCAACTGGATTTGGTGATTTACCCTGAGGATGAACATAGGGAACAAGACATGCAATCAATGATGGATGAAACGTTTGAAAATTCATTTATGCATGCAGGCAGAATATTTTCTATCTGGCATGTCTGCTTTTGTTGCTAACTTGCTATATGAGATCACAGCATTTCTCCCCAATTGCTGTTTGTGCACATTGACTGTAAATGTCTCTGTAAGTTATATGATATATTCATTGATTCAAGTTTTGTTTTTTCAACATGTTGGTGCAGCTTCATGAGGGCGTAAAGAAGTCGGGCATCATGGGCTTTTGTGATCCTTGTCCTGGAGAACCCAAGCAGTTATATGTGTATTACACTTATGGTGGTCAAATATTTGAGGTGATAGAAAGCTTTAATTTCTTTTTGTGCCTATATAAAGTTTTCTCGATGAATAATTGTTTCTACGGGCTAATTTGGAACAGGTCACTGTGGATGATTATGCAGAGCTGTCAATACCTCAAGAAAAGCATAAAATCTAAGTTAATTCTCACTAGCTATTGCTTAAATTAGAAACTGGTTACGCCTTCCATTTTTGGTTTACCTTGTGAGGTTACTTCCTTTTCCTTCATATATACACATTACATGATCTTGTTTATACATGTCTAATAAAGGGCACTAACATGACACATTCTTTTTTTTTCTCCTGTAACTTTTCCTAATAAAATTTATTTTTTTTAACTACTTTTCTCATGTTTTACTGCTGCCGTGACTGGTTTTATTTATTTATTTTTAATGCATTTTTTAACACTTGAGTGGGGGATTAATTTTGTTGAGATTAGAACCTGACCATGAATTTGATAACTGTTCTTTATTTAACCAAACTGTAGCTAACCTTTTTTTTAATTTTTTCACTTTTTCCTTTTATGGATTTTGCTGCTGTTAAAATTTATACTTCAGAGCATATAACAAGACATGGTGCATATTGAACCCAGCAGTATTATTACTGTATGCCTCTGCCAACCCATAGCTGAGTTCCCTCCCCAAACGGCCGTCATTCATTACTCTGTGAATGTAAATTGAAGACCCAAATGATATAATCAAAATTTATCAATTATTTGTTGAAATTAAAATAAATTTGGTGAATAACCAAGGCCGTAACAAACTCGTCAAATTTTTTTTATTTAATTATTATAATTAATTTCTATGTCAATTTGGCAAAATATCATTACAAATTTAAAATTAATTTGACAGTATGCTAAAATTAAGGAAAATGTCAAAGGCTTAAATTGAAAAGAAAAAAAAAATCACATTCTAAAAACTAAAAATGAAAAAAATATATATATAAAATTTACTAAAATTTAATGACTTTTTTTTTAAGCCCGTCCTACGATATAGAGACCAGCTAAATGATTTCCCGGTATCTTACAAGTAACTGTGCCTATGTGAAACCGTGGCTGAGTGTAAGTTCCCCCTTTGAGGGATCAAAGGATGCTTCTATTACTGTCGAACAGCAGTTGCTTCCAGTAGATTTACTGATTGCAACTGACACTGGCTCTGTCAAAAGTTTCACTCCTTGCTTCCAATATCTCTGATCTGATACCAAGTCCAATCAGCAAAAACAATGGGGAAATATCTCCCTGATTAGTTAAATTCCATTTAATATCAACAGAGAAGGTTGCAAATCCAAACGTGTTTGAAACACATATCAAAATTATAGAAAATTGAACGTCATATAATGCGAGGTAAAGCCGTCATGATATACAGATATGTGAAACTTTTACTGGATCAAGTGTTGTGAAAAAAATAAATAACTTTACCTGGCCCAGTAGAGATTATAACAGAATTATTTGCATCCATCACCCAGTCAATCCATAATGCAAATCCATGGCATATCCCAGGCTCAGTAAATTCAACCTGCAAGAGAACTCTTAGGCATAAAGTAAGAAAATACTAAGAACTCAACTGCATCCCCCGTTTTCCTTGTAAGTGTCATATTTCCAAAATTATAATTTTGAATACAAAAATATGGGTGGTTGCATGTATGTTTTACAGAAAATATATATATATATATATAAATTTTATAGAAAAAAGAAACATGACAAAGGTAGTTCACCCATGTCATCAAATACATTGACTTGATGGACACACTATGATGACAAGTGAATAACTTCATTTTGTAGATGCTCATCTGATGTCACAGTACAAGTTCATTTACAGATTATTGTCAGATAAATATCATTGCAGAAAAGTAAAGATTTAATACCTGGACCTTTCCATAACATGGACTCATGAGTTTTGAGAATTCGAACTCCATGATTGTTAATCTTTCACTGAGTTCCTACAAGTCCAATGAAGTTTCATTAATAACAGAATATAAGCATCATTTTGAATGCCATATTTTAAAAAGCAATTGTCAAGCAATTAATTACCCTAATCTCCCCACTCTGCCAGAGGAAAACTGGAAGAAGCGGACCCTCATGTGGTGGAGGTAACTCACCACATGCCCCTAAAGTGGTATTTACAACTGAATGATCAAAGCCTTCAATCTTGCTTAAGGAGCGGCGGCTATTCCATAGATCCTGCAAGGTTTTGGACACTAATTCCATAATTAAATGCACCATGCAAATGGGAACTAATAAAAGACAGTTTTTCCTTTACCGGTAAAGATACAGCACAAGCCTTCAATCTTGCTTTACAAGGCATTATTAATGCATCATCAGAGAGGATAGAATCCAGCATAGTCCGCACCTTCCTGAAGGAGAAAAACACTTACAACATGTCGCGCCTCAATAAACCATATGAATCGCTGATATAACATGTATAGAGACTCTCCACGAGATAGAGACTCTCCATGAGATAATGCATATTAGTATGTACCAAAACCGCAGGTTTTGCCATGGAAGCATTCCATCATTTCCATAATAGTATGGTTCTCCAATCAATAGATCAACCTGCAAATGTAATGCCCAAAATCAAATTGTTAACTGAATGCAAACGATTTTATTTAGCAGAAGTAGTGAGAAGATGATGGGACTTCCACTAGAGAGTGCCAGCTATCAAGTATCAGTTCACTTGTGTGTGACTAGCAAAAAGGGCAAGGGCTGCCAAATTTTCAAGCTTGCTAAAAAAAAATGTGTTTATGGTTTAAACAAAAAAAAAAATTAGCATTTTTGTTCTTTATGTTGTCCGCCACATAAGAGAGAGGTAGAGAGAAGGAATGATAAGTGGAAGAAATCACAGATGTAGCTTTCTAAAGCATGTCATTCTATTATGTAAGCTAACTTACCTTCTTCTCATTTGTGTCTTGCAGAGTCAACCATTTGTTATTTAGAAATACATTTACACGATCTGAAGCAAAAACATTTGCATCACTGACTAGTTGCAGATATTGGGAACCCTTCTCCCGCAACCCAGGGAACAATGATATTATGTGTGCCGTTTTTGAAAAATGTGCAACAACTAGGGTTGTAAAGAGACTATCATCTGCAATAATGCATAGTGGTTGAACTTTTCCCTGCAACTGCAAAATGCACATTTAAAAAAAATAAAGAAACAGAAAATGAAAAGAGAGAGAGAGAGAGAGAAATCTCACAGCAGTTCTTAGGGCTGTGAACATCAAGGACCTCCATTCACTGTCTCCATAGACTGCAATTCTTTCAGGAGGTAGTATAAGATGAAAATCCCCAGCAGTAAAATTATATTGTCTCGCTTCATTATTTTGGGTTGCAAGATTATAGAAGATATTAGTATCAGTATGAATGGCATGCAAAGGAAGCTGCTCATCCTTGCCTACATGTATGCCTTTCCCTGGAAGGAACCATACACAATGTTTCCAGTGGTCACACCAATTACCCGTACCTAGTTAAGCATTACAGCATCATGACTGCATGTATATAACAGAGAAATTCAAAAAAATAAATAAATAAATAAAAAATAAAGACTCAACAAAATGATTTTCATGTACTTCATAGTATATTACTCCTATCAAAATTGTTTGATGGGTGATCCCGATAAGCACGCATCTGAAAGTAAAAAAGTGAACTATAGCTTAGAAATTCACACTTCTAAAACAAGCACTTTTAGCTAAATGGTAACATCATTATTTTCAAACAATGTAATTTATATGGAAACTCCACATGACACTTATTATGCAAATTTCAATTATTGAAAGCATTTAGGGATAAAAAATTCTCAAAGATCTATCTGAAAGCAACATCAAGGAACAAAACCACAAAATTAATTGCCATAAGGAAATGCTTGCTCTTGATGAATTCCCTAGATGAAATGATATATGCAACAACAATGCAAACTTCATTGCAGAGTTGCTAAACCAATGAATCATAACCATCTGCTATGTAAGTCCATCTCACATAACATTAAACCATAAAAAATTTTCAAAGAAATGCTATCCATCCTTTCAACCCTGCTTCAGGTTCAACTGTTTGCAGACTCAATAAATGCATAAATATGACCTTTTTTCTCGAAAAAGCAAAGGTTGACAAACAGAATGACAAATTTTACTCACTTATGTTTGTTGGCAAATCTATCCATTTAGGGGCAGTGGAATAAAATATTGTCCCTTCACGATCAAGCTGAAGGATCCACCTGCATACGCAAACACAAAATATGTTGCTGCTACAACTAGAAAGAAAATTTGTCACAAGAACAGCTCAGAACATATTTACCATGATAGCACAGCATGAACTCTACCATCATCAGTAGCCTTGATGAAAAGCTCAGTTTTCCCATGGCTGTCTGGTCGTTTCCAGAAGTCAAATTCAAAAATTTTGAATGGTTCTGACAACTGGATGAATCCTAAATTAAGTGCGAACTAAATCACTTGTATTCTCCAAGAACTCTGTAGAAAAGTAATTACTACCATTACCAGTTTTATTTCTTTTGTGATTGCATCACAATGCATTGGGTGTTGCTGCAGTTTGACCCGTAAAAGAGTTTCCAAGCCAGTTGGAACAAGACGAATGCCATCTGATGCTTTTGCTTCATTATTATACAAATCATGCAGCTTCCAGAGGAATTCACTCTCAACCAGCTAGAGAAAAAAGAGAAAATTCATAGAATAAAAATATTGCAATACAGTGAGCTTTTCAATTACCAGAAAAATCTACTTTCAACCAATAGTACAGTCAAAATGCACCACCATCTTTATTGAAGTGATGAAAAATAGCTTCTTTCATAAAAAAGAATGTGAGATGGTGTAGCTAAACACCTGTCCATAAGTTGTTGCACGATATGGAACAGTTAATGGATTTTCCACAAGTAGCATATCATGGGCATGCTGCAAAGATGGTATTAACCCTTCACCCAATAACTCTGAGTCCAGTATCTCACTGACCTGCAAATAAAACAAATGTTTCAAGTAACTAAAACAAACAAAAAATAACAAAGAAAACAACATTGGAGTAGAAGAAAACAAAACCCACTAAAACATCTGCTCGTGAAGCAATATCCACACCCAATTTGAGCTCATCCGATCGCTTACTGAAAACATCAATCTTTCTCCCCATACCATTCAAGTGCAGAACTTTTCGCATCAATTTCACCATTGGAAGGTACGACTCGCAAGCTGTTACCTTTCCATTATGATCAGGATTTGCTGACATTGCTCGTGCAGCCATCATTGACAGCAACCCAGTTCCAGCACTGCAGCCATAAATCAAAATGGTCACTAATTAATAACCATCGGCACTGTTTGTTTGGAACAAAATAATCAGATGATTTCAATTCTTTAAAAATGCTGCTACCCAAACAAAGAATTGAATCGAATATACCCGATGTCGAGGACGTGGCAAGGTTTGGTTATGGTCTTGTCAATGGCGTCACGGAATGCTTTGTTTCTTGCAGAGTCATTGAGCATGTCTAAATACGACGTCGTAGCTAAGAGATTTTCGTTAGAACTTCCTTCTTCGTTTTCTGTGATAACTACCCACTCTGATTTACCGGTGAGCGGGTCGAGCTTCAGCTGGAAAATTTGCTGAGTTGAGTCCGAGCTCATGGTTCGGGCTGCTGTTGTTGAGTTTAGGAGGAGGCGAGCAAGTGAGACGTGGCAGAGAAGAGAAGAGACAGTGGAAGGACGAGGTATTGTTAGGGTTTTGGAGACTCGGGAAGTCATGCAAGTGAAGCGATTGATGAAGCGGAAGCACGATTTGAAAGGTGAGCGACCGGCGTAGCAATAGCTGAGCATATACAGAAGGAACAAAATTTTTATTAAAAAAAAAAATTGAACAAAAAAAAGACATAAATATTTTACTTTTCATTTTAATTATTTAATTTAATATGTGAATACTACTTATTATCTCAATCATTCTATGGTCACTTTAATTTTTACTAATAATCACTGTTATGATAAAATACATTTTTATCTAAGGGTAATTAAAATAAAGTAAAATAAAAGTAATTATAAATTAAGTAAATATAGAATTTCTTTAATTATTTACTATTAAAATATAAAAATTTTAAATTAATAATTTAAATAAATAATAAATAATTAAATGAAGATAAAATTGTTTGCTATTGTCAAAATTTTTATTTCATTTTAATTAAAAATATATACTTATTATGGAAACTATTAGTTGAGTGAGTAAGACATGACAGAGAAGAGAAGAGATAGTGGAAAGACGAGGTATTGTTAAGGTTTTAAAGACTTGAGAAGCCATGCAAGTGAAGTGATTGATGAAGCGGAAGCAGGATTTGAAAGGTGAGCGACCGGCATAGCAATAGTTGAGCATATACAGAAGGAAACAAAATTTTCATTAAAAAAAATTGAACAAAAAAAGACATAAATATTTTACTTTTCATTTTAATTATTTAATTTAATATGTGAATACTACTAATTATCTCAATCATTCTATAGTCACTTTAATTTTTACTAATAATTACCATTATATGATAAAATACACTTTTATCTAATGGTAATTAGAATAAAGTAAAATAAAAGTAACTACAAATTAAATAACTATAGAATTTCTTTAATTATTTACTATTAAAATATAAAGATTTTAAATAAATAATTAAATGAAGATAAAATTGTTTGCTATTGTCAAAATGTTTATTTCATTTTAACTGAAAATATATACTTATTGTGGACACTGTCAGTTGAGCGAGTGAGATGTGGCAGAGAAGAGAAGAGAAGAGACAGTGGAAGGACGAGGTATTGTTAGGATTTTGGAGACTTGGGAAGTCATGCAAGTGAAGCGGTTGATGAAGCGGAAGCAGGATTTGAAAGGTGAGCGACCGACGTAGCAATAGCTGAGCATATATAGAAGGAACAAAATTTTCATTTAAAAAAAAATTGAACAAAAAAAGACATAAATATTTTACTTTTCATTTTAATTATTTAATTTAGTATGTGAATACTATTAATTATCTCAATCATTCTATGGTCACTTTAATTTTTACTAATAATCACCATTATATGATAAAATACACTTTTATCTAATGGTGATTAGAATAAAGTAAAATAAAAGTAACTATAGAATTTTCTTAATTATATACTATTAAAATATAAAGATTTTAAATTAATAATTTAAATAAATAATAAATAATTAAATGAAGATAAAATTGTTTGCTATTGTCAAAATTTTTATTTCATTTTAATTGAAAATATATACTTATTGTAGACACTGTCAGTTTGATCGGCCTGCAACAAAAACTCGATAATGAGAAAGTTCGAGTTTTGAATGTAAGGGGAGCCCGAGACTTCTCTAAAATCAACTTTAAAAGCTCAAACAATAAGCCAAACCCACAAAAACCATGTCCAAGCCCAAGCCCATAGCCTCTTGACCCACGGGCCTTGACCTGGCCCAGGTGAAGAGCCGATCGCCTCAACGAAGAGGCGTTGCATCTTCACCACAGGCATTGGTGAGGTGACGCCTCATTAAAGAGGCACCACCTCATCACACCCACTCTCTGCAGCATAAAATTAATGGTAGTGGTTAGAAGTCCACCTGCTGAGATTTGATCATTTTTTGACATAAAAGAAAAGGAAAAAAGGCAAGAAAGAGCCTAGGGAATGAAAAAAGGCAATAAGGAGAGGGTGAGAATAGGTTTTTGGGAATTTGAAAAAATGAGAAAATAAGAGAGGGTTTAAAAGGGGAATGTGGGAAAAAGTTAAGAAAAGGAGGTTGGCTAATTGTTAGAAAGAAAAAGGATTAAAAGAAAAAAAAAACAGGGAGAAGAAAAAGAAAAAAAGAAAAAAAAGAAAAGAAGAAGAAGGGAGGAGACTTTGAAGATTAAGGGACTTGATTCTTGAGAAGAAGAGGGGACCTTCTTGCATTCAAGGCCACTCCTCCATTAACCAAGCTTTGAGGGTTTAGTTAGGAGCATCAAACATATCCAAGTTAGTGAGTCTCTCTATTTTTAAGCTTTAAGTTTTTATCTTTATTAAAAAGTGATAATTCCGAATTGATATTTTTTACTTGTGGAACCTGCATTGACGAGGAAAACGAGTAAAGAGATGGGGTTTATCCCATAAACACTCTAAAGCTTAAGTCAGTAATGGTATGAGAAAAAAATATAATAAAGTGAATAGGTATAATAGAGTAGAGAATAAAAAATGATTGCTTGGATGATGTGATGATAGAGTGATAGGATGATGTCTTAATGATGTTATATGATGAGAATAAGAACATGAATGACATGAGATGTATTTATAGGAGAACATATTGCTCAAACCTCTTAGGAATATGATTCCTTAGTCTTGTAAGATTGCCTTATTTAGGAGAGGAGTATATTTCCTTTGTAGAGTAGTCTTGCTAATTGAAATATAAACTTCCTTATTGAGCTTTCTTCTTATTCAAGTAATCCTCCCTTTGGGGGAATATAACCCTTATTAGAATAGGACTAATATGAGATATTAAGAGTCCCCCTTGAAAGTTTATTCAGATATTTATGTCTGATGTATCTGGGTCTATAAATAATAAAAAACACTATTGTATCTGATATAGAAGGGCGAACTAAGGTGGCCAGCCTCAGTCACAAGAAAAGATAAAGCTCTGTACTGAGTCTTGAAATCATATAAAAATATTATTTGAAGTGCCAATTGGACTTGAGTGTATAAACCTGCAATAAAAATGCTTTGGGGTAAAAGATTAACCCGTTAGTGTAAAAACAACATGATAGAACCAATCGTCACTGGAGTTTTGATGCTCGTGCATTAAAAGTGCGACCTGAGTGCCAAACCTCAATACTATAGAAGTGACCTGAGGGTGTCAACTTCAGTCACTAGACTTAGATGCTCGAGGCTGAGATGCTCGATACAAGGACACGAGGATGAGATGCTCAGAACCTTAGTACTATAGAAGCGACCTGAGGGTGCCAGCTTCAATCATTGGACTTAATTTTGGTGCATTAAAAGCGCAACCCAAGTGCCACACCTCAGTACTATAGAAGCGATTTGAGGGTGCCGGCTTTAGTTATTGGACTTAAATGCTCGAGACTTAGATGCTCAATGCAAGGATGGAGGCTTACATGCTCAAAACCTCAGTACTATAGAAGTGACCTGAGGGTGCCAACTTCAGTCACTGGACTTAATCTTAGTGCATTAGAAGCGCGACCCAAGTGTCATATAGTCTCGGTGCATTAGAAGCGCGACCCAAATGTCGTATAGTCTCAGTGCATTAAAAGTGTGGCCTGAGTACAGTATAATGTTGCTCGATTTATGAACTTTAATAACTCAATCAATGGTAGCTGCCTAGTCAGAATAATGATTGATGTTGAGTCCGAACATTATTGCTACAAATGTTTGATTTTCTGAGCATTTGTTATTGGTGGTATTTTTACAAAAGTTAGGATGTTTGTGATGCTAATAGTGAGTTTGAGCCCTTTCAATCTGAGCTCCATAATATGAGATGGTAATTTAGTAAAAGTTTATGAAATGATGGAAGGTGGGTTTTAAAGGACCAAAATTTGGGTTTGCCCAATTTGAATTATGAGATGAGCATTTGTAAATTATGTGAAGGTCAATGTTGCACCGCTTCTGAAATAGAGGATAGTGTGTGATGCTAACTAGGATGTCTTAGAATTACCCTTTGATTTATTCGGCTGTGTGGCAGAGATACTTGACTTTATTCTTGAATTTCCCTTATTTGATATTCTCTGAAATTTTCATGAATAAGGATCTTCTACAAAGTAGCATTTGCTTGAATGTTATTTAATCTGGCTTTGAACAGGAATCACCATTTGTTGTCTGCGCATGAATAAGTGCTTGTTTATATTAATGTTGCTTGATAATACGTCTAATGTCTTTTGACAACCTCTGCATGTCGATGCCAAGGAAGATGATTATTGTAATAACCCGAGTTTTTAAATTACATTATTTTAATATGGATTATGCAGTGTTAATAATTTTTAAAAATATATTTGATTATTATATTATTTTGTGATTAATATTTATTATTTCATGTTTAATCATAATTTTTATGTAAATATTTATTTTAAAACTTATTGTTTTGAAAATTTATTTACGTTATAATTATTACTTTGAGAATTATTTTAATAATATTATTTAAGTATTAATGTTATTTTATTTTATTTTATTTAAAAAAAAAGATGTTTATTTATTATTATTATTATTATTATTATTATTAAACCACATTATTTGCATGGTTATTGTATGCGTTATTATAAATATACGTGCACACATATAATTAGTGTTACTATTTTATGTGCATATTATTTATTCTTATGGGTTATATACATATATATATATAAATTTAGTAGGGTTTATTATAATGTGTTTTATTATAATGTGTGTGTGTGTGTATATATATTAAAATATATGTATGGTGGAGATTGGTTATATATATAGATATCTTATATAGTTATAATATAAAGTATAATATATACATATATGTATACATATACTCTCATTATCAACAAAAACCAAAAACATAAAATCACTGTCAACCCTCTTCCCCTCCCGCTGTAACTCATACCCCTACTGTTGGTGTGCCTCCCCCTCCTTTGGCCAGTCACCGCCTTTTTCTCCAGCCTTCCATCGTCGCTTGCACGTTGCCGGAGTAGCAAAAAATGGCAGCAGCAGCAGATTGGACTTATCATTGTTTCTCCTTCGTCCGACCACCTTTACTTGCGATTCCAGTGTCATTTAACTCCCTTAGCTCCGGCCAAGAAGACTCTAAGCTCCTTTTGAGCTCTAATCTGGCCATTTCTGTGCCGAGATTGAGGCCTAGTGGACAATACCCGTCGGACCCATCTCGAGGAGCGCACACCTGTGAATTATTATACTATATATATATGCATTGTATATAGGGTGCATCACTTAGGATTTTTCATTTTCATTATATGTTTTTAAAAGTGATTTAAATTATAATATTTTTGGTATATCTAGGGTTTATATTTTTATATATATGCATGTTAAATAATTATGTATATTATTTTGATATATGTATGTTAAATAATTAGGTTTATGTTTAGTACGTTTTAGTATATATACATGTTTTAAATGTATATTTATTCATAATTATTTTATTGAATGATTAGTATACTTTAGATATATTTAAGTATATTTTTGGTATATTCCTTAATAAATGCATGTTTTATTATTGATTTAAACCTAACACGTTATTGGCACATTTAGGATTTATTTTTGATATATGCATGCTAGATAATTAGGTTATTTTGTGTATATTTTTGGATATGTGTCAAACCTAAATGCATATTTAAGTACATATACATGTTTTAAATGAATATTTATTCATAATTGTTTATTTAGATGATTTGTGTACTTAGGGTATATCTTTAGTATATTTAGGTATATTTTTAAGTAAATACATGTTTATATTATTGAAACACACTTAAATTATTTTAAATTATATCAATGGTTTATCTTTAGTATATTTCATATTTTATTTGACATATATATACCCGAAATATACTTGGTTTATTTTAGGTATATTTCTGGTTTATTTTACTATTATGAATGTTATTCTAGATTATTTAATTTTGGTATGTATGTTTTATATTAAAATGAAGGATATCAATAGAACGTGTTAACTAGTGGGTAGCACTAGGACCGTGTATGTACCGGTGCGATAGATCAGGGTTGAGTCAGAATTAATTATGGTGATTATAATTGATTTGATTGATTTGATTAAGATTGCTGGTTTGATTGATAGTGTGATTGCGGGAGCTCGATTGACTTAGTGTCTCGGGGTCAATCACATTGACAATCAGACTGCTGGAGCTCGATTGACTTAATGTCTCGGGGCCAGTCTATTGTCCACAATGGAATAAATCATCTATTGATTTAATTGAGATGTGAGGTGATTGATAGTGTGATTGCTGGAGCTCAGTTGACTTAGTGTCTCGGGGCCAATCACATTGACAGTTAGACTGCGGGAGCTCGGTTGACTTAGTGTCTCGGGGCCAGTCTATTGTCCAAATTGAAATAAGTGTTTTATTTGGAATTAAGTGAGCCGTATGGCTAGAGTGATGATATGGTTGATTGAGGTTGCGATTATTAAGGTTCTAATTGATCCTTCATGAATTAAAATAAGTATTTTTTGCATTTAGTATATTTATAAAAGCAGAGTTTGACATTTGTGTGAAATGCGTGAATATATATATATATATATATATATATATATATATATATATATATATATGAATGCATGATTAGTTATGGTTTAGATTGCATGTATATATAGTATAATAATTTAATCAGTGAGGTCTGACCCCCCTCAATTATTTTTTTTCAGGAGACCCTATATTGTTAGACCTTAGTAGTAGAGTTTCTCGCCGTTGTTCTTCTGTCCCGGCTATTTTATGTAAATGTATACTTTAAACTCTGATTTGTATTGTAGAAACTGTAGTAGTAATGTTATTGTATCAGTAGAGTGTTGTTTTGTCTAATACTTTATACTTTGAGAATTTTAGTTGAACACTGTATGAATATATAATTATTTATGAAAGGATATTGAGTGTCCATTTTTATATATTGATTTAAAAAATTTTAATTCTGTCGTACTTTTTATTTATTTATTGCATGATTTTATTTTCTGAGGCTTGCTACAGGTTTCGGATTCGAAAGAATTTCTATTCCCTAGCGCCGATCATAACTCCTAGTTTTGGGTCGTGACAATTATAGTGTCCAATTGTTTGGATTGATGGGTGCTTAAAGTAGCGTCTTCAATAAATACATTTTCCTTATTTGTAGTAATAGACAAAAGAATAATAATTTTAGAATCGTATAATTGATCTTATTTGATGGTCAGTCCTTGTGTAATAAATATATCAAATGTAATTGATGTATATTTTGCATGAATGATAATCATGTATATATGGACAAGTATTTATGTGTAGATGTGTAAGCGTGCTTGTGTGACAAGATATAAATATTTTATATAAGAATAAATAATTAAGAAGTAAAAATAAATAATAAAAATAAATAATCAAAGATAAATAATTGAGAAGAAAAACTTATCTCTTGATGACCTCTTGCCCCACCTATGAGTGAATGAATATTTATGTTCGTTGAAATTATCTAGTTGTTGTAAAGTATTTAAAGGTCTCTTCATATTCTATGGTATTGATGTAATTTGACTATCCAAGAACGTCTATGTTGTTGTCTGAGTTTTGAGTATATTATACTCTTTGGCACCTAGTACTAATGTTGAATATCATTGAGTTTCGGATGCAAATCTTTCTAGATTCAATGCTTGAGGCTTGTTTGGATATCCATGGTTATAATAACAGAGACTCGGATGCTCAAGAATTGATAAGTTTTAATACCGTGGTTTAAACTCCGGATGTTCAGACTCGAATGCTTAGACTTTTTGATGCTCAGACTTGGATGCCTAAACTCTTTAATGCTCAGACTTGGATGCTCGGACTTGGATGACTGAACTCTTTGATGCTTGGACTTGGATGCTCGAAATCCTTGATGCTCGGATTTGGATGCCTGGACTCTTTGATGCTTAGACTTGGATGCCCAGACTCCTTGATGCTCGAACTTTGATGCCCAGAATCCTTGATGCTTAGACTTGGATGCTCGGAATCCTTGATTCTCGGATTTAGATACTTGGACTTCTTGATGCTTAGACTTGGATACCCATATTCCTTGATGCCCATAATTCTTGATGCTCAGACTTATATGCCCGGAATCCTTGATGCTCAAATTTGGATGCCTGAAATCCTTAATGCTCTAATTTGGATGCTCGGACCTTGATGCTCAGACTTGGATGCCCGGAATCCTTGATGCTCGGACTTGGATGCCCGGAATCCTTAATGCTCAGACTTAGATGCTCGAAATCCTTGATGCTCGGACTTAGATGCCCCATTATAGAATCTTAACTTTGTAAAACCTTATGCAGCGTTTTATCGTTACCCCTTCTTTTATTATTCCTTCCACTGTTGAAACTTTGCGATGTAGAGTGGATTTTGTAGTAATGATAGGAAAGAATAATCTCTGCAACATTTTAATATGAATTTATTGTTGATGACTAAATTGAAATTTTTCACGATTGAAAGTTTTATTTGGTTGCTTTCCTTGAGTGATCGAGCTAGATTCCAAACAAGTAAAGATAATTCAGAATTGAATTTTATCTTTTCCCATAGACGGAGCCACTTGATAACTTCGAATTGATATTTCTTGCTTGTGGAACTTGCATTGATAAGGAGATCGAGTAAAGAGGTGGGGTTTTTCCCATAAACACTCTAAAGCTTAAGTTAGTAATGGTATGAGGAAAAAATATAATAAAATGAATAGGTATAATAGAGTAGAGAATAAAGAATGATTGCTTGGATGATGTATGATAGAGTGATGAGATGATGTCTTGATGATATTGTATGATGAGAATGAGAATATGAATGACATGAGATGTCATGAGATGTATTTATAGGAGAAGATATTACTAAAACCTCTTAGAAATATGATTCCTTAGTCTTGTAGGATTGCTTTATTTAGGAGAGGAGTATATTTCCTTTGTAGAGTAGTCTTTCTAATTGAAATAGACTTCCTTATTAAGTTTTCTTCTTATTCAAGTAATCCTCCCCTTTAGGGGAATATAACCCTTATTAAAATAGGATACTAATATGAGATATCAAAAAGCTTTGATTGTTATTATTTTGTGTGTTTTCTTAAACTATATTACTTCTTTGAAGTTATAGCGAAGCATGGTTGCATGAAATATTGAATATTGATTGTTGATATTTGTATATTTGTGTCTGTTTCTCATTCACGTGCTTGATTATCACATTTTTTGGAATTTAAGAAATGTAGAGTGTTCCAGCCTTTGTTGAAGAGACAACGTCTCTTCATAGAGGTATCGCTCTTTCATGAAGAGGTTTGAAGAGGTGTCGCCCCTTTAATAGAACTTTACCTTTTTTATGCCTTGATTTTCAACTAGTATTTTGTATGTTTGATATGATTTTCATGTTTAATTTGTGACATTTTTTGAGATTATGCATGATTCCTATGTTGATTGATATTTTTCCCATGTTACTTCCCTTTTTTATGATATTTAGTGGACCATTTTATGAGTTTATTTTCATGTATTTTTGTGAATACTATTTGTTAATAATTTGTAAATATTATTGTTGTTGTGGTATGGAATTAACTTGTATGTGTTGCAGGAATTATTTGGTGAATTTTTAATCACTAGACGTTTACTTTATTTATTTATTTTTAGAGTATTAATTTGTATAATTAATTAGTTTATTTTTGGTTTATGTATGGTTTGTTTTTAGTATTTTTATATTTATTTATACCAAAAGTTGTAATCCTTAATCCCTCTCCCCTTTTATTTGGAATGAATGGTTGTAAATTATTTTTATTTATTTTTTCTATTTATTTGTGATTGAATATTGGGTATTTAAGCATAAAATGGAATTAATGTGAAAACTTGGAATAAAATATAAAATTAGAAACCAATTGCGATTTGCATGTTAATAATGGAATAAATTAATAATCAAAGGTAATAAAATACAAAACACACACGGAGGCCAACCGCAAGGTTGGGTGGGTATTCCAAAAGCCCATACTTAGTTTATGAACTCGATATCTGATGACGGCTTCTGAAAACCTCCGTGGAATCCAGTTGCTGTACAGTGTATCCCGGCTTTCATCCGAGTGGCGACTCCATCTCTGTTTTGGGGCCCCAAGCCCACTATGTATTCTCTAGTGAACCTTGAGTTCACACAGTCTCGTGGTCGTCAACACTTGAGTGTGCGACCAAAACCGTCGTCTGCATTTATACATATTTATAATTAATAAAAAAAATTGAGAATGTATCTAAAAAATTTAGTTTTTTTATTGGTCAAGAACAAAATTAATTCCATTAATGTTGAGGATGAAAATCAGAATATAGTTATAAGAATAAGGTATTTCGATGTTGTAATTATTTTGAAATATAATTGCAATTAAAAATATTTTAATATCATATTTATTTATCTAAATCATCAATGTATAAAGTCTATTAAATTTTATTAATCTAATTAGATTCAAGCATATAAAAATAGTAAAAATTTCTTAACAATTAATTTAGTGTGATTTTATATATTACAATTTGAATTTTAAGCAAAAGTCATTCATATTAATTAATTTTAATAGTTATTGCTTTAACGCGCTACAATTTGGCTAGTACTTTTTTATAATTTAATTTTATAAATAATAGTTTTAATTAAATATATAATTATATTGGATAAAAAATTTTATGCCTAAATATTGAAATTTTTTTGCTCATTTAAATTATATTTTAATTATTAATATATAATTATAAATATTTTTATCTAAAGCAATAATTTTATCAATTATTTATCAATATCAATAACATATATGAAATAATAAAAAAAATGTCTATCTTAGACAGAAGGGATTTTTTAAAATTATAATAAAAATTAAATAAATAATTTTTTAAATTATAAAATTAATTTGAATTTTTTTGCTGTTAATTTTACAATAAAAATTTAATGTGCTTAAAATTAAGAATAAATGAGTGGAATATTCAAAAATTTAATAAAAGGGTGTAATATGAAAAAATTGAAAATACAGAAAGTTAAGATGCGATTTTACTTTTTTTCAATAATTTGAATTTTATAAAAAAAAAGTGCAAATAATTTCGGAAAATTAGGGCAAATGGCGGGAGTGACGTCACCGTCTTGTATCTTCTGCCGGATAGCCCAAAATTCCCCCTCCACCGCCACCAATCTTCTCCACTCCGTCCGTATCTCACTCCCTCTTTCTCTCTAATCGCGGTTTGGTTCTCGGAAAATATGAATCACTTGATCCGATTCTTTCCTATTTTATCAGCAACTTAACGTATAATTTCTAACAACAGTGCGCGCATCTCTAACTGAGTTGTTTGGATTCTACAGGATGATAAGGTCGTCGCATTTCAAGATATCAAACCTGCTGCTTTCAGGTCAGATTGTTTAATTCTTAATTTAATCACGATGATTTAAGATCGGAGGATTGGGTTATGCCTAAAATTAGATCGGAATGTGATAATGCTTTATCGTCGTAGACACTACTTGGTGATTCCTGTCAACCACATTTCAACTGTCAGGGACCTCCAGAGGACGCAGGAAGACTACACTTTGGGTAATGGAAATTGGACAATCTCAAACATTTTAATTTTTAAATTAATTCACGATTTCATGTCGTTGAAGTTTGAAACAGTGTGTGAATTATTCTTAGTGTTTGTTTCCATGTTTTTTGCTGTTGTTATCTAGTCAGACATATGCTAACCGTGGGGCAAACATTGTTACATCAAGATGCTCCTCAATCGCAACACAGGTATCAATTCATCTGCATCAAGTCACTTTTGTAGTATTATTATGTGCCTTTGAGCATTTTATTTTTTCGGTGTATCAGTTGCTTCCGCTGACATTGAAGTGTCGAACAATGGAAAGTTATGCTATCAGTAACCGTATTCTGGTAGCAATTCACTGTCTACTGGCTCTAAGACCTTTGATTTGAACTGCATATGCCATAAGGTTTTCCCAAAAAAATGGTGTGGATAGAACAAAAATCAGATTGAAAATTTAAAGCACAAGTATTTTTTTTTTTGGTTAAAAAAAAACCATGTAGGTGTAGGATTGCAAATTGCTGTTAATTTCTTAATGCTCAGTTTTTGTACCATTGACTTCCAACTAAGTTCATGGTCAACTGTAAACAAGTAGGCATAGTACGAAACCGAAATTGCATTGTGAAACAGGTGGTTTATATATATTTTCAGTAATTCGAACTGTGTTCACTCATGAATACTTCAAGCTCATGGTTTTTTGGACATTGGATAGCTTCTCTTTTATTATCCAATGCTATGTACAAATGATTTTTAGATTTACATATGAAACCCTTTTATTTCTATATGCAAGACATGAATTTCACGCATGTAAGTTCTTTTTGGTTCAAGGTGGGTAAGAGAGAGGAGTGAGATTTACAAATAATATGCACATAATTCAGAGTTGAATAGGCCAGATGTATTTTAAATCTACAAATTTTTGCAGATAAATTTTTTTATGTGCTTTTTATGTTGGAGAGGAAAGTTTACGTGCTTCTTGCACATAAATTTGATTTTACAATCGTGTTTAACTAAAAATTGATTTCTTTGCATTTGCAGATTTGGCTTTCACCAGCCTCCATTAAACAGTGTTAACCATCTGCACCTCCATTGTTTGGCATTGCCCTTCACATCTAGGTATTCTTTGGACTATAATATGTTAAAAGTGCCCTTTAGATAGAGTAGATTATGATTTGTAAAGATCTTCAACAGGTGGAAACATGTAAAATACATGTCTTTGGGACCGCTTGGATTTATTGAAGCAGAAAAGTTGCTGGAGAAGATAAAATTCACATAATTACTGCCTAGGTGTGATTGCAATTCTGTTTACTTTACTTATTCAATTAATTGTAATTGAATTGTTTTTTGTTTCATAATATTGTTGGTTATCATGCAAAGCCAACATCTTTGGTCTTCCGGATAATTTTTTACTCTTTCCTTGACTTTTACATCGTTATATGTTCATCTAATTCTCTATTCATTTCCCCTTGCTGGTAAATGATTTTTTCTACTGCACATGAATAACAAATGCAGGGTATGCATCAAATTTTATTGTGATACTATTATAATCTACTCTCTTCATTGGTGCACCACCTGCTTCAGGTAACAATACTTGATGCTACTAAATCTTACATATAGTTTTTATAATCTTGCATATGGTAACAATACTTGTTGCACCTACTATTATAATCTTACATATGGTTCAATGTGATGAATTATAAGATTGCTATTAATGAAGGTAAAACCAATCTTTTAATAGTTAAAATGCTTGTTGCACTAAACTTTCTGAAAAATAGGCTTTCTTCTTTTTGGGTTGGTCCTTAGTTATGGATATTCATGGGCCTTTGCAAATTGCTGTGTGGGCCTTGATGTTCAGGGTTGGTGGGACCTCTTGTGATCAAATATTCTTGTTGGCGGAGGGGCCAGCAGAGGCCTCATTGGTGTTCTAGGATTTCAGGGGGAGAAAAAGCAGTCATTTATTTGTTTGTTCTTGACTTAAATATCAAAGTCTGCATGATGAAGAAAGAGTTGAATATGTTTGCCAAAAGCCAATGTTTGGGTTTCTCCTTTGTTACACTATGCTGGAGATATTCTTTCTTAATGAAATTCTGATGAGATGGCTCTGACATAATATTGTTGCAAATGAGGTTGCATTGGTACGGTTATGCAATGGACCAGTGGTGTTTTCTCAGTATCAAAATATAATGTTTGTTTACATAGATCTTAGATTTGATTTTATCATAATGATAATCCTAGTTATGTGTCTAGATGTCATTTGGGCTGCCATCTGAATAAGTCTGAAAAGGTCAGGTCACATTTGGGTCTTTCACAGTATTCTCTTATCTTACGTGAGAATTGAGTCTTATGGCATCATCTTTTTTGCAAAATAGATGTCATGGTGTTTTGTAGGTATTTGCAGATTAGTGTTTGTGTACCTTGGTTGATTACCTTGTGACTGAGTGATTTCATCCTTAAATGATTAGGATTAGGTGATTATTTTTGTGCTGATACTAAAGCCTAACCAACCCCACATCCGCTTCTCCTTACTGTTGTTAGTTGGCGGCCATTAACATTGACATTGACCTTATGCTATTTGAATCACTCTATTATAATGTGAATCTAATGTTCTAGAAATAGACCTGGCTATTTGGCATCTAGATAGATACATTTACCTTCCAAAATATTGGGAAAGAAGCACACTCAGCTTAAGTTAATATGATCTTTGGTGGTACATAGTGAAATATGTAGATGGGTAGATGCAGGATGCATATGCATGGCTCACTGATAGCCAATTTAAGATAGGCTGAGAGACCAAATATTCCACCATCTGAACTTGCTAAATTGGAGTTATTTACAGAATTGTATGAATCTTTAGCAGCTACCTTCTAAAATAAATTGTCTGTCAGTAGGGTGTAAATAGATATCAAGCTCCCAGTGATGGTTGATCTTTTAGCATTAAAAAGGCTTTTTTTTTTCCTTCTTTTTCTCGGGTGACTGTGCCCATAGTGTCAACGTCATTGTGCCTATTTGAGTGTAGAAGATTGTAAAGCTGGGGTGAAATTTTTTTTTTTTTCAAAGCATAACCTGTTTCATCTCCAAATGGCATAGTTATAAATGCCAGTGTGGTAAGCCTTCAGAGCCAACATAACACCTCCTGCTCACATATGGTGCAATCAAATTGAATACAGCTTGCTAATCCTTTAATGTCCTCCTATTCATAGTTTAATAGTGTTATGTTTTCATCTCCAGTAATGGAGTGTTTTTAAGTTCGTACTCATATAGGCAAAGTGGTCCTCTTTTGTGTTGTGTAATACTCTTTTCTAGAGCTGGGGTGCCAATGAACAGGAGAGTAAAGAAGGGAGACTTCAATGCTCACACGTGCATCCAGTCATTGAGGACTTATTTATTGTAGTTTCTTGGAGCCATATTTGTATATTTAATTTGTTTCAGGATCTGTTCAACAAAAGACTGATTAGGACGTTTTGAAGATATGCTATGAATCGTTTAGAATAGGTTCTCATCTTATCTTTGATTAATCGTGAAGTCTTGTTCAACTGTAGTTTCTATATCGCCAGAATCTAAAAGGCACAGCCTTCAGATTTAAGATTGAGACGGGAAACAGCAATAGCATGGCGGCATGCATTTTAGTGAAGGTAAATTTACAAATGTGTAAAGGAATAGGATAATCCAGTTTTGTGAAAGAAATGCTTAGCGGACCACTGATAATGACTTGTCAACAGTCAAAGTATTTAGTAGACTTGACTCTAGAAACTTGGTCCACATAATTATTGGCTCGGTTAGGTATTTAACTTTACACCAAAACCCCTGTTTTCAGTGCTTGATGCGTGGCCGTTGAGTTGAAGAGTGGATTTAAGAAGCACCATTATTAGCTACCAAAAGACCACCTTCTATTGTTGAAAAAAAAAAAAAAAATACCACCTTCTATAGTTTATTCTAGAGACAGAATATCACAAAACATAATATATTATTATTGTAGAATTCGGGTAATTTTTACCAATAACAATAAATTGACCTTGAAAATTATTATACGGATAACTATAGTATAAACAATTGTACTAAAAATATTATTCCAAAAGGTAGATTCACAAAAAAATGTGGTGAGTTATAATTGGTTTACTTAAATATCACACTCATAGGTAGAAATTTTTACTAAAACAAGTAATTTAATAACATAATAATTTACGATAGCTATACCAAACAATAGTTATTAAATAATAGACATAAAGTGAACATTAAAATTTAACGAGATTCAACTAATTATGCCTACGTCTTTAGATATTATTAAAATAATATTTTACTAATTTGATGAAATAATAAAAAAAAAATAGAGAATAAAACTTGCTTAAATATAGACGAAGACAATTTTTGGGATAAAAAATTACAAAAGAGGGAGGAATTCTTTTATATCGTAAGACTCTTATAATTTTTTCTAATTTTCCAATGAGAATTTTGCCAAAAACCAACAAATCTCCACTTTAGCAAAATTTCATACAATTCTCTCACAAATCCAATCTTTAGTAGTGTTTGCAAATGTCAACTTTCAGTTTTTAACAATATTGACCAAATCTAAACAATATTTAAACTTGATCGCAGTTATTACTTTTGTTATCATATTAGCAAGATTCTCAGTAGTCTGAATCTTCTGGATTATGACTCCGCCTTCTTCTAGAATCTCCTGTATAAAGTGATATCGAACATCAATATGTTTTGTCCTTGTATGATAAATTTGGTTCTTTGTTAAATGGATAACACTCTAACTGTTACAATGTACTTTGATGTGCTTCTGTTTCATTCTCTATTCACCAAGCAACCCTTGAAGCCAAATTGCCTCTTTCATAATCTCTGTAATTGTTATATATTTTGCCTTTGTAGTAGACAAAGCAAATGTTGTCTATAAAGTGGACTTCCAGCTGACTAATGCCTTTGCAAGAATAAATACATAACCATTAGTTGATCAACAATTACATAACCAGTAGTTGATCAACACTTGTCCAAATCACCACCATAGTCAGAATTATAATACCTAATTGAGATTAAGATGAGAAAGAGTGTATTGTGACAGTCAGAGTGCTATTTATTTAGCAAAGAACTAGGTTTATCATATAAGGATAAATCACATCAATGTTAGATATTACTTTGTACGGAAGATTCTAAAAAAAGGTAGAGTCATAATCTAGAAAATTCGGACTATTGTGAACCCTACTGATATGATGACAAAAATAGTAACTATGATAAAGTTTAAATATTATTTAAACTTAGTCAATATTATTAAAAATTGAAAGCTGACATTTGTATACACTACTAAAGATTGGATTTGTGAGAGAATTGTATGAAATTTTTTCAAGTTGGAGATTTGTTGGTTTTTGGCAAAATTCCCATATTGGAAAATTAGGAGTTCTTAGACTATAAAAGGACTCCTCCTCCTTTGTTAAAAATCATCAAAAAAATTGCTTTTTTTTATATTCGAACAAGTTTAATTCTCTCTCTTTTGTAATATTTCATCAAATTAGTGAAATATTATTTTGATAGTATCCGAGAACTTAGGCATAATTAGCAGAATCTCGTTAAATTTTGGTGTTTTCTTTAAGTTTATTTAATAGCTACTATTGGGTATAAATGTTGTGAATTATTGTGCTCTTAAATTACTTACCTTGGTAAAAAATTCTACCTAGGAATGTGCTATTTAAGTGGACTATTGTGATCCACCACACTTTGTTAAGAATCTACTTTGGGGTAATATTTTTAGTACAATCTAGTCACATGTTGTAATATCCCGAGATTTTAAATAATTTTAAACTATATCGGGGTATGCAGTGTTAATAATTTTGATAAATATATTTGATTATTTAATTAGTTTGTTATTTATTAAATTTTTTTTTACTATTTTAAATTTCCTACATAAAATTTTTCAAAGAATTATATTTTTGGGAAAATTAAAACCTAAATAAATATTTATTATTTATGTTAGTCCGTTTTGCGTAATTGCATGATTCTATACATGATTTTAATTATCATATTAATATATATACATATACATGCATATATATACATATTTAGCATTTTAGGGTTTATTTTTTAATTATGTATGTATATATATAGTTTTATTTAATTAATATGTGTTATATATATATGTATATGTATATAGATATTGTTATTTTTAGACATGTGATATAGGAATTTTGTGAATATAATATTATTATATTATAATATAAGTTATTAAAGTTATTATATATATATATATATATAAGTTACATTAATTTACAAAAAATGCCGCTCCCGTATTCTTCTTCTTCCTGATGCCCTCTCCCTGTTTTCTTGTCGCTGCAACTCCTTCCCTCACCGTTGGTGTGCCTTCTGGCGTGCCACCACCCTCTCTAGCTTGCTTCGCCACCTATTGCTTCCATTTCTGACGACTTTTGATCGTTTTTAGGTCGAGAACTCGAAGCCTAAGCTCATCACCGTTCACTGTGATTTCGGCCACCAAATTGGACGCCGCCGGTCTCTATCTTTTCCTTAAGCTCCGGTGAGTGCATTTCTAAGCTTGGTTTCACTTGATTTGGTCTAGAATTTCTTTGGTGATCAATTTTCTATTTTGGCCATTTTGAGTTCTTTAATTTTTTGAACTTCGATTCTAATGATTCAAGCTAAATTCCTTCACAAAGATTGTTCCTAGTAGCTCAATTTACATCCTGTAATTTTTGTAGAATTTTTGGAATTTATTTTGATTTTTGTGAATTTTTGATTGTTTTATTAATATTTTCTAATTTTCGTAAATTAATTAAATAAATTGTGAAATTGTGATTTATGGTGTTTTTAGAGGTTGAAATGAATTTTAGAAATTAATTTGTAATTTTTGTGTAATTATTATGAATTTATTTAGTTTAGGTGAATTTTGGAAAATTAGATTAAATGAGTATTTTGTTAAAATTAATGGGTTAGAGTATAATTATTGATTTTATTGAATTATATGTTGAGAAATTAATTTTGAGCAATTGTATAATTTTTAGTGAATTTTTGAATAATTATAGTATATTATGTGAATTTATATATAATTAGGGGTATTTGGTAATAAATGGTTGAAAATTTAGTTAAATTGGTTTTAATAATTATTTGAGGTATAAAAATGATTTTTACAAATTATTTATTATTTTTAACTAATTAAAACTATTTTTTGAAAATTATTTTCAAATTATGTATAATATACTATTTTTGTAAATAAATGAGTTTTTAATGATTTTTAATATGTTATAGGGCTAATTATGTAATTTGGATTTATAAAATGAATTTCGGTTAATATTTGTGAATTTATCAAGAATTATGGATTTTTAATAATATTTTATTAAAATTAGAGTTTTATTGTAATTATTGGTAAAATAATTATTTTCAGTGTTTTAAATATCTAATTTGCTATATTTTGATTTATAAAGGGTATTTTCGGTATTTTTAGAATTTAAATGTATTCTGTGCATATCTCGTGAATTGTGAACCTCGGTTGGTAGAATTGTAATTGAGAGTCCGATCGAGGGGTTTTGTGGCTATATATTCTTGAAGTGTGTTTTCTTGCAGGATTGACTCTACTTTCTGTGTAGAGAGATGTCCATTTTATAGGGGAGGTTTTGTCGAATTTTCGGTAGAATTCTCGTAAAACGTGACATCCGGTCAAATCCCTATTCCTAATTTGTGTCTAGTATTCTAGATCGAATCTTTAGAATTTCATTAGATTTATTTTAATTTCGTGTTGTCGTTTATTTGTTTAGTTGTGTCGAGACCGAGGCCTAGTGGACTAAGCCCATCAGACCCGTCTTGTGGAGCACATAACTGTGAGTTGTTATTTTATATATACGTATTTTAGGATTGCATGTTTTAGAAATGTATGTTTAAATTTTATTTTAATATGCATAAATGGTTTGATAATTACTTAGGTATATTTTAGATATATTTTGGTATATTTTAAATTAAATGCATGTTTTATTATTGAATTATACTTAAAATGTTTTTAAGTATATGTATAGTTTATTTCTGGTTTATTTTATAATTAAATTTAATTTATTTGATGTATATATATTCGAAATATACTGGGTTTATTTGTGGTATATTTCTAGTATATATATGATTTATATTGTCATTTTAATTAATATCATGCATCATTTATTTTATGAATGTATAAATTTATTTTAAATGAAGGATATCAATAGAACGTGCTACCTAGTGGGCAACACTAAGATCGAGTACGTATCGATATGACGATAGAATTTAGGTTATATTACTAAGCTATTTGTGGATATTGATTGGATTGATTTGATTGATGTGAGAGGTGATTTGAGAGTGTGATTGTTGGAGCTCGATTGACCAAGTATCTCGGGGTCAATCACACTGACAGTCAGACTATTGGAGCTCGGTTGACCAAGTGTCTCGGGGCCAATCTACTGTCCAAATGGAATAAGTGAATTTATTTGGAATAAGTGAGCCTGTATGATTTGAGTGTTGTCTAACACTTTTTAACGTTGCGATCATCTAGGGTTTTATTTGATATTTCATAAACGGTTATTATGTTCAGTATTATATAAAATGATTTTTGCTGTATCCGTGTGTATTTGTCTGTATATATATTTATTATATATATACTATTGAATGTGTGCATTTGTCATTTAGCTATGCATGTATATATATTGTAACAATTCACTCAGTGAGGTTTGACTCCCTTCCGTTGATTATTTTTCAGGAGAGTCTTCGTCCTCAGATCTCAGTGGCAGACCTTTACGCCGGATTTTTTTTGCCTCGACTTTATTATGTAAACTGCTTACTTGAGTTTTATTTTGTATTCTAGACACTGCAGTAGTTAAGTTTGTGAGTTGTATGTGTTATATAAGTTTGAGATTTAAATTTTAAAGGACTGAAACGAAAATTTGTATTAAAAGATTTTATATATATAAGATGAGTTTGTGTTATTAAATCAGCTGATGAGTTACATTATTAATTATGATATTTTAATTTTCGCTGCAAGATATTTTATTTATTTTATTATTATTGCATGCTTTTATTTTATTTTAAAGGCTTGCTACGGGTTTCGGATTTGAAAGAATTTTCGCTCTCTAGCGCTGGTCATGGTCCCCTGTTTCAGGTCGTGACACATGTGTAATAGTTCTCAAGGTGCATTTGTTGTTATTGATGGAAATTAATCTGAATTCCACAATAATTGGTATTAGATCAATCCCTTGTAGAGTAGTCTCTGTGCAATAGTTCTGATACCACTTATAGAGTAGGAATATATATAAAATAATAAAATAGCATGTGAAAAATGGGACAAAATTTAAATAGTGAACAATAAATATTTTTCACTAAAGATATTCATGGTTACAAGAACAAAACAAATTATTTTGAACTACTAATAATATCACCCGCACTCTTTCACTCACGCTATTTTAATTTTTATTTTATTTTCTACATGTGCATTGCACTCCTCTTTTTACCACTCACACTCACTTTTATTTCTACTACTTGCTCCTCTCACTCGATTGCACACACTCACAGCTCACTTTTTTTTTCTTTACTTACTCACTTGATGCACTTAAATGGTCATGTATATGGCCTTTATAGAGCCATCGCCATGCATGTAAATCAAGCAAAAAATAAACAAAATTACTGCACCCAAGCAAAAAATTCAACAAAAGTTTATTGCACTGAATTTTGACTCCCCTCGCCTCCCCAAACCCCCCACCCCCCTCCTTTTTTAATATTAGTAATGAAATTTAACACTTTCCTTCATTACTAATATCAAAATTCTTCCAATTTTTCACTATTAAAACCTCTAGTGAAAATGTCTGCAGTTGCTCTTTTATCTTCACCTGAATCACCTTGATCTCCCCTATTAAAGTTTTTTTATAAATAAAGTTATATTGCACCTTCACATGCTTTTTCCTAGCATGAAACATTGAGTTCTCAACTAAACAAATAGCTGATTGATTATTATAATATATCGGTACCTGATAATCAATTGGCTGGTATAAATTCTTCAACAACTGTATTAACTAGGTACTTTCCTGAGTCATCATTGTTACTACATGATATTCAGCCTCTGTTATTGAGAGTGACACTGTTGGTTGTCTTTTGCTACACCAAGTAATAACTCCATAACCTAAGCTATATGTATAACCAATGGTTAATCTTCACGTATTATAACATAATTAATATCAAAATATCCTTTCAACTTGCAAGGTATTTTACTTTTATAAAATGACCCAAGATCAAGTGTTTCTTTGATGTATCTTAAAATTCTTTAAACTGCTTCCAAGCGAGGCTTTTTCAGAGTTTGTATGAATCAATTGAGTACTCCAGCTGCAAATGTAATAACTGGCCTTGTTAATGTTAGACGGATTAAACTGCCAACTATCTGTTGATACATTGTCAAATACTTTAAATCTTTATCTTTTGTAATGCTCAATTTGGAGTTTATCTTTATAGGAAGAGCAAGAGGTTTACAATCAAGCATCTTATACTTTTGGAGAATATTTCTTTCATATTTCTCCCGATACAAAAATAACCTTTCCTTTGTGTGCTCTATTTCTAATCCAAGAAAGTGATTCAGCTCCCTAAGTTCTTTAATTTGAAATCGAATTGATAAATTTTTCTTGGTCTAGCAGATTTCATTAACATCGTCTCTAGTGATGATGAAATCATCAATATAAAAAAGAAATATTGCTAGCTTCCTTTCTCAAGCTTTGATAAATAAACTCGAATCAGCTAGTGCAATTTCATAGCCACTATGGATGAGAAACTCAACAATCTTGTCATATCAAGCTATAAAAGCTTGCTTCAATCCATATAATGCTTTCTTTAATTTGTAAACATATTCAGGATTGAGCTTATTTTCAAATCCTTCAGGTTGCTCCATGTATCCTCTCAATCCAGCTCTCCATTCAGAAAGGCATTTTTGACATCCATCTACCATAAGTTCCAAGATTTACTTGCAACGAATGCTAGCAAAACATGAATGGTTGCAATCTTGGCCGTTAGACTAAACATTTCATCATAGTCTAGTCCATACTACTGTGAAAATCCTTGTGCTACCAGAGAGCTTTGTATCTCTCAATTGAGCCATCTAGACGAGTCTTAATCTTGTACATCCACTTGTATGAAATGTGCTTCACATCTCTAGGTTTTGGTACTAAGTCCCAGGTTTGATTTTCAGCAAGAGCTTTAATCTCCTTTTTCATGGTTTCTCTCCATTCAGCTTTCTATAATGCCTCCTAAAAATATGTTGGTTCTTTTTATTCTTATACTACTGCAACTTTAGCATATTTGAGATTTTTCTTTTTCACCCAAGTTTATTTTCTCAACTATATTGATGATGTTGTAGGTTGTTCTTTTGGCATCTCCATTGTTGGTTAATCTTCATCATTTACTGTTAATTGCTCTTTACACTTTTCGTGCAATTGTTCTACTTCATTGGAGTGAGGAAGTGTAACTTACTATGGTGTTCGCCATGATGATGTTTTATCAAATACAATATTTTATGAGATATAACATTTGCTAGCTATTGTAATATCCCGTGTTTTTTTAAAATATTTTTACACAGTACCGGGATATGCAGAGTTAATAATTTCTGTATTTTATATGATATTTTTATGATTTAATATGTATTTTAAACCTATTTTAATTACGGTGTATTATTTTCAGTGTTTTACGTAAAATTTTCCCGGGACTTGCATTTTCGGGGAAATTTTCACGTAAACAATTTATTATTAATTATTTTAGATGTATTTACGGACTTGCATGAACTCATACATATTTTTAAATTATTAAATAAAGACTGTGTGTGAATATTTAATTAATTAGGGTTTATTATACCCTAATATTTTATTAAGTATTTAATTGTTTTAATTGTTATTTAATTAATTATATTTAGTATAAATTATTAAAATATTAATATTTTTATGTGTGTGGTGTATATTTGATGTGTGTAATTTAATATTATTTTAATATATAGTATAATATATATATATATACACATATACATCAAAAATCAAAAAGTTTGCAAAATTACCAAATTGCCCCCGACATTTTCTTCTTCTTCTTCTTCTTCTCCTTCCCGCGCCCGACGACCACCACCCACCTCCATCGTCTGTAACTGCCGTTCCTTCACCGTCGGTGTGCCTCTCGGCTTGCCACCATCGCCTCCAGCCGTTTCCCGCCGCCAGCAGCTCCCTTCCCCGGCGCCGGCGAGCTAGTTTTCCATTTTTGGCCGAAACTTGATCCTTCGCCGTTTCTCCCTCTTCCGACCACCGTTTTCGACACCGCCGGTCTCTTTATTCTCCTTGAGCTCCGGTGAGTGTGATTCCAGCTTTGGTTTGAGCTAAAATGGTCTAGAATTGCTTAGTTTTCGATTTGTAAATTTTGGCCTATTAGGGTTTTCGATTTTTTTGAGCTTCGAATTGGATGATTCATGGAAACTTCCTTCACAAATGTTGTTCCTAGTAGCTTAATCTACATGTATGAATTTTTGTAGAATTTTTGGAGATTTTTTGGATTTTTGGGTATTTTTGAATATTTTAATATTATTTTCTAATTTTCGGAAATTAATTATTTAAATTATGAAATTGGAGTTTATGGTTGAATTAGGTGTTGAAATGAATTATAGGAATTTATTTGGAATTTTTATGAATTTCTAAGTATTTATTTTGAATTATTGAAGTTTATGTGATTTTGAGAAATTAGGTTAAATGTGTTTTTATTTGAATTTAATTGGTTAATTGGGTTTAATTATTGATATTATTGATAAATATGTTGAGAAAATTAATTTTGGATAATTGTATGATTTTTGGTGAATTTTTGAAGTAATTTAGGTATATTTACATATATAGGGGTATTTTGGTAATTTTACCCTAAATTGTCTAAAAATGTAATTTAATTGGTTTTAATATTTATTTAAGGTATAAAAATGATTTCTACAAATTATTTAGTATTTTTAACTAATTAAAACTATTTTTCGGGAATTATTTTCAATTATATATATAATATACGGTTTTTCTAATAAAATGAGTTTTAATCGGTTTTTATAGTGTTTCAAGGTTAATTATGTAATTTTTACCTATAAAATGTATTTCTGTGATTTAAGGATATGTTCGGTATATCTGGAATCATTCTGTGTTTGTGGACCCCGGTCGGTGGATCGTAGTTTGGAGTCCGACCGTGGGATTTTGATTGTGTTGAGCTCATTTTTTGAAGTGTATTTTCTTTGCAGGGTCGGCTCTACTCTTTTGAGTAGAGAGATGTCCGTTTTACAGGGGAGGTTCTGCCGGATTTTCGGTAGAATTCTCGTAAAACGTGATATCCAGTCGAACCCTAATTTTCGATTCTGTGTTTAATACTCTAGATTGAATTCTAGGATTTCTATTAGGTTTATTCTGATGTCAATTATTTATTTCTTGTTTAGTTGCGCCGAGACCGAGGGCTAGTGGACCAGACCCGTCGGACCTGTCTCGTGGAGCGCATTAGGTGAGTTACTATATTATATATATATGCTTAGGATTCATGATTTAGAAAATGCATGTTTTATTTTGACTGAATATGCATAAATACTGTGATTTATATTCAAGTATATTTTTGGTATATATTAAATTATATACATGTTTTGTTAATAAAATATATTTAAAATGTTTTTAAATATATTTTTAGTTTAATTCATGATTTGATTGGATTTATTTGACATGTATATACTCAAAATATACCTGGTTTATGTTTGGTATATTTTCGGTATATATATGGTTTATATTGTTGTTTCATTTACATTCATGCATCATTTATTGTGAATGAATGATTTATATTATTAATGAAGGATATCAATAGAACGTGCTACCTAGTGGGCAGCACTAGGACCGAGTACGTACCGGTACGCCTATAGCTTTAGGCTATATTACTAACTATTTGTGGATATTGATTTGATTATGATTATTGATATGTGAGATGTGATTTGGGTGTGATTGCTGGAGCTCGGTTGACCAAGTGTCTCGGGGCCAATCACACTGGCAGTCAGACTGCTGGAGCTCGGTTGACTTAGTGTCTCGGGGCCAGTCTACTGTCTAAATGGATTAAGTGGATATATTTGGTATAAGTGAGCCTGTATGGCTAGAGTGTTGTTTAACACTATTTTCTGAGGTTGCGATATTCTAGGGTTCTATGTGATCCTTCATAAAAGAGGTTTTTCAGATAAAATATATAAAATGATTTTTATTGCATCTGTGTGCAATTGCCTGTATATATACATATTATATATATACTATTGACTGTATGCATTATCACTTAGTGTGTATGTATATATATTATAGTAATTCACTCAGTGAGGTCTGACTCCCCTCCGTTGACTATTTTTCAGGAGAGTCAACTTCCTCAGACCTCAGTAGCAGGTCGATACGCCGGATTTCTTCCGCCCCGGCTTCTTTATGTAAATTGTCTACTTGAGTTTTATTTATTTTATCTAGACACTGCAGTAGTTGTGAATTAAAGTATTGGATTTCATGTACTTTATTTTAAAGAGATGTATTATATTGAAATTGGATTTGTATAAAGATTATACATATATGTGATAAGATGAGTTTTGAATTAAATCCAGTTGATATGGAAAAATGATATTATGATTTTTTATTTCCGCTGCATATTATATTTTTATTGTTGTTATGGCATGCTTTATTTTATTTTTAGGCTTGCTACGGGTTCCGGATTCGAAAGAATTCCCGTTCCCTAGCGCCGGTCATGGCCCCTGTTTTGGGTCGTGACAGCTATAGAATCACAGCATCTCCGTCCTTGTCTGTGCTCATTACAACCCATAAAGATACACCTAATTACTTTTTTTATTGAACTTGCTACGTAGATTATTAGGTACAAATACATAGCCAACACAACAAAAAACTTTGAAGTGGTTCACTATGGGTTTCATGTTCCACAACTTCTCAAATGTAGACATAAATTCTATCTTCAATTAAGGAAGTCTATTGATTATGTGAGCTGCTATTCTCATGCACTTGGCCTAAAATCTCCCAAGGACATTCTTGGCATGCAACATGCTTTTACATATTTCTGCAAGATGCTTCTTCTTTCTTTCTATAACACCATTTTGTTGTGGTGTGTTTGGACAAGTCAATTATTGCCTAATCTTACATTGGACAAGATAACTTGAGAACTCATTAGAGATTTATTCTCCTTCATTATCAGTACGAAGGCATTGGATTTTACTCTCAACTTAACTTTTAACGATCGGCTTGAATTCTTTGAATTTTGCTAGAGTTTCAAATTTTTCTTTCATGAAATAGACCTAGACATACCTTGAATAATCATCAATAAAAGTCACCATGTAGTGCATACCATTGACTGATGACTTTTTAACTTTTCCAAAGACATTTGAGTGGATTGACTCTAGTGGCTGTTTGGCTTTGAATGATGACTCCTTATATGGAAGTTAGTGTGCCTTTCCATACTGACATCCAACACAAATCACACAATTATGAACATCAAGATCAGGTAGCCCTCTTAATGAGGACTTGCTTATTATCATCTTTAGTTTATGATAATTGACATGTTCCAACCGTGCACGCCACAAGTCAGTTGTATCACCGCCTTTAGTCTTCTCTATATAAGCATCTTCTGTCGACAAGATGTATATGAAATCTACCTTTTATCCTTAAAATATTGGTATGTTAACTATTTTAACTTGTTAACAAACCTTGACATCTTTGGGTTTGAATACAATAAAGTTGCCACAATCAGTCAACTCTAAAACTGATAGAAGATTCTTCTTCATACATGATACTCTGTACACATCCTCTAACTGCACATATTGTCGATTTGAATAGGAAGTGATCACTGTGCCACCAATGTAAGTGATTATTAGTTGCAAGTTACTTGCAATTACTATAACTTGTTTACCTTTATACTCTGAAGCATTATAGAGCTTGCTTCTATCTCCTATCATGTAACTGGAACAATCAAAATAAAAAATCCAACACTTCTCATAATTAATTCTATGAGAACTTGAAGCACTGGATGCTTGCTCCTCTTTTTCTTCTATTGTGGTAGCCATAAAGCTAGGGTCTTCCATAATCTTTGAACTAGAACACTTTTCCACCTGCATTGTCTCCACAAACAATGCTTCAACATCCCACTCTGGTTCATCCTGGTGGTGATTGCTTCTTGTTGCATTACTTTGAATTATCTTCTTTTTAGACCAACAATCTCTGGCGTAGTGTCCTTTCTTGCCATTCTGATGTCTAAAATTCTTAAATTGTTGATTATTGTATTGTTGCTTCTGTTGAGCCCCCTTCGGTTGGACATTACCTAATGTCTTCCCTCCATTCCTACCACGGGTTTGATTCTTTTTTTTTTGTTAGTGAAGAGCACCACCTCTCTAGTACTCAAAGAGAATCTAACCATTTATTTTACTAGAGTTTCTTGACTTGCCAACAAATTCTCCAACTCTTTAATTAAAGGTTGTGTGGGCCAACCTTGAACTGTAGTCACAAAACCAATTATTGTGGAATTTTGGTTAATTTTCACCAAAAATAATAAATTCACTTTGAGAACTATTGCACAGGTAATTAGAGTATAAACGATTATACTAAAAAGGTAGATTTTCAGGAAAGTGTGGTGGTTCACAATGGTACACTTCAATAGCACACTCCTAGGCATAATTTTTTACCAAGACAAGCAATTTAATAGCACAATAATTCACGATAATTATACCTGATAATAGCTATTAAATAGACACAAAGAGAATACCAAAATTTAACGAGGTTTGGCCAATTATGTCTACGTCGTTGAACACTACCAAAATAATATTTCACTAATTTGATGAAATATTACAAAAGAGAGAGATAATAAAACTGCCTGAATAGAGAAGAAGAAAATGTTTGGGATGCTTTTTAACAAAAAGGGAGGAGTCCTTTTATAGCCTAAGGACTCCAATTTTTTCTAATTTTTCAATATGAGAATTTTTCCAAAAACCAATAAATCTCTATCTTGGCAAAATTTCATATCATTCTCTCACAAACCTAATCTTTAGTAGTGTCTGCAAATGCCAACTTTTAAATTTTAAAAATATTGACAAAATCTAAACAATATTTAAACTTAAACGTAGTTACCACTTTTGTTATCATATCAATAGGGTTCTCAGTAGTTTGAATCTTCTGGATTATGACTCTACCTTTTTTTAGAATCTTCTATACAAAGTGATATTGAACATCAATGTGCTTTATCCTTGTATGATAAATCTAGTTCTTTACTAAATGAATAACACTCTAACTATCACAATGCACTTTAATGTGCTTCTGCTTCATTCCTAGTTCACTAAGCAACCTTTAAAGCCAAATTGCCTTTTTAAAGCCTTTTTAATAGCCATATACTCTTCCTCTGTAGTAGACAAAGCAACTGTTAACTGTAAAGTGGATTTCTAACTGACTGGTGCCTTTACAAGAGTAAACATATAACTAGTAGTTGATCGACACTTGTCCAAATTACGAACATAGTTAGAATTACAATACCTAGTTATACACTGACCATTTTTTTTGTCCTGCTGAAATACCAAACCAAAATCTACGTGTTCGGAATATACTGTAGAATTGATTTCACAGTTTGCTAATGCTTCTTTTCAAGATCATGTATATACTTACTCATAACCCTAATTGCTTATAAAATATTGGGTCTCTTACACACCATTGTATACATCAAGCTACCAACAACACTTGCATACTATGCTTTTGACGTATTCTAATTCTGCATCATTCTTTGGTGACATGGATGCTCTAAACTTGAAATGAGGAGCAAATGGTGTACTGATTGGTTTTGACTTTTCATTCATGCTAAAACATTTTAGTACATTCCTCAGATATTCTTTTTGAGACAAACAAAGCCTCCCTAATTTCCTACATCTAGTTATCTCCATGTCAAGAATCTTCTTTACTTCATCGAAATCCTTCATCTCAAACTCTCTGTTCAATTAAGTCTTTAATTTCTCAATTTCTGTCTGACTCCTTGAAACTATTAGCATATTATCAATATAAAGATGAAGATATATATAGAACCCATCTTGTAGCTTGCATAAGTACACACAATGATCATATTTGCTTCTCATGTACTTTTGCCCTATCATAAACTTGTCAAATTACTTATACTTATGAGAAAAAAATCAGATCATTGTGTGTATTTACGCAAGCTACAAGATGGATCCTATGTATATCTTTCTTTATATAGATGATATGCTGATTACTTCTAGGAGTCAGACAGAAATTGAGAAATTAAAGATTCAATTGAATAAGAAGTTTAAGATGAAGGATCTAAGTGAAGCAAAGAAGATTCTCGGCATGGAGATAACTAGAGATAGGAAATTGGGGAGGCTTTGTTTGTCTTAGAAATAATATATGAGGAAGGTGCTAAAACGTTTTGGCATGAATTAAAAGTCAAAATCAGTTAGTACACCACTTGCTCCTCATTTCAAGCTTAATGCATCCATGTCACCAAAGAGTGATGCAGAATGAGAATACATGTTAAAAGTACTGTATGCAAGTATTGTTGGTAGCTTGATGTGTGCAATGGTGTGTATGAGGCCTGATATTTCACGGGCAATTGGGGTTGTTAGCAGGTTTATGCATGATCGTGAAAGGACCATTGGTAAGCTGTGAAATGGATTCTATGGTATATTCTGAATATTGTAGATGTTGGTTTGGTATTTCAGCAAGATGGTTAGTGTGTAGTTAGGTATTGTTATTTTGACTATGCTAGTGATTTGGAAAAGTGTTGATCAACTATTGGTTATGTGTTTACTCTTGTAAAGACACTAGTTAGTTAGAAGTCCACCTTACAATTAACAGTTGCTTTTTCTACTATAGAGGCAGAGCGTATGGCAATTACAGAGGTTGTGAAGTAGGCAATTTAGCTTCAAGGGTTGCTTAGTGAATTGAGAATGGAGCAAAAACACATCAAATTGCATTATGAAAATTAGAGTGCGATTCATTTATCAAAGAACTAGGCTTATCATGCAAGGACAATGCACATCGATATCCAATATCATTTTTCATGAAAGATTCTAAAAGAAGGTGGAATCATAATCCAGAAGATTCGAACCATTGAGAACCCTGCTAATACGATGACAAAAGTGGTAACTACGATCAAGTTTAAATATTGTTTAGATTTTGTCAATATTGTTAAAAATTGAAAGTTAGCATTTGCAGACACTACTAAAGATTAGATTTGTGAGAGAATTATATGGATTTTGCTAAGGTAGAGATTTGTTGGTTTTTGGCAAAATTCCTATATTTGAAAATTAGAAAAAATTGGAGGAGTCCTTAGGCTAAAAAAGGACTCCTCCGCCTTTGTTAAAGATCATCCTAAAAATTGCATTCTTTTATATTCTAACAAGTTTTATTCTTTCTGTCTCTTTTGTAATATTTCATCAAATTAGTGAAATTTTATTTCCAAAGATGTAGGCATAATTGGTCAAACTTCATTAAATTTTGGTGCTCTTTATGTTTATTTAATAGCTATTGTTGGGTATAGTTATCATGAATTATTATTCTATACAATTACTTATTTTGGTGAAAAATTTTGCCTAGGGATGTGGTATTCAAGTGGACCATTGTGATCTAATACATTTTCCTAAAAATCTACCTTGGGTAATATTTTTAGTGCAATCGTTTATAGTCTAGTCATCTTTGCAATAGTTCTTAAGGTGAATTTGTTATTATTAGTAAAAATTAACCTAAATTCCACAACAATTGATTTCATGGCTGTAGATCAAGGTTGGCCCACACAACCTTCAATCAAAGAATTAGAAAATTTATTGGTGAGTCAAGAAACTCTAGCAAAACGAATGGCTGGAGTCTCTTTAAATTTTGAAGAAGTGGTGCTCTTCAACAACAAAAAGAAGAATCAAACTCGTGGTAGGAATGATGGGAAGACACGAGGTAATGTCTAACCAGAAGGGGCTCAATAGAAGTAGCAGTACAACAATCATTAATTTAAGAAGTTTAGAATTCAGAATGGTGAGTGTTTCAATTGTTGGTCTAAAAAGAAGAAAGTTCAGAGCAATGTAGCAACAACAAACAATCACCACAAGGATGAACCAGAGTGGGATGTTGAAGCATTGTATCAAAGGGAAAAAGACAAAGGTGAAATTTGGTACATCAATCCATGATACTAATTATATTTTGGATTATGTTCATTCAAATATGTGGGGGCCTTTCAAAATAATTTCATTGAGAGGAAAACACTATTATGTTACCTTTGTTGATGATTTTTCTTAAACAGTTTTGTTGTACACAATGAAGTTGAAGGATATGGTGTTGGGGATTTTCCTTAAATGGAAAAAGATGGTAGAGACTCAAATAGACAGAAAATTTAAATTTCTCTGTACATACAATGGTGGAGAGTACAAAAATTATCCATTTTTGAAAGTTTGTGAAGATGAAGGTATTGTCAAACACTTCATAAAATGGGGTGGCAGAGCGTATGAACCAGACATTGCTGGATAAGGTTCGGTGTACGTTGTCCGATGCTAGGTTGGGCATAGAATTTTGGGCTAAGGCTATAGTACATGCTTGTTACATTATCAACCATTTACCATCGACTGTTATTGGTGGTAAAATGCCATTAGAGAAATGGTCTAAGAAACTTGCTACAAATTATGACTCTTTACATATGTTTAGTTTCACTGCATATTACCATGTTAATGAGTCAAAGTTGGATCTAAGAGCAAAGAAGACAATCTTTATAGGGTCACCTCTGGTATGAAAGACTATCGTTTTTAGTGTCCAGAAATAAAGAAAGTAATCTTCAGCATGGATGTTACCTTTGATGAATCTACGATGTTGAGAAAAGTGACTTCTGAAAATATGGAGCAAATATATGGTACTCCCAAATGGGTGGAGTTTGATGGCAATAGAATTGTCCAAGTCAACAAAGAAACTAATGATGACTCTCCTATAGTAGAAGAAGAGTCAAATAAAGAAGAGGTTCAAAACCAATAACCTCTACAACAATATGAATCAATTGCACTCAGTAAGGAAAAGTGTACCATTAAACTACCTGCTCGCTATACTAATATGGTCACTTCTGTATCAACAATTACAATTGATGATGTTCCTGCCACTTATAATGAAATAGTCCAAAGTTCAGAACAAAAAAACTGAAGGATCACCATGAATGAAAAAATGCAATCCTTTTAAAATAATTAGATATGAAAACTAGTTAGTCTTTCAAAGGGAAAAAAGACAATTGGGTGCAAATGGGTATATGTAAGGAAAGATGGATTTCTTGATAAAGATAATGTTCGCTACAAAACAAGATTGGTAGCTAAAGGCTACACTCAGATAGAGGGTTTTGATTATAATGAAGTGTTTTATTTAGTTGTAAAGCATTCCTCCATCAGAATTTTATTGGCTATGGATGTAAAAACTACATTTTTACATGGAAACTTGGATGAGGAAATCTATATGACTTAGCCAAATGGATTTAAAGTTATTGGAAAAGGAAAAATGGTATGCAAATTGGAAAAATTATTGTATGGATTGAAGTAATATTCGAGGTAGTGTTACAAGAAATTTGACAAGTTTATGATAGGGCAAAAGTACACAAGAAGCAAATATAATCATTGTGTATTTGCGTAAGCTACAAGATTGATCTTATGTATATCTTTTTTATTATGTTGATGATATGCTGATAACTTCTAGGAGTCAAATAGAAATTGAGAAATTAAAGACTTAATTGAACAAGGAGTTGAAGATTAAGGATCTCAGTGAAGCAATGAAGATTCTCGGCATGGAAATAATCAGAGATAGGAAATTGGGTAGGCTTTGTTTGTCTCGGAAAGAATATTTGAGGAAGATACTAAAATGTTTTAGCATGAATGAAAAGTCAAAATTAGTTAGTATACCACTTGCTTCTCATTTCAAGATTAATGCATCTATGTCACCAAAAAATGATGCAGAACGAGAATACATGTTGAAAGTAAAGTATTCAAGTGTTGTTGGTAACTTAATGTATGTAACAGTGTGTATGAGGCTTGATATTGCACAGGCAGTTAGGGTTGTGAGCAAGTGTATAGTCCTGAGAAGGAGCATTGGCAAGCTATAAAATTGACTCTATGATATATTCTTAAGGGTTATTTACATAAAAGAACCATGACCTTATGTGCTTTTTGTAATTTAATCACAGCATAAAATGTTTTAAACTTTGAAATTCGAAAAATTGATTTATAATTTAATGTACTAATACTTATATGGCAGGCGAGAATTGACTAAATTGTATAGCTTAACAATTTTTTTTGCCAAGTTGAAATGGTGCATTTATCATTAAAGTCTGCTTAAAAATTTAGAGATTGATGTTGATATAGGTAGCTCTAAGATCGCCACTGTTATTCGACAATGGTGGCGCATGGCTTAGGGTTAGTTAAAGTTAAACGCCAGAGTCCGGTAATCATGACAACAATAAAGATGAAAAGGATGACACTTAACACATTCTTTTCTTCTATTTTTTAGAATTATTTTTTAGTGTTGTCTTCTTTTCATTGTTGTTATCATCGTGGGTCAAAAACTGTGGAGGCAGCCAAAACTTATGATAATGTAAACTCTTAGCCGTATTCAAGAAATGATTTAATGATAGAAGAAAAGCAAATGAGCAGAGGAGAAGTTTGCTGCTTAGTTAAGATTTAATGATAACAACCTAGTTGGATAAAGACACAAAAGAGAGAGTTACTTTTTATACAAATCAAAGAAGAAAACGGTCCCTGGCCCTATTGCTTATGATGGCATGCAGTTTTAAAGGCAACAAAAAATAAAATAAAATAAAATAATCAAATAGAAAGAAATAGAGAAAGAGAAGGAAGAGACTAGAGATATTAATGAGAATGGTTATGGTATTTGGAGACAGGCCCAAAAATATTCTTAATAAAGCAAAGGTGTTTTTTTTGAACAATTAATAAAGCAAATGTTTATGTCTCCAAACTTGGATTTCAATTGTAAATTGTAGATCCATGAATTTTCTTTTACAAATTTCACTTGCAAAGAATGAATTTTTTGCCTCCTTAGTTAAGTCTAAGTACCTTGTTTAGCTGGGCTATAGATAATAAATGACAGCAAATTCTTAATTATGAAAGTAAGAGGATTATTAATTATCATTATTATTTTAATAAAAAATTTTCTTCTACTTTGCTAAGCTAGTTACTTAGAAATGCGTGTACCTTTTGTTTTGTTATTTTGATGACCGGTGGAGTAAAGGAAATGAAGAAGAAAAAGACTAATTTCAATGTGGCAAAAAAAATTATTGAGTTGGATAATTTAGCCAACTCTCACCTGCCACATCAGCATGAGTACACCGAATTATTGATCGGTGTTTCGAATAGCTAAGTTTTAAAAATTTATGTTTTAATTTGCCAATATTAAAATGTTGTGATTAAATTACAAAAAGTGTGTAATGTCATGGTTTTTTTATACAAATAACCTTATTTTGAACAACATAGATGTTGGTTTAATATTTCAACTAGACAAGCAAGATAATCAGTGTGTAATTGGGTATTGTGATTCTGACTATACTGGTGATTTGGACAAGTGTCAATTAACTACTGGTTATGTGTTTATTCTTGCAAAGGCATCAGTTAGTTAGAAGTCTATCTTACAGTCAACAATTGCTTTGTTTACTACAGAGGCAGAATATATGGCAATTACAAAGGCTGTGAAGGAGCAATTTGACTTCAAAGGTTGCTTGGTGAACTGGGAATGGAGCAGACGCTCATCAAAGTGCATTGTGACAATTAGAGTGCTATTCATTTACCAAAGAACCAAATTTATCATGTAAGGACAAAGCACATCGATGTTCGATATCACTTTGTACAGAAAATTCTAGAAGAAGTTGGAGTCATAATTTAGAAGATTCGGATCATTGAGAACCTTGATGATATGATGATAAAAGTGGTAACTGTAGGTAAGTTTAAACATTGTTTAGACTTGGTCAATATTGTTAAAAATTGAAAGTTGGAATTTGCAGACACTACCAAATATTGAATTTGTGAGAGAATTATATGAAATTTTATCAAGGTGGAGATTTGTTGGTTTTTGGCAAAATTTCATATTGTAAAATTAGAAAAAATTGGAGGAGTTCTTAGGCTATAAAAGGACTCCTCCCCTTTTGTTAAAAATCATCTCAAAAATTGTCTTCTTATATATTTGAGCAAGTTTTATTTTTTCTCTCTCTTTTATAATATTTCATCAAATTAGTGAAATATTATTTTGGTAGTGTTTGAGGACGTAGGCATAATTGACTGAACCTTGTTAAACTTTAATATTCTCTTTATGTTTATTTAATAGTTATTATCGGGTATAGTTGTTGTGAATTATTATGTTATTTAATTACTTGTCTTGGTAAAAAATTATGCTTAGGAGTGTGTTATTTAAGTAAACCATTGTGACCCATCACACTTTTCTAAGAATCTACCTTAAAGTAATATTTTTAGTACAATTATTTACACTTTAGTCACTAGTGCAATAGTTCTTAAGGTGAATTTATTATTATTCGTGAAAATTAATCCGAATTCCACAACAAAACCCCTATTTCCAGTCCTTGATGCGTGGCCGTCGAGTTGAAGAGTGGATTTAATAAGCACCATTATTAGCTACCAAAAGACCACCTTCTATAGTTTATTCTATAGACAAAATATGGCAAAACATAATATATTATAAGATAGGTGTACCCCTCCATTTGGTAACACTTAGCTAGACAAAATTCTGTAAAGCTATGTTCATGGTTCTGTTGGCCAACAAGAGAAAAATATTTAGGAAGGGGAGCATGAACAATTGCACACTAAAATAAGGTTTAGCATAAACATCATTAACTTAAACTAAAAGGAGAGGAGGTAGACAATTATTGGTAGATAGGAGTATATTATTGTATTGCATATATAATAGGCATTGTTTGGTAACTTTGTGTAGCTGGCTCTTAATGGACCTTTATTTTCTTCCTTAAAAGCATGGCAGCCATGAATTGCATGAAATTCTCAAAGTATGGTTGATTATAAGACGTCTTTTTCAGGCATGGCTTATATATGGTTGTGGGTTCTCAATACAGCTGTATGTTATGTGTTTTTTAAGGAATTATGATTACGTATTTCATGAAAAAAAGTGTTGTATACGTATTTTCTTGGTTGAATTCCTATACTTCTTGACAACCTGCCCGTGGAGCCTTATCATCAATGCAAGGAAGCGTGTGATACTTGCTTCATCTTTTGAAAAAGAAAAATTGATTCACAATTGAAAAGGAAAGCTAATATTCTACATGCTTATTCATTGTCGGTATTAAGATTTGTTCTTGAGATTTCCATTTGGTTAATTACAATATTGAACTTTGAGGTTAATATTTCTTTAAATATATGCTATTTTCTTTGAATCTAGATAATGTCGGGCATTTACGATTTGTTCATACTTCAAGTGAATTTTTAACTGAGATAATGACATACTAAGGATCCTAAAAACTTTTTTGAAAATTGAACTACAAGTTTAGACCTGGATTTTTTTTTTTATCTGAGATCCATTTCATTGGAAACTTTAGACTTGGAAATTGATTAGTTGTTTCACAAGAACTTGAATTTGAGTTTACTTGTAGTAAGCAGCATTAGCATATTAACTGCTGATTATATGATCAACCTTTCCCAAGGGGTATTTATAGGTAGAAATTCACCTCCTGAATTCTAAATATATGTACCATAATTAATAAACTAATGTTGAATTTAAATACTTAATTAATAAAACATACATTAAATTTACTTAAACACTTAATGAACTCACATTAAAACTCACACATTAAATAACTATATGTTGAATCATGCACACACTAAAATGTAAAGACATTTTTAGAAAACACAAATTAATATGTAACAGCCCTTATGTTTTCTTTGTTCTTTGTTAAAGCTCCACATTGTAGACATGCTATGCAATTTTTTTGATCTATTTCCTGTTTTTGCTGAAATGGAACATTATCTATGAAATAGGGAACATTAAAATTAGAATGGTCTATCAGTATTAAGAGTAGGCCGTCGCAGGAAAGGCAGTGCATTTATTTATTTAATGCATTACAAGGAGATAGGGAAGGGGATGGACAGTTTGAATCCCACTAGTCTATCCAAGCATTTTTGCTGTGCCTTACACCATTGAGCCACCATCACATTGTTGCTGGAGGCAAGCTTGCCTACTATCTAAAATTTGGTTGTTTAATTAGTAATTGCCATATTAGCTTCACTAGTTATAGGAGTTGCTGCAAGCATAAGACACCTCCCTTCTTCGCTTCTCGTGTACCTGAACCTTAGACATTTCTAAGGCATTATCATGAGGAGGCACTCAGATATCAGGGTAGACGAATAGGTGGGCTAGGCAGTTTGGCCTTCTTTTCAATTGTTGGCTGACAAGAATCCGAACCCGATAAAATTTTAAATTGATGTGAAGATGGAACAGCATATCCTTTGGGGTTCAGTCTGATACTTGGGGCCACAGAGAAGTGTCCCTTTAGCACGGAGAAACAGTTCTTTGCCAGTTGTTCATCCTCCCACACTACCAAATTTATATGCTTTGGACTAGTTTAAAATTCTTTCCCAAGTTTATAATAGTTATGGGTTTTGTCCATGTCTGCAATACCAAACTTGTTCTTAGGTATATGTCTGTGGTTATGGGTTAGTAGAGTGCGTTGATAGCATATAAAATATCATGGCTCATGATATGGAAGTCCCAAATCATCTACGTGCTAAAAATCATCACACGGTGAATGCTTTTTTTTTTTTTTTTTTTTCAATAAACCCACCCACGAAGCTTTATTACCAGTTCACCTTTTAGAAAGAATGAATTGAAAATTTGTTTTGAAGTGAAAATTTTGGGCACTTGCATATATTGTTGGAAAGAGAGCAATATGCTTCCATTACAAGTGAATTTTCATAACATTTTTTTTGTTACTTGAGGCACTATCTTTTACCAATACAATTTTTTAAGATAAATTGATCTTCTACGCGTAGAAAATCTTTGGCACGTCAAGACAGGAGATTGCAATTGTTTAAGTAATCGGCTTTCTACATTAAAAAATTAAGTGCTCGATTGTAGAGTTATTAACATATCATTATTTATGTAAGCTAAACTTTATCGTTGATGACTTGATATATTATTTTGATTTCAAAATCTATGAAATCCCACAATGCATGTGATTATGCAGTTGATGACTTGATGTGAGTATCAATTAAACCTCAATAGATTTTGAAATCAATAATAGGACCTATTATTGACTTCAAAATCTATTGAGGTTTAATCCCCTTCCTATCTATTGATTTCAAAGTCAACCTACACTTAGGGTGCATGAGCGTAAGTGTGGGTTGAGTTTTATGAACCATTTTTTTGTTTTTACATAATCACATGCATTGTGGGATTTCACACCTGCATGGAAGCATATTGAAGAAAGACAAATTTGGAGTCTTCCCCTCCTTAATCTATCCAATTCGGCTCCTAAGCATGTAAACACAATTGGCCACACCTAAATATCTATTGATTTGCTCATTTTCAGCTGCTTGTACATAGACATATACGATCAATGAGGGACACTATTAGGTGGGTGGATTCAATGGACCATATGACCGGATCAAAGTTCATGTACTGATGTTGAGTAGGTTTTTGGACAACAATTTCCGAAATTTATCTCAAGGCATCCATTTTAATTTTGAAGAGGTTTAATTAAATATTCTTCTCTTTTTCTTATTAAATGATTAGTTATTTTAAATAAAATTACTTATCAATGGCTGATTTTAAAATTTTATTAAACACTTAAATTATAACTGATTGAAGAAAACTTCTATCAACTATCTTAATAAATTAAATCAAACGCTCTCTTCTTCAATAGTAGAACTGGAGGGTGCTTAATTCTTGTGCAGTTAAGCAAGCATAGCATAGCTTCCGAATTGCTTTACGGTTGAACAGCACTGTGGATGTAGGTGAATTATGACTCATGAGCCAAATCAGGGATTGTCTAACCTAACCTCAAGATGATAAGATTTTTATCTGACCGTGCCTTGGGGAGGGGTGCACCATAGGCCAGTGAATTTCCAGCTAATAACCATGATGGTTACCGCAATTATATTGGTCCCTTTCGAGAAATTATGTAAGCAATCAATGAATGCTACAAGAAGCTTTAACATTTACTATTTGATTGATTTTTAGAGATTTGAATTAGGCTAATGGGTCTATTTTGGTGCAAAATATGAAGTATTTGTCTCATTAAAGCTTAATAGCTTAAAAAGTGAACTTGTTCCTGAGGTGGAACGAGACTTACTTATTCCTCTGTGTTCATTTTTCTTGCTACTGTAACTATGAATATCTCTAGACAATTGGGGACCCAAAAGAGAAAAACGTCACTTTGGTACAATAATTAAATATCGTTCCAATTTTGACTCACCAGCTTGACGTCACTTTTTTAAATTTGCCCATTACCCGCGGATCGTCCTCTTACCATGTCTCATGGTCACTTAGATTTGGATTCATGAGTTAGGATTTGTAGTGAGTTTATTTTTATCTTATTTTATTTTATTTTTTTTTAGTATTGTTCATGTAGTTAGCACTCTGATAGGAACCATGACCGCAAGTTATTAGATATTTTTTAATTCATTTTTATGGAAATTATTTTTATGGATGATCACATAATGGATGCTACAAACTTAGATATTTTATAAAAATTAATTTTTTGGTAGGGTGGGGATAAAACTTGAATTCAATATCTATCCCCCAACAACAAAGTATCCTTGCCTAGACCTCCAAATGTAAAATAAGTTTAGTTTAACTAACAAGTAAAAAAAAAAAATAATAACTAACTAGTTCTTAATCTCTAGTGAGTTTAAAACTAGTAATTTTTTTTTTTTAATTACTTGGTCTTGGACAAAACAAAAGGCTAGCATTTGTCCTTTGCTTCAAGTGGAGAGTAGTCACTCCCAATATGCCCTGCAACCCCAGAAAAGCTTGCAGCGACCTTTATATATACTATCTCCCACGTTTTCATTATTTGTATGGTTTAATCCTCCCCATGATTATCTACTACTTTTTTTCGAACTAGCAAGATTATGAGTACTTCGTATATTTATATATTGTAATAACGTTGTTCTTATATCACTCTCCCTGTATAAACCTTCTTTCATGCCAGCAGGCAAAACCTGCACGACCAATCCACCAGAAAATTTCTCTTCTTCTACCTTCTACCCACCCCTCCTATAAAGTTCCTCTCGTCCCTTCTGCAAAGAAAATCACCTCCTTTTCTCTTCTTCTTCTTCCTTTATGCTTCCTTGAGTTAACATGGCTGCTTCTTGTTATCTTTTGCTCTGTTTTGTGCTCTGTTTTCACTGCATCTCTGTTTCGTTATCAGAAGTTCTTTATCTTCCTCTAACTCACTCCCTTTCTAAAACCCAATTCACCTCTACTCACCACCTCCTCAAATCCACCTCCACCCGTTCTGCCACCCGCTTCCAACAACACCACCAGCATCGCCAAGTCTCTCTCCCTCTTTCTCCAGGCAGTGATTACACTCTTTCTTTCACTCTGAACACCAACCCTCCTCAACATGTCTCGCTTTACCTTGATACAGGCAGTGATCTTGTCTGGTTCCCTTGCCAGCCTTTTGAATGCATTCTCTGCGACGGGAAAGCCGACAACACTACCACAGCTTCCTCTCTACCGCCAAAACTTTCCTCCACTGCAAGAACCGTCCACTGTAAATCATCTGCATGTTCAGCTGCACACTCAAACCTTCCAACTTCAGACCTATGTGCCATTGCCAACTGTCCTTTAGAGTCCATAGAAACTTCAGATTGCCAATCATTTTCTTGCCCATCGTTCTATTATGCATATGGAGATGGCAGCCTTATTGCTCGCCTATATCATGACTCGATATCACTACCATTGGCAACCCCTTCACTACAACTTCACAATTTCACCTTCGGCTGTGCCCACACAGCTCTGGCTGAGCCAGTTGGGGTTGCCGGCTTTGGCCGTGGTGTGCTTTCTTTACCTGCTCAGCTTGCTTCTTTTGCTCCTCAACTTGGGAATAGATTCTCTTATTGTCTAGTATCTCACTCATTTAATTCCGACCGAGTCCGCCTCCCGAGTCCACTCATTCTTGGCCATTCTGATGAAAAAGAGAGAAAGGTAAATAAAGATGATCGTGTTCAATTTGTTTACACTTCTATGCTTGACAACCCAAAACACCCTTATTTTTACAGTGTTGGTTTAGAGGGCATATCTATCGGTAAAAAGAAAATTCCGGCACCGGAATTCTTGAAAAGGGTCGATAGAGAAGGAACTGGTGGGCTGGTGGTGGATTCAGGAACAACTTTTACAATGTTGCCAGCTGGTTTGTATAACTCGATGGTAAGTGAGTTTGAAAGCCGACTTGGGCGAGTTTATGAACGAGCTAAAGAGATTGAGGACACGACAGGACTTGGTCCGTGTTACTATTATGACACTATAATGAATGTACCTAGTTTGGTACTACATTTTGTTGGGAATGAATCAGGTGTAGCGCTGCCCAGGAAGAATTTTTTTTATGACTTTATGGATGGTGGAGATGGTGTTAGGAGGAAGAGAAGAGTTGGGTGTTTGATGCTGATGAACGGTGGAGATGAGGTGGAGTTGGTGGGTGGGCCAGGTGCTACCTTAGGAAACTACCAGCAGCAGGGTTTTGAGGTGGTTTATGATTTGGAGAAGAGAAGGGTTGGGTTTGCTAGGAGGAAATGCGCATCTTTGTGGGAAAGCTTGAACCAAGGCTAACGTGCGCTTGGCATTGACTTTCTTGTTTTGAAACTTGAAGCTTGGTGGGTTTGACCGCACGTGAGTCTTATCCTGTGTGATGTAAGTAAAACTAGTTGTGTGGTGTGGTAATAAGGTGGGTTTAGTTGGGTATTTATTTACTATATGACATAAGGCGTGGTAGATGATATTTGCACTTCTTTTTTTGCCTTTTTGATATTTTTCACCGATGTAATAATGTATATGAAAAATGTTTATACTTAGGCACACAAGGTGGAAAGTGAGAAGGCAAAAATTGAAGTGCAAGTATGTGTAAATTTCAAACTTAAATATAAATAAGGAAACTTAAAAAAAAAAAAAAAAGTTCTAAATATGACCTTAATGTTTATCTCAATTTTTATTTTAATACTTTTTATTTTTTGAAGTCTAATTATAAGTCTAATGTTTATGGTGTATTTAAACACCACATTTAATGGTGTTAAATTTTTTCATTAGAACCAAGGGATACTATTAAAAAATAACCCTTATATTTACCCCAAATCTCATTTTGACACTTTAGATTTTTGATTGAAAAAAATTAAATTTAATATTTTTAATAATTTATTTTTATTTCTAAATTTGAAGAATAAATTATTTGAGCTTCAATTTTTAATTATTTTTAAAGTTGAATTAAAATTACTAATTATAATATAAATTATAAATTATAAATTATAAATGCATAAATTATTTTCTAATGCTAAATGGTTGAATAGTTTTTTATATTTATTATAATTTTTTGTGATATTAAACACATATTATACTTTAATTATACATAAATAAATTAATATCTATGTTATTTATACTCTATGGTTTTATTTATACGTATTTATTTTTGTGTACTACTAGAATAATAGGACAATATAAAAAACTGGCAACTAAAATCAATAATAAGTATTGAAATAATTAATTTTTAACAAAATGATGGGATATATAAAAAAAAACTAAAATATAATAATTAGTTTGAATTATATCTTAGTTTAAATGTATTGAAATAAAAAAAATTATTAAATTTTATAAAATAATTAAAATTTGAAACTTAAATCATTTATACTTACAATTTAAAGTAAAAATAAAATTATTGAAATATATTATAGTAGGCGGTTTTGGTCGCGCTCAAGTGCTGGTGACTACGGCACTGTGTGAGTTTGGGGCTCACTAGAAAATATATAGTGAGCTTGGGCCCAAAACAGAGATGGAGTTGCTATCCGGATAAAAGTCAGGACATATTATATAACAATTGGATTTCACGGAGATTTTCAAACGTTGTCATCAGAGATTGAATTTGAAAACTGGATATGAGTTTTTGGAATACCCACCCAACCTTACGATTGACTTCTGTGTGTGTTTTATATTTTGTTACCTTTGATTATTAAACTCATTTCCTTATTAACATGTAAATCGTGATTGGTTTTTAATTTTATATTTTATTCTGAGTTTGCACATTAGTCCCATTTCAGGCTTATATCCCTGACATTCAATCACAAACAAACAAATAAATCAAATCAAATAATTTACAACCATTCATTCTAGATAAAAGGGGAGAGGAATTAAGAATTACAACTTTTTGATGCAAATAAATATAAAAATACCAAAAATAAACTATACATAAACCAAAATAAACTAATTAATTATACAAATTAATACTCCAAAAAAAATAAATACGGTGAACATCTAGTGATTAAAAATCACCAAATGGTTCCTACAACAAATTAATTCCATACAATAGTAACAATAATATTTACAAATCATCAACACATAATATTCACAAAAATAAATGAACATAAGCTCATACAATGATCTTTTTAAATAATGACACAAAACAAAAAGAATAACATAGAAACAATATTGATCAACATAGGAATCATGTACAATCTCAATAAATATCAGTAATTAAACATGAAAATCATTCCAAACATGCAAAATATGAATGGAAAATCGAGGCATAAAAACCAGAGTTTTGTTAAAAGAGGTGCCGCCTCTTGACTAAGAGGCGATGCCTCCATCGCCTCTTTGGGAAGGGGCGGCGCCTCTATAAAGAGACATCGCCTCTTCAACAGAGACAGAAACACTATACATTTCTTACATCCTAAGAAATATGATGATCATGCAAATAAACACAAATATATCAATATTAACAATCAATATTCAATATCTCATGCAACCATACTCCTCTATAAGCTTAAAATAAGTAATATAATAAAAAAACACATAAAATAACAATAAATCAAAGCTTTTAATGAAGACAAAAACTCAAAGCTTAAAAAAATAGAGAGACTCACTGACTTGAACTTGCTTGATGCTCCTAACTAAACCCTCAGAGCTTGGTTGATGGATGAGTAGCTTTGAAAGCAATAAAGTTCTTTTCTCTTCTTAAGAATCAAAATACTTTAAAATTCCAAGTCTCCTCCCTTCTTCTTCCTACTTTCTTCTTTTCTTTTTTCTTTTCCTTTTCCTCTTTCTCTCTATTTTTTCCAGATGTTTTTAAACAACTAGCCAACCTCTCCCCCTTTTTCTCACACCTTCCCTTTTAAAGCCCCTCCTATTTTTTTTCTTTTTTTAAATTCCCAAAAATCCATTCTCACCCTCTCCCATTACTTTTTTTCATTCCTAGGCTTTTTTTGGCCTTTTTTCCTTTTCTTTTACGTCCAAAAATGACCAAATCTCAGCAGGTGGACTTCTAACCACTACTATTAATGTTATTTAATGCTGTAGAGAGTGGGTGTGATGAGGCATCGCCTCATCGATGCCTTGGGTGAAGAGGCGACACCTCTTCGTTGAGGTGATCACCTCTTCACCTGAGCTAGGTCAAGGCCCATGGGTCAAGAGGCAATGGGTTTGGGCTTTGGCTTAGTGTTTGGGCTTGGACATGGTTTTTTTTATAGGTTTGGCTTAGTGTTTGGGCTTTTAAAATTGATTTTAGAGAAGTCTCGGGCTCCCTTTGCATTCAAAACTCAAACTTTCTCATCATTGGGCTTTCGTTGCCAGCCGATCAAACTAATAGTGTGCATAGTTTTCCCTATTAGTTTTTTAAAAAATTGATTTTTTTAAAAAAGCAACATGCACATCAAATAATAAAAAGTAAAAATGATGTACCTGACTTGCGAGCTTTGCTTGGGCCGTTAGTCTCGGGAATTCAAATCTAAGAGGTTAAACTTCATCTTCAAAATATGACTGTGATCCTTGGATTTTCCTAGCCATATCAATCACTCATTAATAATTTTAGTGTGAATCTCAAGCATGGCTTAATCTTTACTCAATAAAGATAGAAAAGAAATGTAGCTATGATCCTCAGGTTAAGCTAACTCTATCAGCTACTCATTATAAATTTGGCGTGAATCCTAAGTTTTCCTGGCTGGAGAAGTCACTCAGTAGAAGAGATGAAACATAACCATGTTCCTTGGGTTTTCCTGGCCCGATCAATTACTCATTATAGTTTGGCATGAATCTTGAGCATGGCCTAATCTTCACTCAGTAAAAAGAGATGAAATGTAATCGTGTTTCTTGGGTTTTCCTGGCATGATCAGTTACTCATTATAGTTTGGTGTGAATTTTAAACATGGCCCAGTCTCCACTTAGTAAAAAGAGATGAAACGTAACTGCGTTCCTTGGGTTTTCCTGGTCCGATAAGTTACTCATTATAGTTTGGCATACAACTCAAGTTTTCTTGGGCCGAGAATTACTCAATAAAAGAAGAATGCACCTCGGGGATTCAAACCCGACTAGACACTTGTTCTTCCGTACACTTCGAGAATTTAAACCTGACTAGAAGCTTGTTCTTTTGTGCACTTTAGGGATTCAAACCTGACCTGACGCTTGTTCTTTTGCGCACTTCAAAGATTGAAGCCTAACTAGATGCTTGTTCTTTTGCACACTTTGGGGATTCAAACCCGACCAGATGCTTGTTCCTTTACACACTTTGGGGATTTAAACTCGACTAGACGCTTATTATTTCACTCACTTCAGGGATTTAAACTCGACTAGACGTTCCTTCCTTATGATGCTTTAATCAAATCATTTTTATCCAAAAATTAATTTTGGGGTACACCTGAGCAATGATGCAAAAATTCTCATTTTGTTTTCATTTTCATTTTTTTTGTGGGCTCTGGGCCATTTGATGTTTTATTCCATAAAGTGGGCCTCACCCTTTTCTCCTCATCTTCTTTTCTTTTTTTCTTTCTCACCCTAACCTTATAAATTCTCACTTTTCTTCTCCAAGGGCTACTTTTACCTTTTTAATTCTCTCTGTTGTCTCTTTTACTCCCTTTTCTCTTTCTTTCTTATTCTTTATATTTTTTTATATGGACGCCACGTGGACCCCAAATTTGCCCATGTGGGACCCAGTGACATATACAGTGCACCCTTCTCAGAGTTTTGGGCTCAGTATCGAAGATAAGATCCCCTTGTTTGCAAACTTACGATCCCATATTTATGGCTTGGACACCGGAGAGGTTAGTACCAATTTCTTTAATTTTTCTTGCAAACATCAAATAGTGTTGAGTTATTGTTCATATTCATCTATTTATGAATTTAACTGAAAGAAATCAAATTTTCTTGATCAAAAATTAAAATTTTAAATTATCATGTCAGATATTCGACATGAAGAGGCGTCGCCTCTTCGATGAGGCGATCGCCTCATTGATCAGGCGATTATTTTTTCATGAAGAGGCGTTCGCCTCTTCAAGTCAGTCTTTCTCTCAAAGAGGCGAATCTCCTCTATGTAAAGAGGCATCTCCTCATCATTAAGGTGATTGCCTCTTCGATAAAGGCGTCACCTTAATGATAGGATCCAACAAAAATTTTGAATTTTTGTTATGTAAAATAATAATTTTACTCCCTGTTTTACTCCCTTAGCTTGATGCCCACACCCTCAAAAGTGCTGGGAACTTTAGCAGTGCACAAATCTGGTATGATGAGCTTCCTAAGGCCATACAGACTCGGATTTATAACACTGGGTTCTCCGATTTTATCCTAGCACTCCCAGCGCAGCAGGGGTGTATAGATTACCAACCCTTGCATGCCTTAATAGAGAGGTGGTTTGACACCACCCATACCTTTTATCTTCTTTTTGGGGAATTCACCCTAGATCTGATGGCCTTTGCTGTATTTACCGACATTGCTTATGCTGGAGATTCTGTTCCCTTCAATGCTAGCCTTCATCAGTTATCTCCTAACCGTCTACTTGGGATGGTCCCAGACATGAAGGGGACCTACATAGTGAAGCTTGATTTAATCAGGAGCTTCTACACTTGAGTCAGAGTTGAGGCGATCACTACACCCCTTCAGATTGATTAGGTGGTGCGCACTTTCCTCGTTTACCTCTTGGGCATAACTCTCTTTGCAGATACAGCCAGCTCTGTGGACTTGAGCTTCCTGATGCCAGTGAGGCACCTAGACTTAATAGTAACCTGCGATTGGGGCAACTGTGCCTTAACTTATCTTTATAAGAGTATGGATAAACTGGTGCGCAGAGTTAGACGACTCTGTGATTTTTGGCACGCCATACTGGTATTTTATTTTCTCTTCATCTCTTCATATTCCATTCCAACTATTGTTGTTTGATCTTACTAATAATCCTTTGTTTCTTTTGTATGACTGGGCTTTAGAGTTGGAGCTGATAATGGGGATCACCAAGGTCATTGATACTCCCTTCCCTACGATGGCGAGGAAGGGTCCTAATTGGGCTTGGAAGAGGCCTGTGGCTCGCGTCCATATCCACTATGAGTGGTTGAACACACTCACTTATGATGAGGTATGCACCTACAAATGTAACTGAGAATAGTAATAAACTCATTAATTTAATTCACTTACTTGTTTATTCTTGTAGCTATACCCGAATTTATGGGGCCCTTAGGCTGGGTGGACACAGGCCATGGTTCACTCCATCCCTCTATCCAGGAAGAGGGTTCTGCTCAGAGGCCTTGATTGTAGAGTGTGGTTCCTCGGGGAGAGGATACATCAGTGGCAGTTAAGTGCACGAGTGAGGTATCCACCTCTGCCTGCACTTCAGGTAAGCATGCAATATTTTATTTTATTTTATATTTACTTACAGATGTTGTTCTTTGACTTATTTTTCATCTTTTAAGCAGCTACTAGGGCACCTGCTCCTCGCCCTAGGCCCTCCACATAGGAGAGGCCTCATCAGCGCTAGCGCATCATTCCCAGTAGTGAGGGTTCTTCTTCTAGGGCGCCATCCTTGACAACCCTTCTAGTTCTCCATCTCAGGTAGTGGCCGGTAGACTCATTATCACTCCCGATATATTGACACGTTGTTGGATGCCTTCTGATGAGCTCTCTCGTCAGTTTCTAACGCTGGATATGACTCTGGAGCTAGCATTCTTCCTAGAGGCTACTACCCATATAAGTTTTCTTCTCTGGCAACTGTGTTCTCAAGGCTTATAATACATGGTTAATTCTAACATTATCAATGGAACCAATACCTTGAGATTAAAGAGAGTACATGTACCGGGTGGTTGAGGCCTATAGGGATTTTTTAATGCAAGTGATGCAGTAATGGAAGGTACACACAAAATATGTTCTATTTCTATATGTATGCATGCTTTCATGATTTCTTACCTCTTATTGTCCTTCAATAGGATTGAGATGAGGCCAACCAAGCTATGATCACTACCTTGAAGGGCCAACTCGTAACTCTTCAGGTCGAGGGTGATGAGGAGGAGGGGGCAGACAACGAGGAGTCCAAGGATAGTAGCAAGGATAACGGGACTGATCCCACCGATGCTTCTGTGGACGAGCCAACTGATGAGGAGGCCAATGAGTCTGACAGTGATGAGTAGAGAGGACCCTTTATAAATTTTTGTTAGCATAGGGGTGTTCTTGTTTAGGAATATTAGAGGCATTATATTGTTGCCCTCTTACTGTCTGAATTGATTTTTTTATGCTTTTATATTTTGCACTGATAATTTTTGAAGGAATTTTAAATAACTGAAGGCCTTTTATCTATGAAACACCTTGCTCTGACTCTTCATATTATAACTTAGAAAATTCCCAAGAATGCAAAAATTTGCGTTGCATGTTATAGAGGCATTGCCTTTTTGAAAGGTTATCGCCTCTATGTGAAGAGGCAACACGTGATTCGCCTCTTCTTATAGAGGCGTTGCCTGATCGTATAGGTGATCGCCTATACATGCCTGTCCTGCAGCTATAAAAACATCTTCTTCCAAAATCCCTAATCTCTTTATCTTATTGTTTCCCCTATTCTTCCTTCCTAGACAATATTCTAATCCCCAATTATGACAAAGAGAAGCTTGAAACAGATACAACCAATTCTAAAAAGTCTGGATGGCAGGTCATGGGCTAGAATGGAGCTATTTCACCTATCCACCTTCCAATCCTTGCATGCTAGGAAGATTAGCTTCTCATTTCTCCATGTTCTTGCTCAATTTTTGGATCCTTATAAACATGTTTTTTGGTTCAACATAGTGGAGATCTGCCCCCTACCAGAGGAATTTAAAGCTATCTTGGGCTCTCATATAGATTCTGGTCGACAGATTATTATTCCTCTAGTCGTAACCCTGGATCTGCACACTATCCAATACCAAATAGCAAGATCGCTCAATATGTCCCCTCAATCCTCTCTTCGTCACATTTTTGGCAACAAAATCTTACTTAGCCCTTTTATAGAGATAGTAGCGGTTGTAGATAGTAGCAAGGATCCCTGGCCTTGAATGATGTCACTTTGCCTATATGCTCAGTTCTTATTGGTCTCCCTTTTTGGTAACTGTGACCCGAAGATCTTGTATGTTCTGGACCCAGTGGAGAGTGGGCTGAATCTTTTTGCCTTTATTCTGGTTGAGACCATTATCGGACTTGATAACTTTTTTTAGGCAAGAGATTCTTTGGGAGTCCATTTCTACTGAAGGTGAGTCTCTTTTTTATTTTACCACTTCTTGCTTTCTATCATTCTTATCCATTCTCCACTCCTGCAAGGTTTGGTTGTAAGAGAAGCTGAGGGTGCTTAAACCACCTATGGACATTACTTACTACAAGGCCAAACACTATCGCACTAGGAGACTCTATCCTATCCCGGTGATTATCCACAACTGGTTATCTACATTCCTTGACACTCTGATTCAGTGAATGTGCCCATGGTAGAGACTGTAGCACGTGACCCTTCGATCCTATATCTACTGTGTTCCCTTAGTCGGTCTCCATTTTGCCACCTTCTACAATCCAGCTCGACTTTGCAGGCAATATAGACAAAAATAACGGATTATGGAGCTAGTGTGTGAGTTCGAACCAGGGCCTCTTTCTCAGAATTTTTTGGACAACCTCGTTGCTACTTGGCCTTAGAGGATCATTTAGAGGCTCATTGACTACAATGGAGATCAGTTTATTGATTACCAGTATAAGGCATGGGTTCAACTACAACAAATAGAAAAGGATGAATTTACAAGAAATAGATGGACAATGGCATTAAAGGCATTGAGCGCCTAGGGAAGTCATAAGAGAAGTAGACAATATTAGATCAGTTTATGAAACTTAGTCTTTTTATGTACTTTCTTTGTCAAATGAGATTTCCTTTTGAGTTAGACATATGTGTAATAAGCATTTAATGCAATGTTTACAATAATAAAGGCAATCCATTCCATTTAATTTAAGTACAATGTGACTATACAATTTGGCTTCTTACATATCTCTTGTCGTTAAGTGGCTCACCCTTGCAAGTTTTCTAACTAACTATTTTCTCTTTTTTCTCTCTCCTTTTACATGTCCTTTACTTTTGCATGGACTGCCTTTTTAGGTTTTTAGTCCAGCAGGAATTTTTACTTTTTTCTTTTTTCTATCTCTAACTTTTGCCTAGGCAGACTCTTTTGAGGTTTTCTCGCTAACGAGATTGCTTAAGCTTGTCCATATTAATGGGCTCTCTAAATTCAATTCTCTCTAAGTCAGATAAAATAGTAGCCCCTTTTGAAAATAACTTCTTTACTTAGTAGGTACCTTCCTAGTTCAGCTCGAACTTCCCCTGTGGATCAGTCATGATTAGCCTAGTGAGCTTTAAGACCAAGTCACCCTTTTTAATCTTGATTGGCTTAATCTTTTTATTATAAGCCTGGGCTATCCTTTTTTGGTTCAACTGAGAATGATATATAGCCTTCAATCTCTTTTCATCCAATAAAGTTAGTTATGCTAATCGACTTTTTACCCACTGGTACTCAGGGATTTTAGACTCTAGGAGAACCTTTAGTGACTGAATTTTGACCTCAACTAGCAATACAGCTTCACATCCATATACCAGAGAATACAGAGTGGCTCTTGTTGACATTCTGGCTGTGGTTTTATATCCCCATAATGCAAACTATAAATAACTTGCCCAATCTTTATAATTTTCTAGTATCTTGGCCAATAATTTTTTCACATTCTTGTTTGCCACTTCTACGGCTCCGTTCGCCTATGGTCTATAAGAGGATGATTTATGATGCTCAATCTTGTATTCTTCCAACAGGGTGGTCATTTCTACCCTAAAATGAACACCATTATCAGTGATGACCTGATGAGGTAACCCATACTGACAAATTATGTTCTTCTCTATGAACCTAGCCATTTTTTTTCCCATATAGTGGTGAATGATTCCACTTATACCCATTTATAGAAATAATTGATCGCCACTATAATATAACAATGTCCATTGGATGCTTTTGACCTTATCTCTTCAATAATGTCAATTCCCCATATTGTAAATGGCTAAGGAGAGGTTAATCCTTGAAGTTCCATAGAAGGCAGGTGGCTTACATCACCATAGACTTGGCAGTTGTGGCATCCCTTTACATATTTCATATAATCTGCCTCCATGGTTAGCTAGAAGTACCCTTGACGGGTTATCTTTTTAGCGAGGATTGTTCCATTCATATGCGACCCAAATACACCCTTATGAATTGCTTCCATGATCTTCTGTGCCTCATTCTTATCAATGCATCTTAGGTGTACTCCAGCTGACATCTTTTTATATAACATCCCATTATGGCTAATGAACTGCTGATATAGCATCCTCAGTGACATTATTTCTTTTCTATTTGCTTCCTTTGGGAATTGTCCTATCTCAAGATATCGTTGTAGATCATAAAAGCAAGGCTTCTCTGTTGGGTTGATCGACATTATTCTGATCTCCTCATAATAAGGAATCTGGGCCTGTACTAAGATAAGAGGCTTCATTTCTACTAATCTGCCTCTTTCCCATGTCGAAGCCAGGGTAGCTAATGCATCTGCCATCTGATTCTCCTCCCAGGGCAAGTGTACAAATTTGTATTGCACGAAGGACAATAGGATCATGGTTGAATAACCATGATATGGCTTTAGCTTATCTTCCCTCACTTCCTATTCCTTAGTGATCTGCTTTACTACCAGCATCGAATCCCCATACACTGTCAGCTCTTCTGCCCTTACGTTCCTGAGTGTTTCTAGATAAAAAATGTAGGCTTCATATTCAGCTTGGTTGTTAGTGACCTTGAATTCTAGCCTCTTTGCCATCGAGATTACTTCTCCTTCTAGTAAGACCAAAATCACGCTAATGCCTGCCCCTTTGTTGTTCACTACTCTGTCAAAATACATTTTCTAGGTCTGGATTTCTATTGCCCCCAGGTGTTCATCTGAAAATTCTAACTCCTATTCTTGTCCATCATCTACCAGATTTTGGGCCAAGAAGTCTACCACAACTCTTCCTTTTATCACCTTTTTAGTAACATAGTCTATGTTGAATTCAGTGAGCAGGACTAACCATTTGGCTAATTTCCCTATTAGTAACAGAGTCTGCTGGAGATATCTAAGGGGATCATGCTTAGAAATTACTTGAATCCTGTAGGACTGGAAGTAATGTCATAGCTTCTTTATTGCCTAAATTATAGCCAAATAGGTTCTTTCTACCAGATTATAATTGGTTTCATAGGGCAGAAGCTTCTTGCTCAGATAATATAAGGCATGCTCAACTCTCCTTTTTCTTTATTGAGCTAACATTGAACTAATTGCATCTTTTTCTATGGCCAAGTAGAGAATTAAAGGTTTCCCCGATCTTGGCGGCTACAAAATTGGAGGATTCATCAAATACTGCTTAATAGTTTCAAAGCCTTGCTAACACTTGTCATCCCAGATAATCGACTGATTCTTCTTTAAGAGCTTGAAGATCGGCTCACAAATGCTAGTCAGTTTAGCTATAAATCTACTAATGTATTGTAGCCTTCCTATAAACTCTCTGACTTCTTTCTTATTCTTTAGTGCAAACATTTCTCTGATAGCTTTAACTTTGTTTGGATCCACCTCTATACCTTTTGACTGACAATGTGTCCCAATAGTTTTCCAAATGTCACCCTAAAAATAAATTTCCTCGGATTCAGTCTGAGATTATACTTTTTAGGTCTTTCCAAGAACTTGTCTAAGGGTTTAAAATGCCTTTCTCTACTTAAAGACTTCACTATCATGTCATTTATATACACCTCTATCTTTTTATGGATTAGGACATGTAACAGTGTAGTAACCATTCTTTGGTAAGTAGCCCCTGCATTTTTCAATTCGAATGGCATAACTGTGTAATAGTAAACACCCCACTCAGTAATAAAAGAAGTCTTCAACTTGTCAGTCATTGTCATTATAATCTGATTGTATCTCGAGAAGTCATCTATAAAGGAGTACATGGTGCTGGAAGTTGCACTGTCGACCAAGGTGTCAATGTGCGGTAAGGAAAAATCATCTTTAGGAAAAGCCTTGTTTAAGTCCCTATAGTCCACACACATCTTGACTTTACCATTTTTCTTAGGAATTGGGACTATATTAGCCAACTACCGGGTGTCATCTGCCACTTCTAAGAACTTTGCTTGCAGTTGCTTTTCTACTTCTTCTTTGACTAGGAGGGCCCATTATGGTCTTAATCTTCTCTTCTTTTGCTTTATCGGAGTGATGTGAGAATATGTGGGAATCCTGTGTTTCGTAATCTCTTTATCAATTCCAGGCATATCTTCATAGTCCCAAGCAAATACTTTTTATCTTCTTTTAAGAGTTTCTTTCATTTTTTCTCTCTCATCAGGGGTTAAGTCAGAAGCAATAAGTATATTTTTAAGGTAATCACTTGTGCCTAGATTAAATGATTCAGTTTGCACTGAATTAATGTTAAACATATGCATGAAATGATCATCACACACAACATAACCATTAGGAAACACATCACATAAGTAAGTATAATCAAACTTCATCATATTAACTTTAGAAAGAAAAATGTCATCAGTTTCCAACAAATTAGAAAGAAAAAGGTCAATGTCATCCTAAAAAAATCCATAATAGAACTAAGGACAAAGACTTCAAAGTTAAATTCCTCTTCTTGGTCAGTAGCATCCTTCAGCTCCACTGCAGGAATGTCCCTTCCTGATTCCGAATTCAATACTAGCTCTTCTACTATGGGCTCTTCAATAATAGGCTCTTGGTTCCCATCCACATATTCAGCGAAGATTTCAAACCCAGGGACCAGTTTCTCAGCGATCATCAGGGGCTCAAGGGCTCTTTGGTAAGGGTAATTAGCACACCGGGTGTCATCTGCCACTTCTAAGAACTTTGCTTGCAGTTGCTTTTCTACTTCTTCTTTGACTAGGAGGGCCCATTATGGTCTTAATCTTCTCTTCTTTTGCTTTATCGGAGTGATGTGAGAATATGTGGGAATCCTGTGTTTCGTAATCTCTTTATCAATTCCAGGCATATCTTCATAGTCCCAAGCAAATACTTTTTATCTTCTTTTAAGAGTTTCTTTCATTTTTTCTCTCTCATCAGGGGTTAAGTCAGAAGCAATAAGTATATTTTTAAGGTAATCACTTGTGCCTAGATTAAATGATTCAGTTTGCACTGAATTAATGTTAAACATATGCATGAAATGATCATCACACACAACATAACCATTAGGAAACACATCACATAAGTAAGTATAATCAAACTTCATCATATTAACTTTAGAAAGAAAAATGTCATCAGTTTCCAACAAATTAGAAAGAAAAAGGTCAATGTCATCCTAAAAAAATCCATAATAGAACTAAGGACAAAGACTTCAAAGTTAAATTCCTCTTCTTGGTCAGTAGCATCCTTCAGCTCCACTGCAGGAATGTCCCTTCCTGATTCCGAATTCAATACTAGCTCTTCTACTATGGGCTCTTCAATAATAGGCTCTTGGTTCCCATCCACATATTCAGCGAAGATTTCAAACCCAGGGACCAGTTTCTCAGCGATCATCAGGGGCTCAAGGGCTCTTTGGTAAGGGTAATTAGCACCTTCTTCCATAAATATTCCCTAGAGCGTCTTCTTCTTTGACTCAGATATAATTTTGCTTTTCCCATACTTGCCCTCAACTTCTTCCTTCTTATCAGACTTATCCTTCCTTGAATATCCTAACCCGTACTTCAGAATCAGTACCTTAGGTTCAATGAATTCTAGTGGGCCCTACTATTCTTTCCTAATCCCATCTGAAGCATAAACCATACGCTTTTCATTATACTGACAATCTTTAGATTTAGCTCATTTTTATAAATCATGCAGACTTCAAAATTCAGGCTATTCGAGATCTCATTAGGAGCTAGTTTTAATGCAGTAACTGCAGCCTCTATCTCAACCATTATACTAACCACCCTGCCCTTATATGGAAACTTAATCTTTTGATGAATGGTGGATGGCACTCCCCCTAAAGGATGGAACCATGGTCTTCCCAGAAGAATAACAAAGGTGACTGGGATGCTTATTACATGAAGGTTGACCCAAACTTTAATAGGTCCAGTCTTGACTAAAGCCCAGGAAGTTCCCTCAACTAGCCTTTTTGTATCATCATAAGCTTTTATAACTACAATAGAGGGTTTCAAATCAGCTATTATCAAGCCCAGCTTTGGTAAAATCTTAAGAGGACATACATTGGTGGCTGACCCATTATCGACCATGACACAACATGTCAATTTGCCTTTCACGTCAACCTTAATGAATAGGGCTTAATTGTGATCCCTTCCTTTTAAAGGTAAGTCATCATCTGTGAACACAACTGCCCCATGAGGACTTTCAGTTAGCGAGTTCACCATTTGCTCTGGAGTATGTGTCGAAGGTATCTTCTTATGTTCAAGAGCAAAAACTAATGCTTCCCGATGAGCCCAAGAGTTCATAAGCAGCTCCTAAATACTAGCAAGAGTTTTATCGTCACTTTTGGCCTCAATAATCTCCTCAGTTTTCTCATTTTTCTTTGATCCTACTTCTGAACTACTTCTTCCTTTCTTTGCCTCAACCTTCTTCACTTCATCTTCCCCCTCCTTTAATTTCTCAGTGGACTATGCTATTTTCCTCTCATTGTTCTTCCATAGATCAACTGCTTCTCCCTCTTCATCATCATAACTCTAAATATCCAATATATTTACACGAGATTTAATATCCTGCTGCCTCAGATTCAGGTTTTTTGGTTATGGTTTTGGTGGGGTATGTATGACATCAACAAAGGAATTAATAATTTATTCCTCTATTAGGTCCGTGTTGATCATCAAGATACAGGGATTTGGTGGTGGTACATTTCGGTATTTAGGTAAAAGGTTATTTTGGGTATTTGGTTTTCTAGTTTATGGGTCAGTTATTTTGCTTGAATCGATCAAATCTTGAATCTCATGTTTCAGGCAAGTGTAGCTTTTTGTATCATGCCCAATGTTTTAGTAGTACTTGTAGTATAGTTTTCGGTTGGCATTTGGGAAGGAGGTCGTTTAAGTAAGGTTTGTAGAAGGTTATTCTCAATGAGCTTTTCCAGGACTTTGGAGAGGGGCCTCCCTAAATTAAAAAACCTTTAGGACTACCTGATTGTATTGATTTGTATATTACTGCTCGGTCCAACTCTACTGCCAAACCTAAACCCTTCTCTGTTTGCAGATCTTCCATTAAAGAACTTCTTTTCTTATGCGAGGTTTGATTCTTTCTGTACTCCAAACCTGTACAACTCCTTAAAGTTTTGAATCCCTAAATCCTTTAGTTTCTTGGAGAGAGGGAGTACACACCCTTCCATAACTATTACCAACTGATCAAATTCCATGGGCCGTTGCTTCATTTTTGCTAACTTAGCTCTCCACCTAATCAAATAATCTATAAAAGATTCATTGAATTTCTGCTTCAAGTTCTACAAGTCTCTTAGAGAAGCCTTCATTTGTATATTAGGACTATATTGCTTAATAAATACAGCATATAGTTCCTCCCAATCAACTTGAATATGAGATTCTAGTGCATAATACCATATGATGGGTGCTCCTTCTAAAGACAGTGGGAATTGTTTCACAATTCGTGCTTTAGTTAATTTAGTTATCTTCATGTGGGTCATATACTACTTTAAATGGAGGTGGGGGTCCTATGTGCCAATGAAATTCTTTATGTTAGGAAACTTGAACTTTCATGGTAGGGGATCATCGTCTTTATCCAGGCTCAGCTTGGAATAGCGCATTAGGGCATCAATCACTTTCTCCTTCATCATCAGTTGCATTTGAGCCATAGACTTAATAAGGTCTTTATCCCAATCTGGCCTCTCTATATTTTCTTGGGCATTTTCTTTCTGACAAATAATAGGTTTTGCCAATACTGTCTGCTGATCATCTTCTACCTCTTGCCTTTTAGGAACCTCGACATCCAAATCAAAAGGTCGAGGTTAAGGTGTTGGCTGTTCCCCTCTAGTTATACCCATCATTTTCCCTATAATTTCTCTCATGATCGCCCTGGTTTGTTCGACCATTTTAGCTTTCAACTGTTCCTTGAAGGCTTCAGCATCAAATGTTGCCATCTTGATCCCTCTACAGATTCTAACCAAATGGCCTGTGTCAGATCACTTCTAAATGGAAGACTGCTGTGGATCTATATCTGTAACCATTGAGGGTCAGAAACATGCATGACATGTATGCATGAAATAAAATCCTACTGGTAAGAATGAAAAGAAAATAAAACATATATACACGTATCAGAGGGAAAAATAAAAAGCTCTCTAACGATATCTCCACCCTTATTTCTCTTACACACGTGTTCAATGGTGAGTTCCTTATCTTAGGATTTTTGTTATAGGTTTTGATTATCAACGGAGGATAATAAAACTGATGAATGCAAGATAACTCTCAATACGGTGCAAATAAGTGGCACTTCCTCCAAACAATTCCAAAGTCCATTTTAAATGGGCCGAGAATGATATCAAAGTCCTACCTTATTAAAATCCCTTTGAAATGGGTTAATAATAGGCATGAAAGGCCTGTCTTGTCAAGGCTTATTTTGTAATGGGCTTAGGCCTTATTTAAAGGATTACCATATGACATAAAACACGTGCTTTTGGAAAAAATCCTAGTGGAAATTGCTAAGTCATTTACATGAGTTAAGTCTTAGGTAATAAGTTTTGGCTCCCATAGCTATATACATCTATTATGTCTCCCCACTCAAGGGTTTGTGCGATGTGGATAGGTACGTGCTATGAGTGACAATAATCAAATACCTTACCATCAGGTTTGAATGAAACACAAGCAGTAAAACAAAGATTATTGTCGATTTATTTAGGACTTAGAGTGCATTATGTGCAAACATGTAGTGAATGCAATATTTGCGAAGGAAATATATAAATAATCAAAGATGATAAATTACAAAACACTTGGAATAATTTTCTCTATCCCCAGTAGAGTCACCACTGTAGGCGGCGGTTTTGGTCGTGCATCTAAGTGTTGGTTACCATGGCACTATGTGAGCTCGGGGCTCACAAGGAAATATGTAGTGGGCTTGGGCCCAAAACAGAGATGGAGTTGCCACCTGAATGAAAGTCGGGATACAATGTATAACAATTGAATTTCACGGAGGTTCTCAGAAGCCGTCATTAGAGATTGGGTTCGAAAATTAGGTATAGACTTTTGGAATGCCCACCCAACCTTACGGTTGGCCTCTATGTGTGTTTTGTATTTTATTACCTTTGATTATTAAATTAATTTCCTTATTAACATGCAAATCACGGTTGGTTTCCCATTTTATATTTTATTTTGAGTTTGCACATTAGTCCCATTTTAGGCTTATATCCCCGACATTCAATCACAGATAAATAAATAAATCAAATCAAATAATTTACAACCATTTATTCCACATAAAAAGGGAGAAAAATTAAGGATTACAACTTTTTGGTGCAAATAAATATAAAAATACCAAAAATAAACTATACATAAACCAAAATAAACTAATCAATTATACAAATTAATACTCCAAAAAAGATAAATACGGTGAACATCTAGTGATTAAAAATCACCAAATGGTTCTTGCAACACATACAAGTTAATTCCATACAATAGCAACAATAATATTTGCAAATCATCAACACATAATATTCATAAAAATAAATGAACATAATCTTATAAAATGATCTATTAAATAATGACACAAAACAAAAAGAATAACATAAAAAGAATATTGATCAACATAGGAATCATGCACAATCTCAATAAATATCACTAATTAAACACGAAAATCATGCCAAACATGCAAAATACAAATGGAAAATCGAGGCATAAAAAGCAGAGTTTTGTTAAAAGAGGCGCCACCTCTTGACTAAGAGGCGATGCCTCCATCACCTCTTTAGGAAGGGGCGACACCTCTATGAAGAGACGTCGCCTCTTCAACAGAGGTAGGAACACTCTACATTTCTTACATCCTAAGAAACATAATGATCATACAAATAAACAAGAAATAAACATAAATTTACCAATATCAACAATCAATATTCAATATCTCATGCAACCATACTCCTTTATAAGCTTAAAATAAGTAATATAACAAAAAAATACATAAAATTACAATAAATCAAAGCTTTTAATGAAGATAAAAACTCAAAGCTTAAAACAATAAAGAGACTCACTGACTTAAACTTGCTTGATGCTCCTAACTAAGCCCTTGGAGCTTGGTTGATGGATGAGTAGCTTTGAAAGCAATAAAGTTCTTTTCTCTTCTCAAGAATCAAAATACTTTAAGCTTTAAAGTCTCCTCCCTTCTTCTTCCTCCTTTCTTCCTTTCTTTTTTCTTTTCCTTTTCCTTTTTCTCTTTGTTTTTTCTAGACGTTTCTTAACAACTAGCCAACCTCTCCCCCTTTTTCTCATACCTTCCCTTTTAAAATCCCTCCTATTTTTCTCCTTTTTCAAATTCCCAAAAATCCTTTCTCACCCTCTCCCATTGCCTTTTTTCATTCCCTAGGCTCTAACCTGCCTTTTTTCATTTTCTTTTATGTCTAAAAATGATCAAATCTCAGTAAGTGGACTTCCAACCACTGCCATTAATGACATTTAATACTACAGAGAGTGGGAGTGATGAGGCGCCGCCTCTTCGATGAGGTGTCACCTCATCGATGCCTAGGGTGAAGAGGCAACACCTCTTCGTTGAGGTGATCTCCACTTCACCTGGGCCAGGTCAAGGACCGTGGGTTAAGAGGCGATGGGCTTGAGCTTTGGCTTAGTGTTTGGGCTTGAACATGGTTTTTTTTTGTGGGCTTGACTTAGTATTTGGGTTTTCAGAGTCGATTTTAGAGAAGTCTCAGACTCTCCTTGCATTCAAAACTCAAATTTTTTCATCATCGAACTTTTGTTGTGGGCCGATCAAACTGATAGTGTCATATTTATTTATTTTCCAAATAAAAACATAAAGTGCCAAAATAAGAATTGGGGTAAATATGAGGGTCATTTTTGGACACTGTCTCTTTGTTTTAACAAAAAAATTTAATAGTGTTTAAATGCATCAAATTTAAAAATTTTAGGATCATAATTGGACTTTAGAAAAGATAAAGTGCCAAAATGATAATTGAAGTAAACATTAGAGTTACATTTAGATATTTTTCCAAAAAAAAAAGCTCCTGTGCTTATATCATTAAATTAGTAATAGATTAAGGAGTTATAGTTAAGAGTGAGCTAAAATTATCCATTAATTGAATCAACTTGTAGATTGTTTTTACTTGAGTGATATTTTGAATTTAAATCTTGATGTATATAGATTTTGCATATAAGCACAAATAATCATCTCCACTTATCGATTCACAACTTTATTTGAACACAAACAATATTTCTTTGAGTTCCTTTGGTTTGTAGGAGTATATCTTGGCATTCTTTAAAGAAAATTTACTTTTGAATTTGAATTTTAGTGGGAGTACAAATAATATTTAATGATTCAAAAGTAGGAAAATATTTAATTGGATAAGTTTCGATTTGTATAAATATCTAATGATTTAAATACTATGTCAAAAAGAGATTTAATTAAAAAAAAACCCATTATAGTAATGATATATGTAAAATAATAATTGATGAAGTTTAGCTTAATTGGCTAGGGTGGCCTACTATATATATATATATATATATATATGTTCTATAATATTATAGTTAATTTGTAATAATCATTGAAAATTAATGTAATAGTATTTGAAATTGTTGTGATATTTTAGCATGTGATGAACTTGAAAAAAAATATGGAAAATGATATATCAGATTTTTAAGGTTTGCCTGTAAGCAGAGGCAGTACATTTGATCTATTGAAGATCTTTGTCATTTAGAATTCGCGGATGAATTACCGTACACCAAAAATTAAATGAGGTAGCTATAAATAAATATATTTCTGAGATATAGTACTTTGCAACCCCTTTGTGAGATCAAAAGAGCGATGTTATTTCATAGTAATGGTATCACCATGGAACCTGCTCTTAAATTTTTTTTTTTTTTTTTTAAAGTTGAAGGATCCGGACTTCAGATTTTCTGCGGTTGTGGACCATCTTTTGCTTCTTATTTGCGTGGCCGCCTTCTTGTTGAACTGTCGTTTCGTTTATTTTGGATTTTTCTTCAATTTTTTGTGCGCCATAGAGCATTTTAATATATATGGTTTATGGAATGATAAATTAAAAGAAAATTGGTGGGTCTTTTTTGGACTATAAAGAGGTGATATTTAATTTTTTTTGGCATTAAAATACATTTATTCAACAAAATAAATAATAAAATCTTAGTGTTCAAGCAACTTTTTTTTTTTTTTTGAAAAAAAGAAATTATGTACGAAGATTAGTCATAATTATGTTCGGTATTAATTATTGTATTCCTATGTAACGATATAGGTGCTAAAAAACGAATTTGAGCACAAGCTCTTGTGAATTAGATATTTTTTTCTTTTTAAGAAAAAAAAAGGGGGGGGATAAAATTTGTAGCCCTACTTCATTAAATGATAATTAAGTCTACTATGGCAAGGTTTGGTTAAAATGCTTAGTTGCGGAGATGCCTGCAATTTGAAGTAATGAAGATGGACCCTAATTAGAATAGAAATAAACTTTCGCTTCATTGCTCCTAAAAAGTTAATATCGTGCACCCTCAGCCAAGAAATGGATAATTAAATTGGAGATCTGATTCTTCTTTTCAGAGTTCTCTTCATTCACTGTCACTGTGAATTTCTTGCTTTCCATCCACTTCTCATCAATGCATATATAAATACTGGTAGGAAAATGATTTTAATACAAGCATATGATTTTTCTTATATAAATTAAAATTAATTGTTCGATTCAATGGCTGAACATATCATACATATATGTATAAGAGTATATAAATAATTAACATAGTATTTATTTGCATAAAATGATATAAACTAGTTCTTAGTACAGAAAAAAAAAATTCATAATCTCTCATATTGCGTCGTTATTAATTATTTTTTCTAAATATTTGCATTCAGCAGTTCCTTACATTTTAATTGGATCACAATCTTTTTAAAAATTCAATTTATTATTTAAAAATAAAATTCTCAAAATTTTAATTTGGTCTCAATAAAACTCTTTTTACTTTCTTTCATGAAAAATTTTCACGTTAGTTTATTAGGTCAATATTTCACGTTGTGCAGTAATAAGTCAATGCACGGATAATTTCTCAAATAAGAGACTTTACTGAGGATGAAATTAAAATTTTAAAAATTTTAAGTGATAAATTAAATGTTAATTACGATTAAAATATTAGGGACAGTAAATACAAAATAACCTTTTGAATATATTATACTTTATATTTAAATTTATAATATAGTAAATTTTATTTTAAATAATAAAATATAAAATATTTAAAATATGTATTATAAATTTAAAAACAGAGTGGAAAGGGGTTCAGTAGCAACATTATTGAAACTAAAGGGACTGTTTTACTGGCAGACAAAATTGGGGAGTATGTAAATTAATAAGAAGCATCCAAAATAGCAATTTTGATTAAACAGAGGCAAGACGATGGCATTGCAATGCAAACCAGCTGTCTGCCAACAGCAACAGGAAGAGTGAAATGTGAAACTGATGATCGCTGCTGAGAAAAGAGACGTTGGCTTCTTCTGCTGCCAACCTCTAACCTTTTTTTCCTACTTTTTTTAGCTTTATTGCATTGCATCAATCAAATTTTGTGTCATGCTCAAGTTTCAAATTTGAAATTTCCAACCAAAATAATAAACATAATTGATTAAAATAAAAACTACATTTCATGTAAATCCCAAACAAAAAATTACATATAATTTTTTTTAGTTTTATTCGTTTCATACGTGGTTATTCTTTTCTTTTTTATTAGTGCATATATCTTTTTTTTTTTTTTTTTTTTTTCAAATTTAAAAAAAAATGCTATTAAAAGATTGTTACTATCAAATGTAAATATTTTAGGACAATGTGCATTTTTGCCTCTAATTTTTTTGATATGCTCTGATTAAGCTCTCTTTTTTTTTTCGAACAAAAATACATGAATTATAAAAGAAATATTTTTAGACCCTCATTTAATAGAAATGAATCTATAAAAAAATTGAAGGTTTGCCTATAGAAAAATGTATAAATTTATTAGTTTACTCTTTTATATTAATATAATTATAAAAAACCGAATTAAGTTTCAACTCAAGTGGAGTTTGAATATATATGTATAAAATTAACCGAGTCGAGTTTGAATATAAAATTTTTTTAATTAAGTTAAATGTGAATTTTGAAAAAATAAAATTTAATTGCATTCAAATTGAGTTTGGAACTTCAAATTTTAAAATTGAGTAGTGAAAGTAGTGTATATAGCTAGTTGCAATACGTATATTAGCCTTTTAGAGTTATTAGTTGTATTCTTGTTAGTTACAAGCACAACATCAGCTTCTTTGTCGTTTTGCTCTTTTCTTCTTGTATATATATCAGCTGTAAATTGTATTTTGTTAAGCAAGAAATATAGAGAGAAATTTCTCAATTTCTTCTTCTTCTATTTGCTCATGGTATCAAAACAAGATCTTGGGAGTGTTTTTAGACACTAAAAGTAGGTGTTCAATCTATTTATTTTTTTTTGGGAGAGTTCTATAAGAATTTGTAGCTATGGCAGAAACTCATGATGATTCTGTGGAGAATATAACATAGAATGAAATGGGTACGAGGAGAAACCAGATGGCTCTTGATAATAATAATCCGTTGTTCATTCATAATTTAGATCATCCTGGGATGATACTTGTTACAACTCCTCTGAATGGTAAGAACTTCTTAACCTAGAGTAGATATGCTAAAATAGCATTAGGAGCAAAAATGAAATTAAGATTTATAGATGGAAGTTATAAAATGCCTGAGAAAGATTCACAGTTATTTGAACAATGGAGTAAGGTGAATTACATGATAACTTTGTGGATTTTAAACTCTATCTCAAAAGACCTTATTGAGGCCTTTCTGTGTACTTCTACTACTAGAGATTTGTGGTGTGAGTAGGAAGAAAGGTTTTGGGAGAGCAATGGCCCTCTTTTGTACCAGATTAAAAGAGAAATCAGTTCTATTACATAGGGAGCTATGAATGTTGCTGAATACTACACTAAACTGAAAAGATTGTGGGATGAGCTAACTATTTTAATGCCATTACTTGAATGCACATGTGGATTTGTAAAAGTTGTAGCAGATATCACTTCTTTTAATCGACTCATGCAATTTCTAATGGGTCTGAATGACATTTATGACCATAACAAAAATCAGATCTTGTTAATGGATCCATTGTCTTCTGTCAGTAAGGCTTACTCTATGATTTCTAGAATTGAGAAGCAAAGAGAAGTACAAATTTCTTATGTGGAACCTCATGAACATGCTGCCATGTTAGTTAGAGCTCAAGGAACTAAGAAGGAGGTTGGAAATAGAGGGAGCATGAATAAGAATGACATGACTAAGGAAGAGAAAAGGCAAAAATTCTGCACACATTGTAATCTTAATGGCCATTTAAAGGAATCATGCTTTAAATTGATTGGCTATCCAGATTGGTTTAAACAACTTAAGGATCAAAGAAAGAGAGAGGCAAACATGAAGACTGATGTTGAAGTGAGATTTGCAGGAAATATGATAGACACACCATTAGAAATGAAAGCAGATGCAAGAATTGGGAAAGGAGCAAACCCAAATACAGAATTAGCAAATCTTATTCAGCAAGAGCTGATAAAATTGATGAAAGGAAAGATGCATGTAGCTAGAAATATGGTGAACTTTACACATTTAGAGGACTTTGCAGGTTCTATTCTAAAACCTAAACTCAATTATGCTTTAAATTGTGCTAAATTGCTTAGACCAGGAACTTGGATAGTTGACACAGGGGCGTCTAATCATATATGCACAGATATCTCCCTTATACACTAACCTACCCCAGTAAACAAAGAGACCCTTGTATACCTCCCAAATGGAACCCTTAACTTAGTCACACACATAGGAAATATTCATTTAGCCCCTCATCTTAGGCTAAAAAAATGTTCTTTATGTTATATAATTCAAATTTAACTTACTGTTAGTTAGCAAACTTATAAAAAACACTAACCTAAAATTTGTTTTTTTTGCCCACACATTGCAGTTGGACAGTTTATAGGAAATCTCTACATCATAAATAATGAGTTTTTGTTGTCAAGAACGATTCAAAACTTTCTTTGCCAAACACAAGTTTTTAATACCTTGTCATCGTTATCTTTGAATTATAATGTTATTGTGGCACCTTCTGCACAACAAGTTGCTAAAACCCCTTTATCTCTATGGCATAAGAGATTTGGGCATGTTTTAATGCAAACCTTGCAGCATGTGAAATTTTTTAATCCTTGCATTATCAATAATTTTTTTCCATATGATGTGTGTTCATTCTTAAGACAACCTAAATTACTATTTTCTAGAAGCTATATCCATACTAGCAAACCATTTGATTTGTTGCACCTAGATTTATGGGGGCCATATAAGCATGCTACACTCACAGGATCACACTACATGCTCACCATAGTTGATGATTTTAGCAGGGAAACTTGGATTTTCTTATTAAAACATAAGGATCAAACTTTTAAAACCTTGCTGCAATTCACAGCAATGATTGAGACTCAATTTGAAACAAAAATTAAAGGATTTTGATCAGATAATGGAATTGAATTTAATAGCCTTGAATTTCAACAATTTTTGCTTAAAAAGGAAATTTTACATCAAAAACCTTGTGTCTACACACCCTAACAAAATAGTGTGGTAAAACAAAAACATAAACAATTACTTCAACTTGCCAGAGCTTTAATGTTTCAGTCTAATTTACCAAAGCATTTTTGGGGTTATTCCTTACTCATGGCAATGTTTCTTATAATAGATTACCAACCAAAGTTTTTGGGTGGAAAACACCCTTTGAGATTTTATACAAAAAATAACCAGATTATATAATGATAAAAAATTTTGGATGCTTGTGTTATGCAACAAACACTAAACCATTAAAAGATAAGTTTGATCCAAGAGCATCAAAGTGTATTTTTTTTTTGGGTTATCAAATTGGGAAGAAGGGCTACAAAGTTTATAACATGTTAACAAAAGAAATTTTTGTTACCAGAGGTGTGATATTTTTTGAACATGTTTTTCCCTTTTAAAATCATACTATTCCAGATGTACCTTTACTAATATCATCAATTGAAAGTAAGCATGATGTGCTTGACTTGAGACCTACTTCTGGTTTCGATACACCATTTTCCTATACTAGTCCTCATTCACCATCGCCAGCCATTAATTCCCTTGAACTTGATACCCACATTGACAACACCATTAACCTCACTTCTTCACCCATTGCATCTGACAAACATGCACCTGTGCTTCGGCATAGTAATAGAACAACACTTAAACCAAAATAGATGCAAGACTTTATCACCAACTTCACTCTTGTAGATTCAAAGACTACTAATGATTGCTCCCTTACCTCTATCCCTACCAGTTCTAAACATACACCTCAAATATTTCCTTTTGTTCACTTTCCACTGTTCATATATGATTACATGTCTTTTTTAGCTTATATCATAACTATTCAAAAACCTACATCTTATAAGGAAGCCAATTCAAACAAAGAATGGGTGCAGGCCATAGATAATGAACTTGCAGCCTTAGAATCAAATAGAGCATGGGATTTGGTACAGATCCTATAACGAATAGAACCCATTGGGTGCAAATGAGTTTATAAAGTAAAACTTAAACTATATGGGACAATGGATAGATATAAGGCGTGCTTAGTGGCTAAGGGATATTCCTAAGTTGTTGGAGTTAATTATATAGAGAGCACCTGTAGCTAAATTAGTTATAGTCCGACTCTATATTGCCATCGCCACCACGCACTCTTGGCCTCTTCATCAGCTTAATATTAACAATGCCTTCTTACATGACTACCTCAATGAAGAGGTTTATATATGGCCCCCAGAAGGATATATAAAGGCAAAAGAAGGAGATGTATGCAAGCTGAATAGATCGTTTTACGGGCTCAAACAAGCATCTTGTGTATGGAACACTAAATTATGCAAAAAATTACAGGCATATGGATTTTATCAGTCCCATCATGATCATTGTCTATTTATCCTCCATCATACTTCTTACTTTTTAGCTCTCCTTGTGTATGTTGATGATGTGTTGCTAACGGGCACTTCCGAAACCGCAATACAAGATGTTAAAAGGTACTTGGATTCTGAATTCATAATTAAAGATCTTGGGCCAACAAAATACTTCTTAGGGATCGAAATAGTTAGAAGTACTAAAAGAACTTATGTTAATCAGTGCAAATATGCTATGAATATAGTGATAGATGCAGGATTATTGGGTGTAAAACTTACTACAAGCCCTCTCCCTAAAGGTTTGAAATTAATTTCACTAGTGGAAGCTCCTTTGGCAGACCTGGATAAGTATAGGCGTCTAGTAGGGCGTCTTTTATATCTGAATCTCACTCATCCAGACCTTACATATACTGTGCAACAACTTAGTCAGTTTGTCAATATGCCTTGCCAAGTTCATTGGGACACAACGATGCATGTTGTTAAATATCTCAAAGGGACACTACGCAAAGGGTTATTTTTTCTACCATAAACACATTTCATTTGTTAGCTTTTAGTGATGCTGATTGGGCTTCATGTCTTGATACTCGGAGGTCTTTAACAGGCTATTGCATTTACCTTGGTGATTCACTTATCTCATGGAAGACTAACAAACAAACCACTGTGTCTAGATCATCTGCTGAAGCGGAGTATCATAGCATGGCATCAACTGTTTGTGAGTTACAGTGGATAACATTCCTTCTCCAAGATTTCAAAATTCCTATCCACCAACCCATTCCATTATGGTGTGACAATTAGGAAGCCTTACACATCTCTGCCAATCCCATCTTTCATGAAAGGACCAAGCATCTTAAAATTGATTGTCACTTGGTTCGCAATAAGTTTAAAGCAGGTTTCATTCACCCCAAGCATATTTCTAGCAAGCAACAACCAATTGACGTATTCACCAAGTCGCTTTCTCCTCCACAATTCAATTTATTATTGTCCAAGTTGGGTATAATGGACTTCCATCATTATCCAACTTGAGGGGGGATGAATAATAGTATATATAGCTGCAATACGTATATTAGCTTTATCGTTTTACTCTTTTCTTCTTATATATATATAGCTGTAAATTGTATATTGTTAAGCAAGAAATATAGAGAGAAATTTCTAAATTTCTTCTTCTTTTATTTGCTCAAGTAGTTTTTTTTTTTAAAAGCATTATCCTTTTCACTAATTGAGTTGGGGTGGTTAATTAGAGACATCTGGTCGACGAGCGCAGTCGTCATCTTATGTTAAAATTAAACAGCGTGGCTAAAAACAAGACAAAAATGCCGCCAAAGACATTCGTATTATTTTATGTCAATTCTAATTAATAAATTTTTTATCTAATTTTTGTACGGAAGTAATGACGTCAGAGTTTGGATGTGTTCTCAATTTCCAAAGCACTGTATTGAACACAGCTGGTTAGCTCTCGGGCGGGTGTTTCTAGATACTTCCTCTTCTCCACATTCTCATTTTCCGGATCCCTTTCTTTCTGACATCTTACGCTTTTCCTTCTTCCATTTTTTTTTCAAAATTATTTCTATTAAATATTTTAAATTTTATTTATCTAAATGAATACTATATTTTTAAAATTTTACGAAGTTTTTTTTATGAAATAACTTTTACATTATAAATAATTTAGCTGCTTTTGATAGCCATTACGGAAAGATAAAAAATTTTTAAAAAATAAAGTTAAACTAGAAAATATTATAAGTTTATACGGGTAAAATTATTTTTTAATAAACACTATTTCAAATTTTTAAAATAAAAAATATTGAAATATCATTTTTTTTAAATAACTGATAATATCATGTAATATTATTGATGTATATAATTATCTATGAGAATTTAAAGAAATTATACAGGTATTTGATTTTTATTTAGTTAGAAGGTGAAACAAATCATGTTAAAATAATTAAATAATTAAATTAGTTGTAAGATATTATTTCTTTAAATAACAGTATAATGTGTTCACTCATTTTTAATTTTTTTTTAATTCTTTTTCTTTTATTTTATTGTTAAAATATTTATTAATTCTATTTTTTAATTAGACATGATATTAGTGGTCTTGAACCACTATGTAAGTTCTCGAGAATTTAATCTAGTGATCAAATCTTTTTTCCTATTTGGGTGGAACTCCACTTCAAATCTTCTCTTCTCCTCTTCCCCGATTCTAATGTGATAAAAAAAAAAAAATTATCTTGTGAATAGGGAGGTTTCTATGCGCCAACCTTCCCATCATTAGGCCATAGGACTAATACTTCTTAAATTTGACATTGATTCATTTAACAAACTTAGTGGTTCCTTAATATTGTTAAAAAAAAAAAAAAACTTAGTGGTTCCTTAATGATTAAAAGAATGCAACTTTGATGATTTTTTAATATAAATTTGAGAAAGAGAAGCAATCAATCAATTAAGATTCTTGTGGAATAGAATAGTAGATTAGAATTATTAGCTCATCCAATGATAATTTTATCAATAATGTGATGGTCTCAAAACGTTGTATTTTTAAAAAGAATTTTATAAAAATAACTTAAAAATTTTATTAACAGTACCGAGTATATTATACTCATGTAACTTCATAAATAATTCATGTGGGTTATAGTATAGAATTTGTACCTTTCTATGCACATAGGGTCGATTTTTGAGTGGATGGACGGTGCTTAAAAGGACGAAGTTGAATCACCAAACTTGGTTTGTCATCTTTATTGAATTATTTTTGTTGGGTCATAAAAATAATACATATGTTTTTGTTTAAGAGTTAGTGGAAAATTGAAAGATTTTGACCACTTTTTGCGACAAAAAACAGGAATTCCCAACCACTTCAAGGGTTTGGGCTTTCTTTGCCTAAAACAAACAAAATGGTATCCTCTAGTGGCTTGCTGTAGTCAGTCATAGTCATGCTCCACCATATAAAATTCTATTTATGTTTTGCATTCTTCCTTCGTAAAACCAATTTTTAGAAAGAATTAAATTAAGCTTTTGTATACATATGGCATATAACAATAATTTTAGAAAATAAATAACAATAGTTCAATAATTGAATATCTACTTAAGATGTATTAGTGGTCCTTAACATTTTTTCTTCATATTAAATCTTATAAATCGATTATTAGAAAGTAGTGATTATTATCATATAATTTTTTTAACACTGCTATTGTTAGAGATTGAATTTATTACATTTTAATATCAGGAAATAAATCTTTATCAAGATGAAAAATTGGGTCACTTCATTGATATAAGGCTGAATTTTAATGATCAAGCTCTTTGAATTGATAAACTTTTAGTTCTTGGTTCATTTAATTGCTTCAATTATACTCCTATAAAACCTTTTTCATCATGAAACTTGTGCTGTATTTTGTAGCCATTAAGCTAGTGCCTATAACACCTTGATCTCCAAATTTGAGCGTAGGTTCAATTAATTACTTTAGAACATCAATAATTATCCCATGACTCAAGAACCAACGTTAATTCATCCTACCAAACACACAACAAAAGGAGATGGTTTCTTGGATTTGCATAGTTGTAAAAAATCACTATTTCACTAAGTTGTCTGCCAAGATGTGAACAAAGATGATAAGAGTGAGGAATGGCAACCAACCCAAAAAGAAAATGATAAATATCAACTAAATCTTGCACAAGATTTGGCTGTGGTAGAGTCATTCTGGTCGTACAATATGATTTTTTTTTTTTATTAGCAAGATATGGGCTCTCTATTAATCAACAAAAAAAAAAAAAAAAAAAAAAGCTTCAATCAACCTAATTCATTTCAAGCTAAAAGCACCATAAGGGTCTCGTGGGTTATCCATTTACATTGGAGAAAAAAAGATTATATGACTAGCATTGGTGCCAACTGCCCATCCAAATGAGAAGAGATAACCCAACTTCGGTTCTGGGCTAAGTCCTAGGCCATTTTGCATGCCTCAATGAATTTTCTGAGCCTTCTTGCTGGCATTTTCTTATCCATCGTCCTTCGAAAGGAAATCCATTTTCCTCTTAAGAAGTAAGATCTAATAAACATAAAAGCTTATTAGACTGGAAATTTTTTAACTATTTCAACCATATTGCATCTAATAATTAATTTTATGACATGAATTTTTGTTTATTCTAATATATTATACTCCACATTATAAATCTATAATGTATAAATATATTAATTGGCCAAATATAAAATATTCAAAATATACATCCAATGTAATACATAGAAAATAATTAAGAATCTCCTGATTTGTAATATATATAATATTTCTATTTAGTAAATATAAGACACTCAAACTATGAATTATCACACATTGTAATACTAGTAAAAATTATATTTAATGACAAGAAGAATAATTTGGTTTTGTGAGCTTGGCTATCGTTATTCAAGGTTTTCACTTCTATTTATATTGAATGACAATGGTTGCTCTAATGCCTAGAACAAATCAGTAAGTTACACCTGTACACATAAAAACAAAGGAATTAGTTTGGGATCATTTGCCAGAAAGGAACAAAATAGCCAGCTATAAGTTTGTATAATCAGACTACAATGTGCACATCACAACTCTTGTTGGGTCGATAGATCACTGTGTCTTGACAGCTCCCCTCAAACTTGGCAGTGGAAGAGGTCTTGCTACAATGCCAAGTTTGTCCCTCATGATATTGAATTGTGTCATGGAAAGAGGCTTTGTTAGGCAGTCTGCTATTTGGTCTTGTGATGGCACATATCGAATGTCCAACTTCTTCTCCAGAACTTTGTCTCTAACAAAGTGGACATCTACTTCAATATGCTTGATTCGTGCATGATACACAGGATTCATAGCAAGTGCACTAGCATTGATGTCATTGTACCAAGTAACTAGAATTTCTGGTAGAGGAAAGGAGAGTTCCTTTAGAAATGATCCAAGCCACACTATTTCACATGATACATTAGCTAAGGCCCTGTATCCTGATTCAATGCTTGATCTAGAAACCACATGTTGCTTCTTTGAGCTTTAAGAAACTAGTGTATCACCAAAGTAGACACAATAACTCGTTATGGATCTTCTATCATCTGTTGAGCAAGGCCAATCTGCATATAAATACCTGAGATAGCTAACCTGTAATCATATTTGATGTGAAGGCAATGCCAGTTCCCTTTAAAAACCTTAATACTCTTTTTACCGCTTGCCAATATAAAGACCCAATGTTTTTATATTGTATCAGGATATACAGTATTAATAAATTTTTCTAATATATATTTGATTATTTAATTATTTTGTTAATAATTAATATTATTTTACGTTTATTTAAACTTTTTTACGTAAAAATTTTCTCGAAACTCATTATTTTGAGAAATAATATTTAAATAATGTTTTATTATTTAATGTTATTTTATTTTATTAAATTATATAGTTTCATGATCATTGTTTTGTGTATATATATATTATTATTATTAGGGTTATTTATTTTTATTTTTATTGTATATGTTATTTATTAGTGTGTGATATATTTGTATATATATATATATATATATATATATATATATATATATATGTGTATATATGTATATATAAATATGTGTATAATATAAATGTGTGGTGTGTGTTTATTTTGTATATTATAAAGTTTTTAATATTAAAATATAAAGTTATATATATATATATATATATATATATATATATATATATATATATATATATATATAAAATAAACAAAAAACAAAAACTCCTTTACCTTCATCATCTTCTTCCCCGACGCCCTCCCTCATCGTCCCCTCATCGTCCATTGTTGCCTCCTGGAGTGCCACCATCTTCCCCAGCTGCTCCTCCACCCTCTCCCGTGTCGGTTGTTGCTGTGGAAGTCGAGGAAGTTGAAAATCAACTCTCCTCCATTCAAGGCGTTTCCGGCCACCAATTTCAACACCTCCGGTCTTTTTCCCTTCCCTAATCACCGGTGAGTGTGTTTCCAAACTTGGTTTCACTTGGTTTGGCTTAAATTTTGGTGGTGATTGATTTGTTCATTTCGGCCATTTTTGTTTCTCTATTTTTTTGAACTTTGATCTTTAATATTAAAGCTTAATTCCTTCACAAAAGTTGATTATACTAGCTCAATATACACTCTGAAATTTTTGTGGAATTTTCGGAATTTATTTTGATTTTTGTGAATTTTTTATTATTTTATTATTATTTTCTAATTTTCATAAATTAATTAAATAAATTGTGAAATTGTGATTTTTAGTGTTTATGGTGGTTGAAAATAATTATAGAATTTAATTTATAATTTTTGTGATTTTTGTGTAATTAATACAATTTTATTTAGTTTATGTGAATTTTGGAAATTTAGGTTAAATATGTATTTTGTTAAAATTAATTGGATAATTGAGTATAATTTTTGATTTTATTGAATTATATGTTGAGAAAATAATTTTAGATTAATTATATAATTTTTAGTGAATTTTTGAGTAATTATAGTATATTATGTGAATTTTTATATATTAGGGGTATTTTGGTAATTTGGTAGTAATTTCAGTTGAATATTAAGTTTAATTGGTTTTAATAACTATTTGAAGAATAAAAATGATTTGTTTCAAATTATTTACTATTTTTAACTAATTAAAACTATTTTTCAAAAATTATTTCCAAATTATATATAATATACTATTTTTGTAAATAAATGGGTTTTTAATAATTTTAATATGTTTTTGGGCTAATTGAGTATTTTAGATTTATAAAAAAAATTTCTATTAATATTGGTGTATTTATTGTGAAATATCGATTTTTAATAATATTATATTAATATTAGGGTTTTTAAGTAATTGTTAAATAAATAATTATTTTTAATGTTTAAACATGTAAATTACTATATTTTGGTATAAAAAGGGTATTTTTGGTATTTATGGTATTTTCTTGTGAATAGTGAACCTCGATCGGTGGAATTGCAGTTTGAGGTCCGATTGAGGGGTTTTGAGGATTCTATATTCGAAGTGTATTTTTCTTGCAGGACCGGCTCTACTTTTTAAGTAGAGAGATGTTCATTTTACAGAGAAGGTTTTGCCGAATGTTCGGTAGACTTCTTGTAAAATGTGATATCAGGTCTGATTCTATATCTGTCTGTGTCTAGAATTCTAGATCGACTCTCTAGAAGTTAAGTTAGATTCATTCTGATTTTTATATTATGATTTGATTGTTTAGTTGCGCCGAGACCGAAGTCTAGTGGACCAGACCCGTCGGACCTGTCTCGTGGAGCGCACAACTGTGAGTTGTTATTTTATATATGCGTGCATTTAGGTTGCATGTTTTAGAAATATATGTTTTAATTGCATGATTTATGCATAAACTGCTTTAGTAAATGATTAGTATATTTTAGGTATATTTTTAGTATACTTTGAAATAAATGTATGTTTTACTCTTGATTTATACCTAAATTGTTTTTAAGTATATATATGGTTTATTTTATAATTGAACTGAATTTATTTGACATATATATACTCAAAATATACTTAGTTTATTTTTGGTATATTTCTAGTATATATATGGTTTATATTGCCATTTAATTTGATATCATGCATTATTTATTTATGAATGTACGATTTATTTTAATGAAGGATATCGATAGAACGTGCTTCCTAATGGGCAGCATTATGATCGAGTACGTATCGGTACGACGATAGAATTTAGGTTAAATTACTAACCTATTTGTGGATTATGACTTGATTGATTTGATTTGATTAATGTGAGATGTGATTTGAGAGTGTGATTGCTGGAGCTCAGTTGACCAAGTGTCTTGGGGCCAATTACATTGACAATCAGACTGTTGAAGCTCGGTTGACTTAATGTCTCGGAGCCAGTCTACTGTCCAAATGGAATAAGTGAATTTATTTGGAATAAGTGAGCTTGTATGGCTAGAGTGTTGTCTATTACTATTTGAAGTTGCGATCATTTAGGGTTCTATTTGATCCTTCATAAATTGATATTTTTCATTATTATATATAAAGTGATTTCAACATATGTGTGTATTTGCCTGTATATATATTCTATTGAGTGTCTACATTTGACATTTAGTTATGCATATATATATATTATAACAATTCACTCAGTGAGGTTTGACTCCCCTCTGTTGATATTTTTCAGGAGAGTTTTCTTCTTCAGACCTCAGCAGTAGACCTGTTCGCCGGATTTCTTCCACTCCAGCTTTATTATGTAAACTGCTTACTTGAGTTTATTTTGTATTCTAGACATTGCAGTAGTGGTTGTATTTTGATCTGTCGTGAGCTGTATTTATATTTATGCAAGTATGAGATTTAAATTTTCGAATGTTAAACTGAAAATTTGTACTTAAAGATTTTATTATATATATGAGATGAAATTTATGTTATTAAAGTGAGCTAATAAATTATTATTTTATATTCGAGATTTAATCTCTATTGCACAAATATTTTATTTATTTTATTATATTGCATGCTTTTATTTTTAAGGCTTTCTACGAGTTCCGGATTCAAATGAATTCCTATTCCCTAGCGCCGGTCATGGCCCCCTATTTTGGGTCGTGACACTTAACCTATTTACTATGAAGGCAATGTCAAGTCTTGTATGGATTGCATATTATAGGCCTTCTATGACACTTCTGTACAGAGAAGGGTTCTCCATTAGCTCTCCATCATTTACTATTAATTGCTTATTAATAACTGCTGGTATATGACATGGTTTTATAGATTGCATACTCATTCTTTGTTGGAGGTCTTCTTTATACTTGGATTGTGTGAGAGACATACCTGTATTATCGCTAGTTACTTTAATTCATAGAAATAAGTGTAGGTCTCCTAGATCCTTTAGAGCAAAGAGTCTGTTTAGCCTCTCAATAAACTTATGTATTGAGTAGGTATTGCTTCCTGTGATTATTATGTCACATAAATGTGTACTAAAATGATTTGATTTTTATCATTGTAGAAAAATAGAGAGGAGTCAGACTTTGAGTTCTTGAATTTCCAATGTAGTAAAGTGGTTATGAGTTTGTCATACCAAGCCTCCTTGGGGCTTGTTTTAAGCTATACAAGGCCTTGTTAAGCTTGCACACATGATATGGCTTTTCTTTATCCTCAAACCCTTTTGGTTGGCACATATAAACAGCTTCGCAGAGGCTTTCATTTAGGAATGCATTGTTAATTTCTAGTTGTCTTACAACTATGTTGTGAAATAACATAGAAAATAACAAGAGTAAAGAAAGAAAATAGAAAAGAGAAAAATGAACACAGAGATTTGACAAGGTTTAGCAATGTGCCTACATCCTCGGGAGCAAGCAGATAGAGTTTTCTTATTATTCAGAACACCTCTTAGGGTTATAAATACATGTTATATAATAAAATAGGTACGGTACATATTACAAAATTACCTCTGTACTATACCATGGGACATTGCCCCCACACTCCTAACCCATCTAATTATAACCCCATAATTAAATTATTGCTACATATGAGCCATACATAACAATTGTCACCTTGGTGAATATTAAGCCCCTTAAGAGATAGAAATCCTGAAGTTTCTCAAATGGGTTTTGGAACATGCTTCTTTAACATCTAACAACATTTAATAAGTCCAAGCAATGCCTGAACTTGTCACTGGTAACTGGCTTTATCAACATATTAGTTGCATTCTTAGAAGTTTGAATCTTTTGTAGTAATATCTGTCCAGATGTAATAAACTCCTTGATCTTGTGAAACCTCACATCAATATGCTTTGTCCTAGCATGATACACTTGATTCTTTATCAAATAAATGGCACTTTGGCTATCACAATGCAATTGAACTCCACCTTGCTCAATACCCATTTCCTTTAGTAGTCTTGTAAGTCGTAATGCTTCCTCAGCAGCTTTTGCTACTGCCATATACTCTACTTTAGTTGTAGATACTGCCACTATAAACTAAATTATGAATTTTCAATAAATAGGTCCTCCTGCAAGAGTAAACAAATACCCTGTTGTAGGCCTCCTATCATCCATATCACTAGCATAATTTGAATCCAGATATCCTATAATTGAAGGATTACCCTGCTAACAACTAAACATGATGCCATAACCTGTTATGCCCTTTAGATATATGAATATCCATTTAACTACTTCCTAATGTTGCTTGCCTGGTTTTGACATAAACTTGTTGACTTGACTAACAATATAAGCCAAATTAGGTCTGTGTAGACACCTAATTTCGGGATGACATGTTATGGATGCAACAAAGGACTCCAATGATGAATATGTCTTCGATGCTTAATCTTTAAAAAATTATAAGGGCTTTTAAAGGAAGAATTTAATGTTTTCATAGACTAAATCGTAAAGTTCTTTTTAGGACCTAATTGTAAAATTTAAATTTTTCAGGGGCCTTTTTGTAATTAAATGTAAAAATTTTTTTTTTTGCGCGTCGGAATTCCATAATTTCATCGGAATTATGTAATTTCGATCGGGATTGTACAATTCCGATTGGAATTGTACAATTCCGATTGGAATTGCACAACCCCGATCGGATTTGAACTCTTTCGTTTTTCTATTTCTAATTATTCCAATTTTAGGTGGTTTAAATTTCATAATTAATTCAATCCTAAATTGGTTTAAACTTCCTAATTAATTCAATCCTATTTGGTTCAAAATTCCTAAATACACTTTAGGAATGAGAATCACATTAGGATTAGGGTTAGGCTTCCTAGTTCCACTATAAAAGGGGAGCTAAGGAAAAAGAAAAGGGGGGAGAAAAAAAAAAAGAAAAAGGGAGAAAAGGAAAAAAAGAGGAGAAGAAGAGAGGGGCATAGAAAAGAAGGAGAGGAGAGAAAGAAAATTATGATTTTATTTTTCTTAATTAAAAAAGTACTTTTGATTCATCAATTAATTCAAAGACTTGTGAAGAATTTTTGAAGAAAAGATTCGAAGACTTATCAAGAACGGTGAATCACAAATCTAAGAAGCACCCTAATTATCCATAAGCATATCATATTCTTCTTCTTCTTTTATTTATTTATTTATTTGTTTATTTATTCTTCTATTTATTTTATCATAATTTATTTATTAATTATTATTTTTTTTAATGGTGATTGTGGAGGAAAACACATGGTGATCATATGAGGAAAATAAATTTTATTGAAAATCCACAGAAGACTATGGATAAAGCCCCGTAGAGACTTAGTTTCTAGGGTTTTATTTTTATTGTCTTTATTTTTATTTTATTCTTTATTTTTATTTTTTATTAATTATTTTATGAATTAATGTAATAGCCCCAATAGTGAGAATAGTAATAAAATTATGTGTGCGGTTGCATAATTTTTAAATTGGTTAGTAAAATTAGGTTTCAATTTGGTAATCATTTAAAATCAATGGAGGAAGTAGATTAATTTAGGTTGCATGTTAATAAAAATTAGGATTTTAGTAAGGATTAAATTAGTTATTCATTTGATCTTAGTTAATTTTTTTTATTTTTTAAATTTTTTTTTGAGCTTATTTATTATTTTTGTGTGTTTTGGGCCTTAAGCCCATTTCAGATTTTGATTTGTTTATTTTTAGCCCATATCATTTAATAATTAATTAGGTTTAATTAATTAAAATATATTTTTAGGTCCATAATTAATTAGATTTTAGGTTAGAAATACCTTTAGGCCCATTTAGTTAATTAGACATAAACTCACTTAATTTAATTTAATTAATTTAGACTTAGCTCACTTAATTTAAGCCCTTTTTCATAATTTGTAGATTTAAGATCATTATTTAATTAAAACACGTAGAATTAAGCCCGTTAATTTAAATACCTTCATAACATGTAGAATTAGGCTCATTTTTAGAATTAAAATTAGTAGACTTAGGTTCATTTAATTAAAATCAAAAGGAATTAAGTCTTTAGCTTCACTTATAATTTAAAACATGTAGACTTTAGCTCATTTATTTAAAATCCATGTAGATTAGACTAAAAATCCTTATAGAGTAGACTAACTTAGGGATTATGTGATTTATTGAGTGCATTATTTACTTATATATTTCATGACTAGTTTGCCTTGGAGTTTATTGTTTTGGGTTTATATGAAATTGCATGTAAATAGAAGGTAAGATAGTAATTCATAACGTAATTCTAAATGAACACAAGACTGAAAGAAGTTGGTGTTCCATATCCAGAATCTCCTGGTTGTGGTGCTGGCTTTCTTTTAGGGAATCGAGTACCACCTTTTCGATATGTCCCAGTTGTTACCCTGGGTGGCGACTCCTCATCTCCACACCATGTCTTTGTGAAAATGGCTAGTTTGTTCTCTAGAGCCCTAAGCTCAAACAATGATGCGGTTGCTAAAATCTTGGATGCGTGCTAAACCCCGCCGTCTACAGTGGGGACTCCACTGGGGATAAGAGATACTAATTATACTTGTGTTCTTTAGAATTATTTTATTCTTGCATTCATTCTGCATGTCCCTACTAAACCAATGGCGTTGGTTTATGACTTCATGATTCCACTAGCTTCATGGGGTTGTAGAATGGCTAACTATCACTTTTAGCCTTAACTTGGTCTAAGAGAGATTACCGGGCTCATCTGACCAAAGCCTGTAACCCAAGTCCTTAAGGGGGGTAGTCTTCTCTTGAGTTTGCAAAAGATGCTGGGCCCCTCTGACCTTGGCTTGTAACTTAAAGTCCATAAAGGAGAGCATCTTGCTAAGGGAACCTTGACCTTATTACCGGACCTTAACCACATATAGTGGCTTAGTTATTTCCCCTAGGATCTACCCAAATTGCTTGTGAATGTTGCCATGAGGTATTTTTATTTGTAAAGGCCTAAGCCCATACTTTTGAAACCCGTTTAGGTTAATAAAGATTGGGCTAATCTTTTACACCTAGAAATGCTGTTTCTATGCTTCTATTTACTTTGAGAGATTTGGCATGCGCATCAGTCCTTGATATCCCCTGTTGATATTAAGACCAAGACCAAAAATCCCAGGAAAAGAGACTCACTATTGAATACGTGTGCGGGAGGAATAAGGTTGGAAGGATGTATACCTAACTTGTTACTTGCTACTTGTTACATAGCACGTGCATCATGCATACATGCATACATGCATCTCATGCATCATACTAACCATTTGTCTTGCAGCCATTATAGATTTGTCTGGGTCTTCCTGTGTTTGGAGTCGAAAAGGTGGCAGACTGGTGAGAACTGATTCAAGCCCCTAACTGATCGCAAAAGAGATCCTTAGCAGACTGGAAAAGAGCCCTATTAATCTGCTTTATTTGAAAGCTACGCAACTTGAACGAACTGAAAGAATGGAACAACAAGAGGGAGGAAACTGGACCCTAGAAGATGTCAAAGGAGCATTGATGGATGATATGAGAGCAATGATGCAAGACGAGTTAAGACAAGCTCTAGCGGGACTGATGCCACCACCCACCGTGGCCAACCCACCTGCTATGGATCCATTACCTGTTAACAATGACAATACTAGGGAAATGAAGTTGGATGATGTTGAGAAAGCAAGATAGGAATTACTTGAGCAAGAGCTGGAATCCAAGCAGAAGCCTAATAAATCAATTTCAGATTATCTGATTAGATTCATGAATAAGATAGGGTTAATGAAAAATAAGCCAGCTGAAAAGGATCAGGTTAGGATGATAGCCTGAAATGTGTCACCTAACTTGGTTGAGAGGTCACAGATGATGAATCTTAAGACACTTGTGGATCTTTATGATGATGGGTTACAAGATAAAGAGATAAAAAATGAGAAAAAGAAGGCCACTAGGAACACTGGAGTGAGAAATTACCCAACAGGGGGCACACAACAAGGAAATAATAGCTGGGTCATAAGAGTGCATGCTATTCAAAAATCCAGAAGATTCTTCAATTTTAACCAACCTTTGTTAAAAGTCATAGAGTGCCTGATGCAAAAGGGCTTACTTTAACCTTTACCTAATCCAAGCCCACCAAACCCAAACACCCCAGGCTATAACCCAAATAAACACTGAAAATTCCATCAAAACCATAAACACTCCACAGATAAATGCATCCACCTCAAACACGAAATCCAAAACCTCATAGATTCTGGAAAAATCACAAATCCTGAAAAATCAAGCCCAAACCCAAATACCCAAAACAATCCTTTCCCAAATTATCAAAACGTGCCACCCCCAACCACCATGATAATCAACTCAGGCATGGGCAAAGAAGAAGTCCTAAAATCTTTTGAGGATTTAAGCCTTAAAACTACTGAGAAATCTCCTAATGCTCCCGAAGGTGTGAAAGAGGCAGAAGATTTATTGGGTCAGCCCTCAGGCAAGTTTGACTACAAGGTGTTTTACACTAAATCACCTTCTTTTGACATACCCTTTGAGTCAATTATACCTACAGGATGGGGTGAGGAGTTTAATGATGAGAAGGTGCAAGAAAATAAAATATATAAAGTGGAAGTATGGAAGGATGGAAAGAAAATAAAATCATTGAATGAGAGCTTCATTAAAGAAGAATATGAAAAGTATTACCTCAGTGCAAAGGAACTTGTCAATATGCTTGGTAGGATATACGAGGAATGGATTATTGAGAGCATGGTGCAAGACAAAAAGGATGAGGAAGTGCAAGAATAGCCATTATGTTAGGCACCTATAGGACAACCAACATCAGACTTAGCATTCCTAGCATCTAGAATAGGAAATAAATTTTCTTATTATCTTCTGTGAATAAAATCTTAGTTTCTTTAGAACTTATTTTATTTTATGGTCAATGATATAAATTCTGGTTTGGCTTACTTGTGTGATGTTGATGGTGTTGTGAATTTTAATAATGATCATTCATACATGTTTGACATTAATTCTATTCAATTAAATTCATTAAACATGGGCACAAATGAACAACCAAAACACATTTCTATATCACATGACTTAACTCCTGAACAGAGAAAAAATTTTGAGAGAATATTAATAAAAAGAAAGGTAGTATTTGCTTGGTCCTATGAGGATATGCCAGGGTTAGATAGGGGAATTACAGAGCATCACATTCTAACATATCTTAAAGCTACACCTGTTAAGCAGAAACTTCATAGGTTAAGGCCCGAGTGGACAAAAAAGATAAGGAAAGAAGATACCTGGATGAAGCAACTTTTAAAGATAGATATGCTCTTCATGTTCTTGCACGTCATTACACAAGTCATGATGGGATATTATACAGAAGGATGTCGAATGGAATACAACTGAGATGTCTCAAGAAGGGTGAAACAGAGCAGGTGATGAGAGAAATTCATGCAGGAGTTTGTGGATCACATATGAATGGGATAATTCTGGCAAAGAAGATTACTCGGCAGGGGTACTATTAGGGAAGTATGGAAAAGGACTGCATCTAAATAGTAAAAGAATGCCATCAATGTCAAATACATGGGAACCTCAATCACCTTCCCTCTACAGTTCTAAACAGTTTAACATCTCTATGACCCTTTGCAGCCTGGGGAATAGATATAATAGGGGAAGTAAAACCAACTGCTTCAAACGGGCATAAATATATAGTGGTCGCAATCGATTACTTTTCAAGATGGGTAGAAGCATAATTCTTTGGTACCTTAAAAGCTAGACAGATGGCAAAATTCATTGAGAAGAACCTCATTTGTAGGTATGGGGTCCCACATCATGTTGTGACAGACAATGGAGTTCAGTTTCAGGCAAAAACTGCTGAGTTATTACAAAGATACAAGATTGAGCATCATAAGTCCTCACCTTATCGACCTCAGGCTAATGGAGCAGTAGAAGCGGCTAATAAGAATATAAAGAAGATTCTCTCTAAGATGGTGAAGACACATAAGGACTGGTTTGAATACCTCCCTTTTGCTTTATGGGGATACAAAACTATAACACGTACAACTACGGGACAAACTCCGTTCTCGTTAGTATATGGTTGTAAAGCAGTTCTACCCATAGAGACAGAAATTAAATCCTTAAGGGTGGTTATGGAAGCAAAAATCCCCGAGAGTGAATGGATGCAAAAGAGGTTTGATTACCTTATATCAGTAGATGAGAAAAGGATGGATGCTTTATTCCACACTCAAATTTATCAGAGAAGAATAGCGAGAGCATTCAATAAAAAGGTTAAGCCAAGAAAGATAAAAGCATGAGATATGGTATTCAAGCAGGCAAGGGCAATGGTGTTTGACCTGAGAGGAAAATTTAGACTGAATTGGGAAGGACCATACTTAGTCAAGACAATCTTGCCTAGGGGAGCCACAAAGATATCAGATCTAGAAGGGAATGAGTTCAATGAGCCAATTGACTTGGATTGCCTTAAGAAATAATACCTTTGAAAAAAAAAAGTCCGCTAAATAGAAAACCTAAAAAGGTTGGTTAGACAAAAGTTAGGACATTCCTGCTGTTCAAAAAATTCATAAAGGGCTGATCAGGTAGAAGATAGGGGAATGAAAATGAGAGGAAAAATGTTCAGTTAGAAAATCTGAAAAGACTAGCTGATAACAAGAGTTATGTCATGTGATGTAATAAATGTACTCATTTTTTCCCTGGATAATGAAATGAATTGAAAAGATATTTTTGTTAAATATTATGTATTTTATCTTTATTACAAGACACAAAGACTTAAAGAAAAATAAAACATGAGAAACCAGACTTATGAGACCAGTAGTTATGTTTTTGTTTCTTTTTTGACTCATCTAATAATATTTGAGTCCTTTTGTACTTGAATAGTTTTAGTTATTTTGTAGATTGCATAGTAACCCAAGTCTTGTAGTTATCATCAATAGTCATGTCAACATCCAGGCACAAATTGCGTTCCAAAGCTCTACGAGGCCACAAGTTCTTCACCTTGTCCAAAAAGTCTTACCTCAGAAGGAAACCTTCAAAGTCAGTCATAACAACAACAATGAATTGAGGGCGACTATACTGACGACAGAGACATAAAGGAGAAAGAAAGGTCAAAGAGTATAATCCAGGAAGAGGGACAAAGTTGTCATACAAGTTGATGGTCATAAATTTTAATCTCCACTAAGGATATATCCAAGTAATCTCAGTATCGGCAATGCCTTTCATCCAATCAACCCATTGATCTCTAGTATGCTTATTCTTTATCTTCAAAGGATGAGATTGTAGATGATGAGGTTGATTAGTCAAAGCATTGGGAGGGTATCAAGCAGAATCAATTTCTCCTATAACCAAATTTAAAAAAAAAAGGAGGATACATACCTGAAGGAGAAGTAGACTGCCTGAGAGTCGATTTTGAACTTTAAAATTATCTAACCTAATGATAGTTTCAGCAAGTATGACAGGCACGGGATTAGCTCCAATTTCTACCTGTTCCAAGATACTGATAATTCTTACATCAACATCTCCATAAGAAGATACTAGCAGAAACTAAGCATATAGGCAGAAGGTGACAGTTCTAATCCAAGCAACACTAGTTTTGTCTCTAGTTTTACAAGAGGAAATCAGAAAAAGAAGACTGATGATTTCAGCATTACGTGCGTGCATGTAGATAATAACTGGGGGCAAAATACAACTCAGGAGGCAAATGGTATCGGCATTCAAAGAGCGAAGATGGATGCTAAAGTATAAGAGCTAATACCTCAATCATTAACAGTAAGAAAAGAAAAGTTCAACAGTGCATCGGTCAATCACAAGCTCTATTGTAAAGCCATGGACCCTACTTGGTAGCCTAGTAATCAGTCTGATGAATCATATCGGAAGCTTCAATATCAGAAGTACCAACAGCGAATCATTCAATGCTCAAACTAACAGGCTATTGATGAGTGGCTCTGTTCCAAACAAGAGACCCATTAGGATCATGCACATCATATATAACATGCATACACTTGTATACATATTTTGTGAAACACTTGTTTTGTATAATAAAAGTCTTTAAGCCTAGACAACATCGTGCAAATACTCTGCTACTAACGTTTGAAATTAGTGTTAAAAGAACAAGAAAGTAGTCAGAGTATCCACATGTGAAACATCTTAAAGAATGAAAATAAGAAGAGTGACACTACCAAGAAGCATTATCCTAGGAAACTTCAAGAGGCTAGATAAGATGCTCAAGCTTCTCATATTCAATATGAAAGGGAAGAATGCACTCAAAACTTGAGATGAATGCACTCTGAAAACTTCTTTGATTATGAAATAACGCCTCTAACTCCTAAATCTCTTCTTTTGTAGGAAATGTTAAAAAGAGAAATGAAGCCCTCTACCATAGCATCAATAGGATAAAGCCACAACTTCGATGGTGGAGCATCACGACCCTGTGAACGAAGACATTATCACCACAATGAAAGGGAAGGATGTAAAAGAATAAAATTGCATTCTGATAATTTTCTTTACTAGCAAATATGCCATACTAACTTATGGTATTTTGTGCAGGGAAAATAAAAGAGAATGAAAAAGGGAAAAGGAAATGATACATCAATAAGAATGGGCAAGATAGCAAATGCCAATCACTCATCAAAACCTCACCCTGTGCAAATACCAAAGGGAAGTAGTACAACTTTATCCCCTTTGATTCTGCAATAAAATAAATCCTCAATAAGAAAATTCATAAATTGAAAGGAAATTCATCCACTTCATGAGATCATGTGCAAAAATTTATCTCAAGACCTTTGATTTTAGTGGCTTTTTTTTATTAGTCTCGCAGAATTCAGATGTCTTATTGACAGTTCTATGCTGAGAATTTCTCAACTCTAATCAATCCATTGCTTGCTTTGCACCCAAACGAGGGGAAGAACATACAAAGATAAAATCTGTGGACTTGTGGTATAAATTGAGTAAATTTTAGGGTATCATTTCTGTAATATCCCGTGTTTTTAAACATTTTAACACTGTATCGGGATATGCAGTGTTAATAATTTTTGTGTATATATATTATAATGTTTTACGAGTTGATATGTGTTTAAAACCTATTTTTATTATTGTGTCTTATTTACAGTGCTTTACGTAAAATTTTCCCGGGACTTGCATTTTTGGGGAAATTTTCACGTAAATAATTTATTATCAATTATTTTAAATATATCTTCGGACTTGCATGAACTCATACATATTTTTAAATTACTAAATAGAGCCTATGTGGCGTATATATATACTCGAAATATACCTGGTTTACTTTTGGCGTATATATATACTCGAAATATACCTGGTTTACTTTTGGTATATTTTCGGTATATATATGGTTTATATTGTTATTTTATTTAAATTCATGCATCATTTATTTGTGAATGAATGTTTTATATTTATTAATGAAGGATATTGATAGAACGTGCTACCTAGTGGGCAGCACTAGGACCAAGTACGTACCGGTACGCCTATAGTATTTAGGTTATATTACTAACCATTTGTGGATATTGATGGAATATGATTATTTGATATGTGAGATATGGTTTGGAGGTGTGATTGCTGGAGCTCGGTTGACCAAGTGTCTCGGGGCCAATCATACTGGCAGTCAGACTGCTGGAGCTCGGTTGACTTAGTGTCTCGGGGCCAGTCTACTGTCTAAATGGATTAAGTGGATATATTTGGATCAAGTGAGCCTATGTGGCTAGAGTGTTGTCTAACACTGTTTTCGAGGTTACGATATTCTAGGGTTCTATGTGATCCTTCATAAACGATGATTTTTAATAAAAATATATAAAAATGATTTTTACTGCATCTGTGTGAATTTGCCTGTATATATACGTATTACATATTATGTTGACTATATGCATTGTTATTTAGTGTGTATGTATATATATTATAGTAATTCACTCAGTGAGGTCTGACTCCCCTCCGTTGATAATTTTTCAGGAGAGTCAACATCTTCAGACCTCAGTAGCAGGCCTATATGCCGGATTTCTTCCGCCCCGGCTTCTTTGTGTAAACTGCTTACTTGAGTCTTATTTTTATAATCTAGACACTGCAGTAGTTGTAAATTAATTATGGAATTTTATGTATTATATTTATGCGAGATATTGTATTATACTTGAACTGGATTTGTATTAAAAGATTTATATATATGAGATGAGATTTAATTTAAATCCAGTTGATGAAAATAATATTGTGATATTTATGATTTTTATTTCCGCTACATTATATATTGTTATTACTATTGCATGTTTTATTTTATTTTTAGGCTTGCTACGGGTTCCGGATTCGAAAGAATTCCCGTTCCCTAGCATCGGTCATGGCCCCTATTTTGGGTCGTGACAAAGTTGGTATCAGAGCGTGGTTCTGTGTCAGGGCTTAGTTATGTAAGTTGTGGCCCTAGTTTTCAGAGTTGTGTTTTCTATTGAACTACTGCAGTGAATTAGGTTCGAGTATGTCTTGATGAGTATTCCTTGCTTAGTTTTCTGCGTTGTTCCTTTGTTGTCTGTTTTGTCTGAATCTTTTCGTTTATCTTTTCAGTATGAGGAGGCGAGCGCGTGTCGCTCCATCGGTCGTTGAGGCCGAGGATGATGAGTCTTTTCAGGATGAGGTTTTACCTCATGAGCAGCCAGTTAGACGTAGAGGTCATGGCAGAGGTAGACCTCGAGGAGCGGTAGGTCGCCGTAGGCAGAGAGAGTTACAGGACGAGGAGCCTGTAGAGCCTGAGTTTGATGTTCCTATTCCTCAAGTTGTTCAGCCTATTCAGCTTGCCTATCAGCAGGGTATGTCTGACCCTGAGGCAGCTTTGTTCTATGCCCGAGTTGGTAGGATTGCTTTTGATGGTACTTCTGATTCGTTAGATTTTTTGTATGCAATTGAGACTAGGACTCGGACTGCTCATACCGAGTACCAGCGGATCATAATCGTTGAGGGACCAGCCTTACATGATGACGATGACCTGGGCTCAGTTCCAAGAGCGATTTACGAGGAGATTTTATCCAGAACCTCTTCATTTGAGCTATCATCTCCGTTTGACCAGTATTTCTCATGGAGATCGATCTGTAGAGGAGTACACCCGAGAGCTTCTCCGTTTGGGTAGATATGCAGAGGATCTGATGCGAGACCAGTACTTCGCTGTCACTACATACATTACTGGTTTGGGTTCAGCTTTTGCTGGTATGCCTACAGCAGGCCTTACTCTGGAGTCTGTGATTGAGTTGGCTAAGGAGATTGAGCTGAGACTAGTTAGGCAGGGAGCGATGCCTGATTATTACCAGCTAGGTGTTCAGTCGAGTGGATTGCAAACTACATCGTACTCTAGTTTTCATGTTGGATCGAGTAGTCAACAGTGAGGTCTGACTCAGCAGAGTCAGAGACAGCAACAGCGAGTACATCGGAGCAGTAGACATGGCCGTGGAGGTCAGCGTAGATCGTTCAGGTTTGGGTTAGGTGCTTCGAGCAGCAGCAGTGGTCGTAGTTCTGGATCACCGGCCAGTGTTTGTCAGACTTATGGTAGAGTCCATCAGGGACCATGTTATCTGACACCATTGACATGCTTCATATGCGGGCAGACAGGACATTTTGCCAGATCGTGTCCTTATTCCGGATATCAGCAGCCGTAGATTCCGCGATTCCCACAGCAGTCGATTGCTAGTGTTACACCCGTGCCATTTCAGTTACCACCAGCTCAGCATCAGAGTTCCACTCAGTTTGTTCCACAGTAGAGTCGTGGTAGAGGTACTAGAGGAGGTGCCAGAGGTGTTGGCTAAGCTTCTACCAGTCAGCAGGGAGGTCGAGGTCAGGCCAGAGTTTTCCATCTTACTCAGCAGGATGCTTAGGCATCTAATGCAGTCATGGCAGGTATTATTTCTGTTTGTTACCTAGATGCATGGGTTTTATTTGATCCGGGTGCCATGCATTCGTTTGTTTCTCCCATTTTTGCTTCTAAATCTTATTGGCAAGCTTCTAGGATGGCTTTTCCTTTATCTGTTGCCACTCCTCTGAGCGATTCCTTGGACGTCGATATTGTTCTTTCTGGTTTTCCAGTTCTCGTGGGAGATAGAGAATTACCCACTGATTTAATTCTATTAGATGTGATGTAGTTTGATGTTATTCTAGGAATGGATTGGTTATCTCAGCACTATGCCGTGGTAGATTGCAGGAATAAAGAGGTGACGTTCAGAATTCCTGATGAAGAAGATTTTAAATTTGTGGGTGATAGGAGTTCAGCACCTCAGAATCTTATTTCTGCTATTACAGCTAGGAAGTTATTGAGGAAAGGTTGTCAGGGATATTTGGCATTAGTCAGGGATACTTCAGTGGAGAAGTTGTCACTCACAGATGTTCCTGTTGCTTATAAGTTTCCTGATGTTTTTCCCGAGGAGTTGCTAGGTTTACCACCTCATAGAGAGATAGAGTTCTGCATAGATGTGGTTCCAGGTACTACTCCTATATCTATGCCACCCTATCGTATGGCTCCTACAGAGTTGAAAGAGTTGAAGGAGTAGTTGCAAGAGTTATTGGATAAAGGTTTTATAAGACCTAGTGTTTCTCCTTGGGGTGCACCAGTCCTGTTTGTGAAGAAGAAGGATGGTACCCTGAGACTGTGCATTGACTACAGAGAGCTGAATAAGGTGACAGTGAAGAACAAGTATCCTCTCCCGAGGATAGATGATTTGTTTGATCAACTACAGGGTGCACAGTTCTTTTCTAAGGTTGATTTGAGGTCAGGTTATCATGAGCTGCAGATTAGTGAAGCTGATATTCCTAAGATGGCGTTCCGCACTAAATATGGCCATTATGAGTTTTTGGTGATGTCTTTTGGTTTGACTAATGCACCAGCAGCTTTTATGGATCTGATGAATAGGGTATTCAGACCATATGTGGATCAGTTTGTGGTAGTCTTCATTGATGATATACTGGTTTATTTAAAGAGTATGGAGGAGCATGTATATCACTTAAGGATTGTACTACAGACACTGAGAGATCATCAACTTTATGCTAAATTCTCGAAGTGTGATTTCTGGATGGAGAGTGTTTCTTTTCTTGGACACGTAGTGTCTAAAGAAGGTATTCAGGTTGATCCACAGAAGGTTGAGGCAGTATCTGAGTGGCCTAGACCTACTTCTGTTACAAAGATTCGGAGTTTTCTGGGTTTAGCCGGGTATTATAGGCGGTTTGTGCAGGATTTTTCTAGAATTACAGCCCCTATGACTCGCTTGACTCAGAAGAATGTTAGGTTCGAGTGGTCAGAAGCTTGTGAGAATAGTTTTCAGTTATTGAATGAGAAGTTGACCACAACGCCAGTATTAGCTTTGCCTAATAGTGTGGATAAGTTCACAGTTTACTGTGATGCCTCTAGAATTGGCCTTGATTGTGTGTTGATGCATAATGGAAGGGTGATAGCCTATGCTTCGAGGCAGTTGAAGAAGCATGAGCAGAACTATCCCACACATGACCTTGAAATGGCTGCAGTGATCTTTGCTTTGAAGATCTGGAGACATTATCTGTACGGGGTGACTTGTGAGATATTTACTGATCACAAGAGCCTTAAGTGCATTTTTCAGCAGAGAGATTTGAATTTGAGGCAGAGGAGATGGTTGGAACTGTTGAAAGACTATGATTGCGAGATCTTATATCATCCGGGTAAAGCTAATGTGGTAGCAGATGCCTTGAGTAGGAAGTCCTCAGGCAGTCTTGCTCATATCAGTGTTGAGAGGAGACCATTGATCCAGGAGTTGCATCTGTTGGTGGATCAAGGTCTGATGATGAAGCTTAGTAGATCAGGTGGACTGCTAGCTCAATTTAAAGTACGATCTGTACTGAGGGATAGGATTAAAGCAGCTCAGAGCCGAGATCCTATTCTAGAAGAGCTTGCAGAGAATGTCAGAGCAGGGAAGTTCACTGATTTCACACTTGATGATGATGGTGTGTTGTGGATCAGTGGTAGATTGTGTGTTCCTGATGTGGATGATTTAAGAGAAGAGATCCTAGAGGAAGCACATTCTACAGCCTATAGCGTGCATCCAGGTGTTACTAAGATGTACCACAGTATCAGGGATTTATACTGGTGGGACGGATTGAAGAAGGATGTCGCTGATTATGTTGCGAAGTGCTTGTTGTGTCAGCAAGTGAAAGCCGAACATCAGAAGCCTTCTGGGAAGCTTTAACCTCTTCCTATTCCCGAGTGGAAGTGGGAAAGGATTGCTATGGATTTTGTGGTCGGTTTACCTCGTTCGAAGGATGGATATGATTCCATCTGGGTGATTGTAGACAGGTTAACAAAGTCTGCACATTTCTTGCCTGTGAAAGCCACATATTCAGTTGCTAGATTGGCGAAGTTGTATGTGAAGCATATCGTATGCCTTCATGGAGTACCTGTGTTCATTGTGTCAGATAGAGGTTCGGTGTTTACTTCTCATTTTTGGCAGAAGTTGCAAGAAGCGATGGGCACTAGGTTGGATTTCAGTACTTGTTTTCATCCTTAGACAAATGGTCAGTCTGAGAGGACGATCCAGACACTGGAAGATATGTTGAGGATGTGTGTCCTGGATTTGGGAGGTAGTTGGGATGATCATTTGCCACTCATAGAGTTTACATATAATAACAGCTACCATAGCAGTATTGGTATGGCACCGTACGAGGCGTTGTATGGAAGGAAATGTAGATCCCCTTTGAGTTGGGATGAGATTGGTGAGAGAGCTTTGACTGGACCTGAGATGGTTCAGGATTCTGTAGAGAAGGTCGCCATGATTAAGCGTAAATTAGAGACCGCAGTTAGCAGACAGAAGAGTTATGCGGATCTTAGGCGCAGAGATGTGGAGTTTCAGGTTGGAGATTTCATTTTTCTGAAGATATCTCTGATGAAGGGTGTGATGAGATTTGGCAGGAAGGGTAAGTTGGCACCGAGATATATTGGACCGTTTGAGATTCTGGAGAGAGTTGGCACTGTTGCATATCGGTTGGATTTGCCTTCGAGTATGTCATAAGTGCATCCAGTATTTCATATCTCGATGTTGAGGAAGTATATCTCAGACCCTTCACACGTGTTGCAGCCTGACAGTGTAGAAGTGAGTGAAGATTGGACGTTTGTGGAAGAACCTGTGGCGATCGTAGATTATCAAGTTCGACAGTTGCGATCGAAGCAGATTCCGATGGTCAAGGTTCTGTGGTGTAGCAATAAAGTCGAGGAGCATACGTGGGAGACTGAAGCTGAGATGCAAGCTTCTTACCCGTATCTCTTTCTTTCCTGATCCTGTAATCTTTTCTTTCTGGAATTCGGGGACGAATTCTTGTAAGGGGGGAAGACTGTAATATCCCGTGTTTTTAAAATTTTAACACTGTACCGGGATAAGCAGTGTTAATAATTTTTGTATATATATATTATAATGTTTTTACGAGTTGATATGTGTTTAAAACCTATTTTTATTATTGTGTCTTATTTATAGTGCTTTACGTAAAATTTTCCCAGGACTTGCATTTTCAGAAAAATTTTCATATAAATAATTTATTATTAATTATTTTAAATATATCTTCGAACTTGCATGAACTCATACGTATTTTTAAATTACTAAATAGAGCCTATGTGTGTATATATTTATTTAATTAGGGTTTAGTATTTTACCCTAATATTTTATTAATTAATTAATTATTTTATTGTTATTTAATTATTTTTAATTAATATTAAATTTTAAAATATTAAATATTAAGTGTGTGGATGTGATTTTTTTCAAATATTTTATTAAAATTATTTTTTTTTTATTTTTTTATTTTTTTTTCTTTTTCTTTTTCTTTTTCTTTTCTTTTTCTTTTTCTTCTTCTTCTCCTTCCCCGTGCCCGACCACTCCCTCACCACCAACCACCGCTGAAACTGTCGTTCCCCTACCGGGTGTGCCTCCCAGCTTGCCACTGTCGTCCCCAGCCATTCCCCACCGCCAACAGCCTCCTTCCCCGGCGCCGGCAACCTCTTTTCTTCCATTTTGGTCGAAATTCTTCTCCTCGCCGTTCACCAACTTTCCGACCACCATTTTTGACACCGCCGGTCTCTTTCTTCTTCTTGAGCTCCGATGAGTGTGATTCTAGCTTTGGTTTGAGCTTAAATGGTCTTGATTTGCTTAGATTTTGAATTTTCCAATTCGGCCATATTAGGGTTTTTGATTTTTTTGAGCTTTGAATTGATTGATTCATGAAAAATCCCTTCACAAATGTTGATCCTAGTAGCTTAGTATATATGTATAAATTTTTGTGGGATTTTTGGAGATTTTTTGGATTTTTGGGTATTTTTGAATATTTTAATATTATTTTCTAATTTTCGGAAATTAATTATTTAAATTATGAAATTGTGTTTTATGGTTAAATTAGGTGTTGAAATGAATTATATGAATTTATTTGGAATTTTTATGAATTTTTATGTATTTATTTTGAATTATTTGAGTTTATGTAAATTTGGGAAATTAGGGTTAATTATGTTTTTAATTGAATTTAATTGGATAATTGAGTTTAATTATTGATATTATTTATAAATATGTTGATAAAATTAATTTTGGATAATTGTATAATTTTTGGTGAATTTTTGAAGTAATTATAGTATATTTATATATACAAGGGCATTTTGGTAATTTTACCATAAATTGGCTAAAAATGTAATTTAATTGGTTTTAATAGTTATTTAAGGTATAAAAATGATTTCTACAAATTATTTGGTATTTTTAACTAATTAAAACTATTTTTCGTGAATTATTTTTAATTATATATATAATATACGGTTTTACTAATAAAATGAGTTTTTATCGGTTTTTACTGTGTTTAAAGGTTAATTATGTAATTTCTACCTATAAAATGTATTTTTAGGTTTTAAGGATATTTTTGGTATTTCTGAAATTATTCTGTGTTTGTGGACCCCGATCGATAGATTGTAGTCTGGAGTCCGATCGAGAGGTTGTGGTTGAGTGTTGAGCTTGTATTTCGAAGTGTGTTTCTTTGCAGGGTCGGCTCTACTCTTTGAGTAGAGAGATGTTCGTTTTACAGGGGAGGTTCTGCAGAATTTTTGGTAGAATTCTTGTAAAACGTGATGTCCGGTCGAACCCTAATTTTGATTCTGTGTTTAATATTCTAGATCGAATTCTAGGATTTCTGTTAGGGTTATTCTGATGTCTATTATTTATTGTTTGTTTAGTTACGCCGAGACCGAGGGCTAGTGGATCAGGCCCGTCGGACCCATCTCGAGGAGCGCACTAATTTGTGAGTTACTATTTTATATATATATATGCCTTAGGATGCATGGTTTAGAAATATATGTTTTATTTTGATTAAAATGCATAAATAATGTGATTTGTATTTAAGTATATTTTTGGTATATTTTTGGTTTATTTTTGGTATATAATAAATTGTATACATGTTTTGTTAATAAATTATATTTAAAATGTTTTTAAATATATTTCTAATTTAAATTGTAATTTAATTGGATTTATTTGGTGTATATATATACTCGAAATATACCTGGTTTACTTTTGGTATATTTTCGATATATATATGGTTTATATTGTTATTTTATTTAAATTCATGCATCATTTATTTGTGAATGAATGTTTTATATTTATTAATGAAGGATATTGATAGAACGTGCTACCTAGTGGGCAGCACTAGGACCGAGTACGTACCGGTACGCCTATAGTATTTAGGTTATATTACTAACCATTTGTGGATATTGATGGAATATGATTATTTGATATGTGAGATATGGTTTGGAGGTGTGATTGCTGGAGCTCGGTTGACCAAGTGTCTCGGGGCCAATCACACTGGCAGTCAGACTGCTGGAGCTCGATTGACTTAGTGTCTCGGGGCCAGTCTACTGTCTAAATGGATTAAGTGGATATATTTGGATCAAGTGAGCCTATGTGGCTAGAGTGTTGTCTAACACTATTTTCGAGGTTACGATATTCTAGGGTTCTATGTGATCCTTCATAAACGATGATTTTTAATAAAAATATATAAAAATGATTTTTACTGCATCTGTGTGAATTTGCCTGTATATATACGTATTACATATTATGTTGACTGTATGCATTGTTATTTAGTGTGTATGTATATATATTATAGTAATTCACTCAGTGAGGTCTGACTCCCCTCCGTTGACAATTTTTCAGGAGAGTCAACATCTTCAGACCTCAGTAGCAGGCCTATACGCCGGATTTCTTCCGCCCCGGCTTCTTTGTGTAAACTGCTTACTTGAGTCTTATTTTTATAATCTAGACACTGCAGTAGTTGTAAATTAATTATGGAATTTTATGTATTATATTTATGCGAGATATTGTATTATACTTGAACTGGATTTGTATTAAAAGATTTATATATATGAGATGAGATTTAATTTAAATCCAGTTGATGAAAATAATATTGTGATATTTATGATTTTTATTTCCGCTGCATTATATATTGTTATTAATATTGCATGTTTTATTTTATTTTTAGGCTTGCTACGGGTTCCGGATTCGAAAGAATTCCCGTTCCCTAGCGCCGGTCATGGCCCCTGTTTTGGGTCGTGACAATTTCAGTCTTGTGAATGATGAATGATAAATGTCCATGTAATCTAATCCAATGCTCAGAAATGAGTATGAGTACAAAATCCCTTAACGGTATCCACGCTGAATAATACGAGAAAGGCGGGGGGAATATTAAGAGGAGAATAGAAAAAAGAGCGGGCATAATTTACTCCAATGCTCAGAAATGAGTAAGAGTATCAATATAAAACCTCTGGCAGTATCCATGCTGAGTAATACAAGAAAGGCAGGGAATACTAAAAGAAGGCCATGCTAAAAATTACTCTATTTACTCCAATGCTCTATATGAGTATGAGTATCCAAAGGACCTTTCCAATGGTATCCACACTAAGTAATATGAGAAAGGTGGGGAATACTCGGATAAGGAAGAAAAGCACAAAAAAAATTCAAAGACTATTTTGATACTTAGAATCTGATCCATTTATGCTCAAATACCATAAGTTTTGTCTAGTAGATTCTTTCTGAATTTAGGTGTGGAAGTAAGCTCTTCACTTGGTAAAACATATGCTCTCAGTATAAAATGGTTAACGATGCCTCTGCCCTTTGTGAATGGTAAATAAATGATAGTCATGAGGATCAAAATTAAGGAGATTGGTTAAGTACATGTTATCTCGTGCAAAGTGATGAACTTTTTTATAAATATTCAAAATAATAATATACTTTTGTACATTCATCTTGTTAAAACTAACTTCAGCAATTCTGTAGGAATTTCAAATTCAAAAGGGGGTATACTCAACTTGCAAAGCCAATCAACACAACAAAATTTAAAGTCAGTCAACAAAAGTGCTAATTAGTCAACATAAAAAAAAAAATTCAAGGCATTTAACTCAAACAACCAAATTTATGAGCAGTTGTGGATTGTAGCATAATCATATAAGATAATTCATACTATACAACCGAGTGTAGTCGACATTGTAGAATCGAGTGCAATGTATTCATCAATCGATTATACGACCGAGTATAATCAACATCATACGACTGAGTGTGATGTTTCTTATTAAAAACAAACTATATGATCGAGTGTAGTTGACATTGTACAACCGAGTACAATGTATTCACCAATTGATTATATGACCGAGTATAATAAATATCATACGACCGAGTGTGATGTTTCTTATCAAAAATAGACTATACGACCGAGTGTAGTCGACATTGTACGACCGAGTGCAATGTATTCATCAATCAATTATACAACTGAGTATAATCAGCATCATATGACCGAGTGTGATGTTTCTTATTAAAAAATAGACTATACGATTGAGTGTAGTTGACATTGTACGATCGAGTGTAATGTATCCTCAATCGATTATATGACCGAGTATAATCAACATCATACGACTGAGTGTGATGTTTCTTATAAAAAAATAGACTATATGACCGAGTGTGGTCGGCATTGTACGACCGAGTGCAATATATCCTCAATTGATTATACGACCGAGTATAATCAGCATCATACGACCGAGTGTGATGTTTTTTATAAAAAATAGACTATACAATCGAGTGTAGTCAACATTGTACGATCGAGTGTAATGTATGTCACGACCCAAAACAGGGGCCATGACCGGCGCTAGGGAACGAGAATTCTTTCGAATCCGGAACCCGTAGCAAGCCAAAAAAATAAATAAATCATGCCATCATAACAGTAACAATATAATATGCAGCGGAAAATAAAAATCATAATATCATAATATTATCCATATCAACTGGATATAAATAAAAATCTCATCCCATACATAAAATCTCTTTAATACAATCCAGTTTTAACATAATACATCTCCTTTAAAACAAAATACACGAAATCCAATACTGTAATTCACAACTACTGCAGTGTCTAGATAAAATAAATAAGACTCAAGTAGACAATTTACACAAAGAAGCCGGGGCGGAAGAAATCCGGCGTATCGACCTGCTACTGAGGTCTGAAGAAGTTGACTCTCCTGAAAAATAGTCAACGGAGGGGAGTCAGACCTCACTGAGTGAATTACTATAATATATATACATACACACTAAATGATAATGCATACAATCAACAATATATATATATATCTAATATATATACAGGCAAATACACACAAATGCAGAAAAATCATTTTTATATATTTTACTGAAAAATCCCAATTTATGAAGGATCACATAGAACCCTAGAATATCGCAACCTTAAAAAATAGTGTTAAACAACACTCTGGCCATACAGGCTCACTTATTCCAAATATATCCACTTAATCCATTTGGACAGTAGACTGGCCCCGAGACACTAAGTCAACCGAGCTCCAGCAGTCTTACTGCCAGTGTGATTGGCCCCGAGACACTTGGTCAACCGAGCTCCAGCAATCACACCCAAATCACATCTCACACATATCAAATAATCATAATCAAATCAATATCCACAAATAGTTAGTAATATAGCCTAAAGCTATAGGCGTACCGGTACGTACTCGGTCCTAGTGCTGCCCACTAGGTAGCACGTTCTATTGATATCCTTCATTCTTAAATATAAAACATTCATTCACAAAAATAAATGATGCATGAATATAAATGAAATAACAATATAAACCATATATATACCAAAAATATACCAAACATAAACCAGGTATATTTTGAGTATATATATGTCAAATGAATTCAATCAAATCATGAATTAAACTAAAAATATATTTAAAAACATTTTAAATATATTTTATTAACAAAACATGTATATAATTTATTATATACCAAAAATATACCAAAAATATACTTGAATATAAATCACATTATTTATGCATATTCAGTCAAAATAAAACATGCATTTTCTAAATCATGCATCCTAAGCATATATATATAATATAGTAACTCACCTAATGCGCTCCACGAGACAGGTCCGACGGGCCTGGTCCACTAACCCTCGGTCTCGGCGCAACTAAACAAGAAATAAATAACCGATATCAGAGTAACCCTAATAGAAATCCTAGAATTCAATTTGTAGAAATCATTTTTATACCTTAAATAAATATTAAAACCAATTAAATTACATTTTTAGACAATTTAGGGTAAAATTACCAAAATACCCCTATATATATAAATATACCTAAATTACTTCAAAAATTCACCAAAAATCATAAAATTACCCAAAATTAATTTTCTCAACATATTTATCAATAATATCAATATTTAAACTCAATTAACCAATTAATTTCCATTAAAAACACATTTAACCTAATTTTCCAAAATCACCTAAACTTCAATAATTAAAAATAAATACTTAGAAATTCATAAAAATTCCAAATAAATTCCTATAATTCATTTCAACACCCAATTCAACCATAAACTCCAATTTCATAATTTAAATAATTAATTTCCGAAAATTAGAAAATAATATTAAAATATTCAAAAATACCCAAAAATCCAAAAAATCTCCAAAAATTCTACAAAAATTCATACATGTAGATTAAGCTACTAGGAACAACATTTGTGAAGGAAGTTTCCATGAATCATCAAATTTGAAGCTCAAAAAAATCGAAAACCCTAATAGGCCGAAATTTACAAATCGAAAACTAAGCAATTCTAGACCATTTTAGCTCAAACCAAAGCTAGAATCACACTCACTGGAGCTCAAGGAGAAGAAAGAGACCGGCGGTGTCAAAAACGGTGGCTGGAAGAGGGAGAAACGGCGAAGGATCAAGTTTCGGCCAAAAATGGAAAACTAGCTCGCCGGCGCCGGGGAAGGGAGCTGCTGGCGGCGGGAAACGGCTGGAGGCGACGGTGGCAAGCCGAGAGGCACACCGACGGTGAAGGAACGGCAGTTGCAGACGGTGGAGGTGGGTGGTGGTCGTCGGGCGCGGGAAGGAGAAGAAGAAGAGAAGGGAGGGGCAAAAGTGTAATTTGGAAATTCTTTGATTTTTGATGTATATATGTATCTATATATACTTTATACTTTATATTAAAATAATATTAAATTACACATCAAATATACACCACACACATAAAAATATTAATATTTTAATAATTTATACCAAATAAAATTAATTAAATAACAATTAAAACAATTAAATACTTAATAAAATATTAGGGAAATAATAAACCCTAATTAAATAAATATACACACACCGATTTTATTTAATAATTTAAAAATATGTATGAGTTCGTGCAAGTCCGTAAATACATCTAAAATAATTAATAATAAATCGTTTACGTGAAAATTTCCCCGAAAATGCAAGTCCCGGGAAAATTTTACGTAAAACACTGAAAATAATACACCGTAATTAAAATAGGTCTAAAATACATATTAACTCATAAAAATATCATATAAAATACAGAAATTATTAACTCTGCATATCCCGGTACTGTGTAAAAATATTTTAAAAACACGGGATATTACAATGTATTCCCCAATTGATTATACGACCGAGTATAATCAGCATCATACGACCGAGTGTGATGTTTCTTATCAAAAACAGACTATATGACCGAGTGTAGTTGGCATTGTACGATTGAGTGTAGTTGGCATTGTATGACCGAGTGCAATGTATTCATCAATTGATTATACGACCGAGTATAATCAGCATCATATGACCGAGTGTGATGTTTCTTATAAAAAAATAGACTATACAATCGAGTGTAGTTGGCATTGTACGATTGAGTGCAATGTATCCTCAATCGATCATACGACCGAGTATAATCAGCATCATACGACCGAGTGTGATGTTTCTTATTAAAAATAGACTATACGACTGAGTGTAGTCGGCATTGTATGATCAAGTGCAATGTATTCACTAATTGATTATACGACCGAGTATAATCAGCATCATACGACCGAGTATGATGTTTCTTATCAAAAATAGACTATACGACTGAGTGTAGTCGACATTGTACGACCGAGTGCAATGTATTCCTAAATCGATTATACGACCAAGTATAATCGGCATCATACGATCAAGTATGATGTTTCTTATCAAAAACAGACTATACGACTGAGTGTAGTTGGCATTGTACGACCGAGTGCAATGTATCCTAAATCGATTATACGACCGAGTATAATTAATATCATATGACCGAGTATGATATGTTATTTAAAATGTTGTATGTCCAAGTATAGAAAATTCACCAGCAGAAGCCTCACGGAGTACATGTAAGTATCCTAACTTTCAATTTAGAAATTGGGTGGTATTCTACTTTGCCGTAATTTATCAAGCAAATAGTGACAAAGGGGGGCAACTGTAGACACCCAATTTCGGGATGACATGTTATGGATGCAACAAAGGACTCTAATGATGAAAATTTCTTCAATGCTTAATCTTTAAAAAATTGTAAGGGCTTTTAAAGGGAGAATTTAATGTTTTCATGGACTAAATCGCAAAGTTCTTTTTAGGACCTAATTGTAAAATTTAAATTTTTTCGGGGGCCTTTTTGTAATTAAATGTAAAAAAAAAGTTTGCATGTTGGAATTCCATAATTCCGATCGGAATTATGTAATTCCGATTGGAATTACACAATTTTGATTGGAATTATGTAATTCCGATCGGAATTACAATAATTTTTTATCGGGATTGTATAATTCCGATCGGAATTGCATAATCTTGGTTGGAATTGAACTCTTCCATTTTCCTATTTCTAATTATTCCAATTTTAGGTGGTTTAAAATTCCTAATTAATTCAATCCTAAATTGGTTTAAACTTCCTAATTAATTCAATCCTATTTGGTTCAAAATTCCTAAATACACTTTAGGAATGAGAATCATATTAGGATTAGGGTTAGGCTTCCTCGTTTCACTATAAAAGGGGAGCTAAGGAAAAAGAAAAGGGGGGAGAAAAAAAAGAAAAAGGGAAAAAAGGAAAAAAAGAGGAGAAGAAGAGAGGGGCGTAGAAAAGAAGGAGAGGAGAGAAAGAAAATTGTGATTTTATTTTTCTTAATAAAAAAATTACTCTTGATTCATCAATTAATTCAAAGACTCGTGAAGAATTTTTGAAGAAAAGATTCGAAGACTTATCAAGAACGGTAAATCATAAATCTGAGGAGCACCCTAATCATCCATAAGCATATCATATTCTTCTTCTTCTTTTATTTATTTATTTATTTTATCATAATTTATTCATTAGTGATTTTTTTTATGGTGATTGTGGAGGAAAACACATGGTGATCATATGAGGAAGATGAATTTTATTAGAAATTCACAGAAGACTATGAATAAAGCCCTGTAGAGACTTAGTTTATAGGGTTTTATTCTTATTGTCTTTATTTTTATTTTATTCTTTATTTTTATTTTTTATTAATTATTTTATGAATTAATGTAATAGCCCCAATAGTGAGAATAATAATAAAATTATGTTTGCGGTTGCATGATTTTTAAATTGGTTAGTAAAATTAGGTTTCAATTTGATAATCATTTAAAAATCAATGGAGGAAGTAGATTAATTTAAATTGCATGTTAATAAAAATTAGGATTTTAGTAAGGATTAAATTAGTTATTCATTTGATCTTATTTAATTTTTTTTTTATTTTTTTAATTTGTTTTTGAGCTTATTTATTATTTTTGTGTGTTTTGGGCCTTAAGCCCATTTCAGATTTTGATTTGTTTATTTTTAGCCCATATCATTTAATAATTAATTAGGTTTAATTAATTAAAATATATTTTTAGGTCCATAATTAATTAGATTTTAGGTTAGAAATACCTTTAGGCCCATTTAGTTAATTAGACATAGGCCTACTTAATTTAATTTATTTAATTTAGACGTAGCTCACTTAATTTTAGCCCTTTTTCATAATTTGTAGATTTAAGATCATTATTTAATTAAAACATGTAGAATTAAGCCCGTTAATTTAAATATCTTCATAACATGTAGAATTAGGCCCATTTTTAGAATTAAAATTAGTAGACTTAGGTTCATTTAATTAAAATCAAAAGGAATTAAGTCTTTAGCTTCACTTATAATTTAAAACATGTAGACTTTAGCTCATTTATTTAAAATCCATGTAGATTAGACTAACTTAGGGATTATGTGATTTATTGAATGCATTATTTACTTGAATATTTCATGACTAGTTTGCCTTGGAGTTTATTGTTTTGGGTTTATATGAAATTGCATGTAAATAGAGGATAAAATAGTAATTCATAAAGTAATTCTAAATGAACACAAAACTGAAAGAAGTTGGTATTCCGTATCCAAAATCTCTTGGTTGTGGTGCTGACTTTCTTTTAGGGAATTGAGTACCACCTTTTTGATATGTCCCAGTTATTACCCTGGGTAGCGACTCCTCATCTCCACGCCATGTCTTTGTGACAATGGTTAGTGTGTTCTCTAGAGCCCTGAGCTTAAATAGTGACGTGGTTGCTAAAATCTTGGATGCGCACTAAACCTCGCCTTCTACAGTCTGGTACAAATCTATTGCATACATCAAGTAGCTAACTGCACTGGCATATGCTACCTTTGTTATGTCTTCAATTTCTCTATTTGACTTTGAGCACTGATATAAGGAAAGCCTGACGTGACTCGTTAATGGAGTACTCACTGGTTTAGCATTGCTCATCCTAAATCTATCCAACACCTTCTCAATATAGGTTTGTTGAGATAACCACAGTTTTTTAGAGCCCCTATCCTTGTAAATCTCCATCCTAAAGATTTTTTTTTGCAACATCTAAATCCTTCATATCAAACTCTTTCCTTAATAATGCTTTTAACTCAATAACATCATGCTAACTCTTAGCAACAATAAGCATATCATCAACATACAGTAATAAAAAAATAAAAGAACCATCATTAAAGCTCTTAACATAAACATAACAATTAAACTTATAATGCCCATAGTCAATCTGAATCATGTAAGAATCAAATCTTTTGTACTACTACCTTAGAGACTACTTCAACCCATACAAGGACCTTTTTAATTTGCATACCAAATGTTCTTGCCTAGGTTATGTAAACTGTTCTAGCTACTCCATATAAATATTCTCCTCTAGGTCACCATGAAGAAATGTTATCTTCACATCCATTTGCTCCAAGTGCATATCTCAACTAGCTACCAAAGATAACACTACCCTGATGGAAGTGTGTGTAACCATAGGAGAGAAGATCTCATCATAGTCAATCCCCTTCTGCTATGAGTACCCTTTTGCCATTAGTCAAGCTTTGAACTTTTCCCCTTCTTTTTTAGATACTGGTGGCTTCTTCTTGTACACCCATTTGCACCCTATAGCCTTCTTTTCCTTAAGTAGATGAGCAAGCTCCCATGTTTAATTTTTGTGTAAAGATTTCTTCTCCTCCACCATAGTACCCATCCATCTATCTGTCTCCTCACTAAGCACAGCTTCCTAAAAGTTAATAGATCTCCACTGTTAACAAGGAGAGTAAAAGAGGATAATTCTTCATACCCAAATCTGCTAGGGGGCTTTATGGTGCTTCTCTCTCTATCTCTGACTAGACTATAATGTTGTTCTTCATTTAAAGTCGAGCTTGAAGGTCTTGAATTAGAACTTTTAGCCCTTTCATTGTCTAGGACTTATGATTCTAAGTTCACTTGCACTACCTTTTAACTGGAACTACTTCAATTACCTGTTGGCACATCATTTTGATCTTTCTACTGTAATATGTCCTGCTCATCAAATACTGCCTCCCTACTAATCACCACCTTCTTTGAATCGAGATCCCAAAACTTGTACCCTTTTACACCTTTCACATATCCTAAGAAGATGCACTTCTTGGACTTTGGATCAAGTTTAGATCTCTTATCACTGGATATATGTACATAAGTAAGACAACCAAAAATCCTTAAATTGCCAAGATCAACTGGTTTACCTATCCGTACCTCTTCTATAACCTTCCTACCCAATGATGCCCGTGGTGATTTGTTTATGAGGCAGCACGTCATCCTCACAACTTCTGCCTAAAAACTTTTAGGAAGCCTTGTATTTAATCTCAAGCACCTTGCCCTTTTAATAATGGACCTGTTCATCTTCTCTGCCACACCATTTTGCTGTGGTGTCTTTCAAACTAAAAAGTGCCTCTGAATACTATGCTCCTTATAAAATTTTTAAAATTATGAATCTATATATTCTATCCCATTATTTGATCTTAAATATTTGATTTTCCTCCCTGTCTGGTTCTCCACCTATGCTTTCCACTACTTGAACATAACAAAGACCTCAAATTTTTGTTTCAAATAATACACCTAGACTTTTCTAGAAAAATCATCAATAAAAGTGACAAAATATTAAGACCTGCCCAATGATAGTTTTCTAGTAGGGCCCTCATACATCATAATGCACATAATCAAGAATTCCCCTTATTGTATTTTGACTAGTCATGAATTTGACTCTAAATTATTTTTCAAGTACACATTCATAAAATTCTAATTTACAGCTTTTAACACCCTTTAACAAACCTCATTTATGCAATTCAATTGTTCCACGCTTACTAAACTGACATACACGCATGTGCCATAGTTTTGTACTATCATCATCTGATAAAACTGATGCAACTCCACCTATAATAGTATTCCTTAATAGTTTTATTGACCTTAGTAAGTTATCAATCTTGATTTTGATCTTAACAAACTTATTTTTTAGCAACTAATGTGTTTGCTTTAAGTGTGTATAAGCCAGGAATCGTATGGAAGTCAAAATAATGATGAATTATCAAAGAAAAAGCATCTCGAAAAGACATCACAAGCACTATCTCAATCAGACTCAAGACAGGGACCAACTTGCACATTTTTAACAATTTTGGAACCTATCCTGAGCTTAATCCCAACTATAATAACCTGAGTTTTTTAAATTATTTTATTTTAAAATAGAATATGTAGTGTTAATAACTTTAAAATTTTATTTGATTATTTTACTATTTTTTGAATAAATATTGTTACCTTTACGTTTAATTAAAGTTTTCTACGTAAATGTGTGTGTTAAAGTTTATTATTTCAGGAAATATTATTTTAATAATATTTAATTTGATGCATAATATTTTAATATTATTATTTTAATAAATTACATTGTTTAAATGTATTTCATGAGTTAATATATATATATATATATATATATATATATATATATATATATATGCACATATATAATTAATTAGGGTTTAATATTAATTAAATGTGTGTATATTATTAAAATTTGTGTGTAATATATTAATATATGTGTGTGTATATTTAGATGTGTGGTGTGTGAATATTGTAAAATATAATAATGTATATAATATTAAATAGTTTATTAAATTTTTATTATATAGTATTATGAATATATATATATATATACAAAAATATCAAAACAACCCCCCTCACTTTCTCTCTCCCTGATCACCCTCTTCCCCTACCCTCACCATCTGCAACCTCCAATCGTCGGCTGTCATTGTGCCTCCCCCTTCAGCTCTCATCGCTGCCACCCTCCTTCCCTTCTCCGGTGCTGGTGTCGACCTCAGCAACCCGTTTTGCCTGAAATCATTTCCTTCTCTGTTCTCCTCCGTCCGGCCACCAAATCGGACATTTCCAATGGCGTTGAACTCATGGAGCTTCAAGGAGGAAGATTTTGAGCTCCTTTCAGCCTGAAAACATGATTTGGTGAGGTTTCAAGTTTGTTTTTGTTTCAGCCATTCTTGGTTTTTCAATTTTTTTCGATTATTTTTGCTTGATTCATGAGAAATTCCTTTAGAAAAATTGTTCCCCTTAGCTTAATCTACATCCCTAAATTTTTGTGTGATTTTTAGGAATTATTTTGATTTTTGTGAATTTTTTATTATTTTTTTATTATTTTATTATTTTCGTAAATTAATTAAATAAATTATGAAATTGTGATTTTTGGTGTTATTGATGGTTAATATTAATTTTAGAATTTAATTTATAATTTTTGTGTATTTTGTGTAATTTTTATAATTATTTTTAGTTTATGTTAGTTTTGGAAATATAGGTTAAATATATATTTTGTTAGTAATTATTGGTTAAATAAGTATATTTGTTGATTTTAATGAATAATATGTTGAGAAAATAATTTTTGTGTATTTATATAATTTTTGTTGAATTCTTTGAATATTTTTAGTATTTTATATATATTTTTATTTATTAGGGGTAATTTGGTAGTAATTAGTTTAATTGGTTTTAATAATTATTTGAGGTATAAAAATGATTTTTACAGATTATTTACTAATTTTAACTAATTAATACTATTTTTCAAAAATTATTTTCAAATTATATATAATATACTATTTTTGTAAATAAATGGATTTTTAGTAATTTTTAATATGTTTTTAGACTAATTAAGTAATTTGGAGTTGTAAAATGAATTTCCATAAATATTTGTGGAATTATCAAGAAATGTTGATTTTTAATATTATTATATTATTATTAGGGTTTTTAAGTAATTATTGGGAAAATAATTACTTTTGATGTTTTAATACTTAAATTGCTATATTTTAATATTTAAAGGGCATTTTTGGTATTTGTTGAATTTCAATATATATTTTATTGTGTTATTTGAAACTGTGTTGAATTGTGGACCTCGGTTGGGGATTGTTGAATATCAGGATCCTAATCGAGGGTTGTGAGAATTTTATACTCGAAGTGTAATTTTCTTGCAGGATTGGCTCTCCTTTTTAAGTAGAGAGTTATCCATTTTACAGAGGAGGTTCTGGTAAATTTTTGGTAGAATTCTTGTAATTCCGTATCTATTTATGTTTAGGAATTCTAGATCGAGTCTCTAGAAGTCTAAGTTAGATATATGTTCTGATTCGTAATCGTTTTTGTTATTTAGTTGCGTCGAGACTGAGGCCTAGCAGACCAGGCCCGTCAGACCAGTCTCGAGGAGTGCATCCCTATGAGTTATTATGGTATATATACATTTCTTTAAGTTGCATGTTTTAGAATTATATGTTTTAAATGTAAGATTTTGTATAATTGTTTTATTGAATGTTTAAGTATATTTTAGGTATATTATCGGTATATTTTAAATTAAATGCATGATTTCTTTTTGATTTATATTTAAATCATGTTAAGTATATTATTGGTTGAATTTAAGTATATTTTTTTAATTGTTTAATTTGACTTTACGTATATATACCTGAAATATACTTAGTTTATTTTAGGTATATTTTTGATATATATATGGTTTACTTGATCATTTTGGATGACTTTATACATTATTTTATTACTCGAATGTATGTTTTAATATAAATGAAGGATATTGATAGAATGTGCTTCCTAGTGGGCAGCATTAGGATCGAGTATGTACCGGTGCGATAGATGATAGGTTGAATTTCAAACTTATTTATGGAAATTTTGACTTGATTGATTTGATTGATGTGAGATGTAATTGATAGTGTGATTGTTAGAGCTCGGTTGACCAAGTGTCTCGGGGCCAATCACACTGACAGTCAGATTGCTGGAGCTCGGTTGATTAGTGTCTCGGGGCTAGTCTACTGTCCAGTTGGACTTAGTGAATTTACTTAGAATTAAGTGAGCCAGTATGGCTAGGGTGTTTTTATGTGATATTTGAGGTTGCGATAACTTAGGGTTCTATTTGGTCCTTCATAAATAATATGATTTTCAGTATTAAATATAAAATGATTTTCTTTGCATCTGTGTGTACTATATATATATATATATATTTTTTTTTTTATTTATTTATTATATATACTTTTGAGTGTCTACATTTGAAATTTAGTTATGCTTGTATATATATTATAATAATTCAGTCAGTGAGGTCTGACTCCCCTCAGTTGATGTTTTTACAGGAGAGTCCTCTTCTTTAGACCTCAACAGTAGGCCTATCCGCCGAATTTCTTCCGCCTCGACTTTATTATGTAAATTGCTTACTTAGTTATTTATTATTGTACTCTAAAAAACTACAGTAGTTATATTATGTATCATTAGTGAGTTTATATCTTTTGATGTATGAGATTTTAAATTCAGATATTTAATCTGAATATTGTACTAAATTATTCTTGATATGAAAAGGATTATCTATTTATGTTAAATTAAAATTTTAATTACGGTATCTTTTAATTATTTATTGTTATTTTTATTTTTAAGGATTGTTACGAGTTCTGGATTCGAAAGAATTCTCATTCCCTAGCGCCAATCATGGCCCCCAGTTTAGGTCATGACACTAAGACTAAGCCTAGGACAGAAGGAGTGGATTCTACTCAAATAAATTTTGAGACAGTGAATATCCCTATCTATGTCCTGATCGCGACATTACTTGGGACCAAGTAGTCCCGATCATTACATAGGGTCATGACAGGGATCTAATTCTGAAAATTTTAATTTTAGGTAGAACTAATCTCATGCCATTTTCTGTCCGGGACTATGCCCAAGACTATAGAAATTCAAACCTAAAATGGTTACAAAGGGCTATTTTTGAAGCATCCTGACCAAGACTGATGTAATCCCGACTGGGACCTGCAAATTATAGCCCAAAAGTCTAAAAATGGACTTTAATTTAAGTGGAAATGAAATTATTGCTTCTAATAACTATAATTGAATTACTAAAGTATAAATATAACCACTGAAAATTATTTTAAGGTTAAGAAATTTATTTATTCAATATATACTTTCAAGTATTCAATTAAGCTCTTAATACTCTTTCAAAATTTATTTTATTTTTGTATAACTCTTGTGAGAGTTAGTGAGTGTTAGAATAGAAATTCTTATTCTTCTATTTTCAAAGATTAAGAAAAGGGGAAGTGAGATTCTATTCTAAAAGTATTGGTTTAAGTGTTTAGCCATTAAAACACTTGAGAAATTAGTTTAAGTGTGAGCCTTGAAGACTAAAGTTGTAAGGTTTAAGTTAAGATGAAAACTTAAGTTGTAAAAATCAATCTAGGATAATAGATTATAGTGATAAAAAATCTTAACTTGGGGATAAGTTAGGCGAAGACGTAGGATTGTTGAGAATCCAAACTTGTTAAATTCTTGTGTTTATCATTCTTCCTTCTCAACATTCTTTTAATTCTTGCTCAAATATTTTAATTTCTTATTATTATTTGATAGCCATATTCACCCCTTTAAGGCACTTTCAATTGGTATTAGAGCTTGGATTCTAGGGAATTAATTGCTATAATACAAGATCATGGGGAGTGAATCTTAAAATATCTCTTCACTTAGATATTCTTTGATGGTAGTGATTATCCTTATTGGAAGTTCAAAATGGAACTATATCTAGATAATGATTCTATTAGACTTTGGGAAGTTGTTCTCAAAGGTTGGTAACCACTAAAAACTACAACTACTCTCTTAAGAAGTGATTGAAGCAATGATCAAAAGAAAGAAAACTATAAAAACAAGAAAGCTATGATCACCCTACTCTCTTCCATGACAAGAGAAGAAGGAGGCAAGCTTCAACATTGCATCTTGGCTAAGGAAATGTGGGAGACCTTAAAGAATCATTATGAAGGCAATGTACAAGTAAAAAGGAAGAAGGTTCAACTTCATATGTATGAATATGAACTTCTTAAAATGAAGCCTCAAAAAACTATTATGGAAATGAAAAACTGCCTTAATCCTCTTCTCACTACCCTCAAGAAACGTAGAAAATATTTCTCCAAGAAAGAAGTGAATAACAAGATTTAAAGAATCCCACTTAAGAAGGATTGAAAATCTTGAGTCACTTCAATTGAGAAAGCTGAAGATGTCTCTACTCTCTTAACCAATGTGCTTAATGGAAAACTCCTAACATATTAGCTTATACTTAAATAAAGAAGTGAAGAGCAAAAAGAGAAAGAAGAGAAGAAAAAGAGCACAACATTAAAAGCACTTCAGGAAGATAGTGAATAGGAAAGCATTAAAGATTCTAGTGACGAAGATGGTGCTATTGCCATGCTTATTAGAAACTTTAAAAAATTCAAATGTCATATGCAATCAAACATTAGTATATATATATATATATATATATATGTAATAACTCTAAATTTTAAATTATTTAAATATGCATTGAGATATGTAGTGTTAATAAAATTCAAAAGTTATATTTATTTATTTTATTATTTGTGATTAATAATTATTATTTTACAATAAAATATATTTTCTACGTAAATATTTATTTTTAGAAATTTATTGTTTTAAACATTTAATTTACATTATTGATTGTTAATTTTTCGAATAGTATTATTTTAATAATATTAATTTTAGTGCATTATTGTTTTTATTAATTTACATTATTTGTATTATTATTAAACTATTTCATTAGTATTATTAATATTATTATTATCTATTGTTAATTTTATATTATTTATATATTAATATATGTGTGTGTATATATTTATATGAATATAATGTGTGGTGGAGATTTATTTAAGATAAAGTATTATTATAATATAAAGTTTTAATGTTGTACCCAATTTCGGGATGCAATTGTGCACAATTGCGACGTAAGCCCCTATGATGAAATTCATTCAAAAAATTGAACTTGGTTGTCGACTTTCTAGACTTTAGGGACTAAATTGCAATATTTTTTTAAGATTTGATTGCAAATAAGTCAAATTTTCAGGGATTTTTTGGTAATTAAAAGTAAAAAAAATTGAAAATCAAAATTATGGATTTCCGATTGGAAATCCATAATGCCGATCGGAATTATGGATTTTCGATCTGAAATCCACAATTCCGATCGGAAATCCATTTTCCCGATCGGCATTGCACTATTTCGACTTGTAAAATCCCATTTTTTTCAATTTTTTGCATATTTTTTATCGATTTTTCAGTGTTTTGATTGGTTAAAAATTGAATTTTTATAATTATTTTTTTATTTGGAAAAGATTTTTGACTCATTCAAAAACACATAACTTTCAAAAATCAAATCCTTATCAGTATGTTTTGATAAGAGATGAGTCTGTTCCTCCTTTGGAGGAGGCCAGTATGCGTAGACTCTGCATTTAAAAGCAGAGTCTGCATGCGTGCTAGGGGAGGCTATTTTTTGGAAAAAAATTTAAAGATTCACAGAAATAATAGCATAAAAAACCTGACTGCGCAAAAAAGAAAAAAACCCTAAAAATCAAAAAGCTACTGAGAACACCCTTTTCAGTCTAGAATCAAACAACAAGTCAAAAACAACAGTGAAAATCCTAGTCTGAGGGGCTATCTCAAAGCATATGCACAACAGTCCCTTTTTTTTCTTCTCTTCTCCTTTTGTGATTTTTTTATTTTGTTATTGTTTTCTTGTTCAATTTCATTACTAATCTAATTTTTTTGTTTTTTTTATTTCGATGCTCGATTGTGGATTGAGGAGTATATTGCTTATGTTCAAATGAATAGAAGATCTATGGAATGCCATGGAATAATCTGTACTGATTTTCGGTAGATATTTGGGTTTTAATTTTCATTTTACCTTTATGTGTTCTGTGTAGTTATTCATGGGTGTATAATTGTTTAAATTTTTGTACATAGTTTGCAATCACCTCAGTAGTGAAAATAGTAAATGATTTAAGTTTCTGCATTTAAAATCAATTTGTAATTAGGATCAATTGGGTAAAAATTAATTGAAATTAATGGTGGCTTTAGTTAATTAGGGTTTATATGTAATTAAATTAGGTTTTTTTTAGAAATCATATGTGAATGTGTTTTGATTTGATTTTGTTATGTTTTTATATTTTTTTTAATGTTTTTTGGGCTTTTTTTTTTTAGGTTTTTAGGCCCCAAGCCCATGTTTAGGTCTAACCCACTTAATAAATAGGCTTAAAAATGATTTAGGACTTTAAATAATTAAAATCAATTTAGGTCCATTAGGTTAATTAGATTTTAGGCCCACTTAGTTAATTAAAAACTTATATAGACTTAGCTCAACCCACTTAAATTCATTTCTTTTAAAATAAATAGACCTAGGCCCACATTTCATTTAAAATAAAACTAAGTTAGACTTAGGTCCACTAATTTTATTTCCTTTAAAATTGAATAGACTTAAGCCCATATCTTAGACAAACTAAAATAAATAGGTCTAGACTCACTAATTAATAAAAATGTAGGCCCACCTTTAAGTCCATTTCACTTGTAAATAAAATATGTAGATTTAACTAACTTATAAAATAAAATTAACATAGTTTAGACATAGGGACATTGCCTTTTTGATGCATTTTTACTTGTAATTTTATTGACTTGTTGCCTTTTGGGTTAGATGGATGTTAATTAGGGTTTAATAAAATTGCATGTATTTAGAGGATGAAATAATCATTTATAAAATTATTCTAAATGTACACGAGACTAAAAGAAGTTAGTATTCCGTATCCAGAATCTCCTGGTTGTGGTGCTAGCTTTCTTTTAGAGAATCATTGTCACGACCCAAAACAGGAGTCATGACCGGCGCTAGGGAACGGGAATTCTTTCGAATCCGGAACCCGTAGCAAGCCTAAAAATAAAATAAAGCATGCCACAATAACAGTAAAAATATAATAAATGCAGCGGAAAATAACAATCATAATATCATCCATACCAACTGGATTTACTTCAAAACTCATCTCATCACATATATATAATATTTAATACAAATCCAGTTTTAACATAATACATCTCTTTAAAAATAAAGTACATAAAATCCAATACTTTAATTTACAACTACTGCAGTGTCTAGATAAAATAAATAAGACTCAAGTAGACAATTTACATAAAGAAGCCGGGGCGGAAGAAATCCGGCGTATCGACCTGCTACTGAGGTCTGAGGAAGTTGACTCTCCTGAAAAATAGTCAACGGAGGGGAGTCAGACCTCACTGAGTGAATTACTATAGTATATATACATACACTCTAAGTGATAATGCATACAGTCAACAGTATATGAATAATATGTATATATACAGGCAAGTTCATACAGATGCAGAAAAATCATTTTATATATTTTGTCTGAAAATCAACTTTTATGAAGGATCACATAGAACCCTAGAATATCGCAACCTCAGAAAAATAGTGTTAAACAACACTCTAGCCATACAGGCTCACTAATTCCAAATATATCCACTTAATCCATATGGACAGTAGACTGGCCCCGAGACACTAAGTCAACCGAGCTCCAGCAGTCTGACTGCCAGTGTGATTGGCCCCGAGACACTTGGTCAACCGAGCTCCAGCAATCACACCCACAAACCACATCTCACACATCCAATAATCATAATCAAATCGATATCCACAAATAGTCAGTAATAAAGCCTAAATACTATAGGCGTACCGGTACGTACTCGGTCCTAGTGCTGCCCACTAGGTAGCACGTTCTATTGATATCCTTCAGTAATAAATAATAAAACATTCATTCACAAATACATGATGCATGAATTTAAATAAATCAACAATATAAACCATATATATACCGAAAATATACCAAACATAAACCAGGTATATTTTGAGTATATATACGTCAAATAAATTCAATCAAATCATGAATTAAACTAAAAATATATTTAAAAACATTTTAAATATATTTTATTAATAAAACATGTATATAATTTATTATATACCAAAAATATACCAAAAATATACTTGAATATAAATCATGTTATTTATGCATAATTAGTCAAAATAAAATATGCATTTTCTAAATCATGCATCCTAAGCATATATATATAATATAGTAACTCACCTAATGCGCTCCACGAGACAGGTCCGACGGGCCTGGTCCACTAACCCTCGGTCTCGGCGCAACTAAACAAGAAATAATTAATCGACATCAGAATAACCCTAACAGAAATCCTAGAATTAAATCTAGAGTATTAAATACAGAATCGAAAATTAGGGTTCGACTGGATATCACGTTTTACGAGAATTCTACCGGAAATCCGGCAGAACCTCCCCTGTAAAACAGACATCTCTCTACTCAAAAGAGTAGAGCCGACCCTGCAAAGAAAATACACTTCGAAAATAACACCACAATCAATCACAACCCCTCGGTCGGACTCCAGACTACAATCTGTCGACCGGGGTCCACAAACACAGAATATATATTCAAATATACCAAAAATATCCTTAAATCACAGAAATACATTTTATAAATAAAAATTACATAATTGACCTTGAAACACTATAAAAATCGATTAAAACTCATTTTATTTGAAAAACCGTATATTATATATATAATTGAAAATAATTCACGAAAAATAGTTTTAATTAGTTAAAAATACCAAATATTTTGTAGAAATCATTTTTATACCTTAAATAAATATTAAAACCAATTAAATTACATTTTTAGACAATTTAGGGTAAAATTACCAAAATACCCCTATATATATATATATACCTAAATTACTTCAAAAATTCACCAAAAATCATACAATTATCCAAAAATTAATTTTCTCAACATATTTATCAATAATATCAATAATTAAACTCAATTAACCAATTAAATTCAAATAAAAACACAATTAACTTAATTTTACAAAATCACATAAACTTCAATAATTAAAAATAAATACTTAGAAATTCATAAAAATTCCAAATAAATTCCTATAATACATTTCAACACCTAATTCAACCATAAACTCCAATTTCATAATTTAAATAATTAATTTCCGAAAATTCGAAAATAATATTAAAATATTCAAAAATACCCAAAAATCCAAACAATCTCCAAAAATTCTACAAAAATTCATACATGAAGATTAAACTACCAGGAACAACATTTGTGAAGGAAGTTTCCATGAATCATCCAAATTGAAGCTCAAAAAAATCGAAAACCAAAAGTGGCCGAAATATTCAACTCAAAACCTAAGCAATTCTAGACCGTTTTAGCTCAAACAAAAGCTAGAATAACACTCACCAGAGCTCAAGGAGAAGATAGAGACCGGCGGTGTCGAAAACGGTGGCCGGAGGAGGGAGAAACCACGTGAGGAAGATTGGGTGGTCCGGCGGGTGTCTACGGGAAAAGAAGAAGAAGAAGAAGAAAAAGAAAAAGAAAGAAAAGGAAAGAGAAAAGAAAAGAAAAAGAAAGAAAAAGGAAAAGAAAAAGAAAAAAAAAAAAAAAAAGAAAAAAGAAAAAACATAATAAATTTTAATAATTTAATAATAAATAAAATAATCAAATAATAATAAATAAATAATAAAATATTAGGGTAATAATAAACCCTAATTAAATATACACACACAGGCTTTATTTAATAATTTAAAAATATGTATGAGTTCATGCAAACCCGTAAATACATTTAAAATAATTAATAATACATTGTTTACGTGGAAATTTCCCCGAAAATGAAAGTCCCGGGAAAATTTTACGTAAAATACTGAAAATAATAGACAGTAATTAAAATAGGTTTAAAATACATATCAACTCATAAAAATATCGTATAAAATACAAAAATCACTGACACTGCATATCCCGGTACAGTGTAAAAATATTTTTAAAATTACGGGATATTACAATCATGTACCACCTTTTCGATTTGTCCCAGTTATTACCCTGGGTGGCGACTTCTCATCTCCATACCATGTCTTTGTGACAGTAGTTAGTGTGTTCTCTAAGGTCCTAAGCCTAAACAGTGTCGTGATTGCTAAAATCTTGGACGCGCACTAAACCTCGCCGTCTATAAATATATATATATATATATATATATATACAATATAAAAAAAGAAGTTACAGAAACTCTCCTCCTTCCCCGCACATCCCGATCGCCTCCCTTCATTGTGCCTCCCATTTCTCTTCACCGAACCACCACTATCTTCTTCCCTCTTCTAACCTATTGTCTCCGTCGCTGTTTGTTTGTCAGAACATCACCGGAGAAGACAAAAACAGCAGTAGTGCCGCAAGAAGCTTCTTACTGGTGTTCTTCTTTTTTCGGCCACCAAATCAAGCCATTTTGGTGCCGTTCGACTCCTGGAGCTTCAAGGAGGCCGAATCCAAGCTCCTATCAAGCTTAAAATTGGTCGTTTGTGAGTTTTCTTCGATTTTTTGTTTTGAGCTTTTAAGGTTTTCTACCTTTTTAAGTTGATTTTTGGTTGATTCTTGAAAACTCCCTTTACAAACTTTGATTCTAGTAGCTCAAGCTTCATGAAATTTTTTTTTTAATTTTTAAAATTTATTTGAATTTTGGTGAATTTTTTATTATTTGATTATTATTTACTGAATTTTCTTAAATTAATTATTTAAATTATAAATTTGGTTGATTTGGTGTTATTATAAGTTGTTATTAATTTTAGTGTTGAGCAAATAATTTTTGAGAATATTATGTGATTTTTAAGAATATTTTTCTATTATGTGAACATTGGAATTTTAGGTTAAATGTATATTTTTGTTGAAATTATTGTTTAATTATGTGTTTTAGATAATATTAGAATAATATATGTTGATTGAATTATTTTAACGATTTTATATAATTTTTAAGGAATTTATTTAGTATTATGTGTATTTTGAATTATTGGGTTAATTGTGAGTTTTTGTTAAAATTATAGTTAAATATTGTGTTTAAAATGGTTTTATAATTATTTAAGGTAATAAAATGATTTTTATAAATTATTTACTATTTTTAACTAATTTTTGAAAATTATTTTCAAATAATATATTATTTACTAAATTGGTAATTAAATGGGTTTTTAATTATTTTTAATATATATTTAGGCTATTTAAGCTATTGTGATATATAAAAGTGAATTTTTACTATTTTATATTGAATTATTGAGAAATTGGATTTTTAGATAATATTATATTGTTATTTTGAGATTTTTATTTAATTATTGTGAAATAATTATATTGAGTGTTTTAATGTGTAAATATGCTATATTTTGAGGGCATATATGGAATTTATTGATTTTTAATATATTTATTGTATTATTTGATTTTTGGTGGAATTGTAGACTTTGGTTGGGAATTGTGTAGTTCGGGGTCCCAACTGAAAACGTTGTGTATTATGTTATTTGAAGTGTGCTTTCTTGTAGGATTGACTCTAATTTTTAGTAGAGATATGTCTGTTTTACATAGGAAGCTTTGCCAAATTTTCGATAGAATTCTCATAAAACGTGACGTTACGTCGATCTTGAGTTTTCAATTTTGTCTGAGTTTCGTATTCCTAGATTAAGTCTCTTTAGAAGTATAAGTTAGATTTATTCTGATTTTGTTATTATTATTTTATTTTTTAGTTGCGCTAAAACCAAAGCCTAGTGGACCGGGCCTGTCGAACTAGTCTCGAGGAGCACAAACTTGTGAGTTGTTATTTTATATACATTGTATTTAACGAAATAATGTCTTTAGTATATTATTGGTTTATATTTGGCATATTTTATGGTTGATTTGAGTGTATTTAATATATATATACTTGAAATATACTTAGTTTATTTTAGATATATTTCTGGTATATATATGGTTTATTTTATTATTATGAATGTTATTATACATTATTTATTTTCCCGTATAAATATTTTATTTAAATGAAGGATATCGATAGAACGTGCTACCTAGTAGGCAGCACTAGGACCGTGTACATACTGGTGTGGTAGATTTAGGGTTGAGTGAGAATCACTTGTGGTGAAATATAATTTGATTGATTGAGATTTGATGTGATTGAATAGTGTGGTTACTAGAGCTCGTTTGACCTAGTATCTCGGGGCTAATCACACAGACAGTGAGACTGCTGGAGCTCGGTTGACTTAGTGTCTTGGGGCTAGTCTACTATCCATAATGGAATAAGTGAATTAATTTGGAATTAAATGAGCCTATATGGCTAGAGAGTTATTGTTGATTAAGGTTGTGATTTATTAGGGTTCTATTTGATCCTTCAATAAATAATATTTTTCAGCATTTATATATAAAGTGTTTTCAGCATCTGTGTGAAATGCTTGCATATATATATTTATTATATACGGATGAGTGATTGCATATGACATTAGGAGATGCATATATATATAATATAACAATTCACTCAGTGAGGTCTGACTCCCCTCAGTTGTGATTTTTACAGGAGACTCTTCTTCCTCATACCTCAGTAGTAGGTCCATCCGTAGGATTTCTTCATCATCGGCTATTTTGTGTAAATTACTTATCTGATTTTATTGTACTCTAGAAAACTACAGTAGTAGTTGTTGTATTTTGTATTTATGAATGTTGGTTGTAATTTTAGAGGCCTTTCTCTGAACATTGTATAGTGTTTTATTTTATGATATGAAAAAAATTTATTTTTATTATAGTGGTTTGAGATTTTATTTATGGTGCATATTTTATTTATTTATTGCATGCTTTTATTCTTTTAAGGCTTGCTATGGGTTCTGGATTCAAAAGAATTCTCGTTCCCTAGTGCCGGTAATGACTCCTGATTTAGGTCGTGACAATAAATATATACAGGCATTTCACATAGATGCAGAAATCATTTATATATATATATAATAAATGCTGAAAAATATTTATTTGAATGACGAATCAAATAGAACCCTAATTATTTGCAACCTCAACAAAAAATATCTCTCTAGCTATACAAGCTCACTTAATTCCAAATTAATTCTCTTATTCCATTTTGGATAATAGACTAACCTCGAGATACAAAGTCAATCGAGCTCTAGCAGTCTCACTGTTAGTATGACTGGCCACGAGACACTAGGTCAGGCGAGCACCTGTAGTCACACTACTCAATCATATCAATCTTAAATAATCAATCAAATAAAAGTCACCTCAAGTGATTTAATAACTCAACCTTAAAATCTATCGCACCGGTATGTACACGATCCTAGTGTTGTCCACTAGATAGCACATTCTATTGATATCCTTGAAATAAACATAATAATTATTAAAATAATAAAAATGTATAATTTAAATGTAATAGCATCCATTCATAGCAAACTATACTCATCATATATAGAAAATTTACCAAAAGTATTTAAGCCACATATATACCAAAATAAACCATAATATAATAAAAATATACCGAAAATTTATCGAATATATATGATGCACATATACTAAATATATACTAAAAACAATTATGCATATGTGTCACATATATATCAAATATACTAACAATATACCAAAAGTATACCAAAAATATACTTATTCACTTAAAGAAATATTCATATTCAATTTCATTATAACATTTCATGGATGCTAATTTTCATGCATTCTACATGCAATGCATATGTAAGATAATAACTCACAAGTTTGCGTTCCTCGAGACTAGCTCGACGGGCCCAGTCTGATAGATCTTAGTCTCGGCGTAACTAGAAAATAAATAATAATAACAATCAGAATAAATTCTAACTTATACTTCTAAAAGAGACTCAATCTAGGAATACAAAACTCAGATAGACACCGAAATTCAGAATCGACTCGATGTTACGGTTTACGAGAATTCTACCAAAAATTCAGCAGAACCTCCTTTGTAAAACGGACATCTCTCTACTAAAAAGTAGAGTCGATCCTGCAAGAAAATTACACTTCTAACATAGATTGCATAACACCTCAAGTTGGGATCCCGAACTGCATAATTTTCTAACCGAGGTTCACAAATCACCAAAAAAACAATACAAATAATATAATAAATATATTAAAAATCATAAATTCCATAAATATCCTCAAAATACCGAAATATAATATATTTAAACATTAAACACTAAATACAATTATTTTCACAATAATTAAATAAAAATCTCAAATAATAATATAATATTAATAAAAATCCAAATTTTCAATAATTCAACATAAAATAGTAAATATTCACTTTAATATACCCAAATAGCTTAAATATATATTCAAAGTAATTAAAAAATCCATTTAATCATCAAAATAGTAAATAATATATTAATTGAATATAATTTTTAAAAATTAGTATTAATTAGTTTAAAATAGTAAATAATTTATAAAAATCATTTTAATCCCCTATATAATTCTAAAATCATTTAAAACACATTATTTAGCTATAATTTCCATAAAATTACACAATTAACTCAATAATACAAAATTTACATAATATAAATAATATTCTCAAAAATTATATAAATTCACCAAAAATTATTTTAATAATTCTAAAATTATTAACTCAAATTACTAATACCAATTTAACTAAATTTCCATTAAAAATAATTAATTAACATAATTATAAAAAAATTCAGTAATTTAATATTAAAATAATAAAAAAAAGCCAAAATTCAAATTAATTCAAAAAAATATAAAAAAAATATATATTTGAGAAGCTTAAGCTACGACAATCAACATTTGTGAAGCCAGTTTGCATGAATCAAATATAATCAAGTTAAAAAAAATTAAAAACCCTAAAATACATAAACTAAAAATTGAAGAAATCTAAAAATCTAGGGGATTTGAGCTCAAATGGAGCTTGGAAATGGACTCACCGGTGGAAAACCGTTCAAAAGATTCATATTTGAAGCCTTGAGGTGGCTGAAATCTCACCGACGGCATGAAGCTTCAACTCTCGGCTTCTTTCGATTTCCAGAGCTTCAGCGATGATCCGATGGCTGCTCGCAATGCTTGGGAGAACTCGGAGATGGTGGTGGTTGATGGTGACAGTTAGGTGGTACAACAATAGCTGGCAGTGACGGTCTGAGAAGAAGAAGAAGAAAAAAAAAGAGAAAAGGAGAAGAGTTGACCCGGTTTATGCATTTGACCCCTTTTTTTATTTATGAAATTACCATATTACCCTTCCGTCAAATTTAATAATAATAATAATAATAATAATAATAATAATAATAATAATAATAATAACAACAACAACAACAACAACAACAATAATAATGTTAAAAACAACAATAACAATAACAATAATATTAATATTAATATTAATAACAACAACAACAACAACAACAATAATAATAATAATAATAATAATAATAATTCTATTAACTTTAATATTATAAAATAATCCCATGTAAAATAAATTATTTTTACGTAAATAATTTCTTTAGAATAAATATGTAAATAATATTAGCAATTAACGATAATAATTTACGAATAAAATTTAAAATTATTAACACTTCATATCTCAAAATAATATTATTTTATTTAAAATACAGGGTCATTATAGTTCATATTGTATGATCAAAGGACATACTAACAATGTGTGCTTTTATAGAAGACTACACTTGAATTTGCTTCCTTTGGATTATCTTGAGTCTAACCAACTTAGACCAAAAAAGGTTTAGGTTCAAAAGAATATTTAAATTATTTTATATAAGCGTGCTTAAAATCCACAAGAATAAAAATCAAGTGGTATCTTTATAGTGGATGTTCAAGGCACATGACGAGAGACAAGAAGCAATTCAACAAGTTTGACGCTAAAGATGGTGGACATATCACATTTGGAGATAATGCCAAAGGGAAAATTATAAACATTGGAGAAATTGGTAATCCTCAATCCTTATCTATACATCATGTATTACTTGTTAATGATCTCAAACATAATTTACTTAGTATAAGTTAATTGTGTGACATAGGAAATAAGAGGACTTTCTATCCTAAAAATTGCTTTGTTAGTAATCTTAATGAAGATAAAATGATTTTTAATGGTGAAAGAATAGACAATGTCTATGTTATTAACTTGAATAAGATTGATAACAAAGACATTAAATGCTTAGGGTCTATTTCCCATGACATTTGGACATGGCATAAAAGGTTAGGACATGAAAATTTTGAGCTTTTGAATGATTTTTGTAAACATGAATTTATAATTGGTTTACCTAAGCTTGAATTCACTAAGGATAAACCTTGTGATGCTTGTCAAAAGAAAAAATAATCCAAGTCCTCATTTAAGCTAAAAAATGAAGTGTCCACTTCTAGGCCACTTGAACTTATACATATGGATTTATTTGGATCAACTAAAGTTACTAGTCTCAGTGGAATGCACTATGAATATGTATTGGTTAATAATTACTCTAGATTTACCTAAGTATGTTTTCTTGCTCATAAGAATGATGCATTTAAAGCTTTTGAAAATTTTGTAAAAAGAGTTAAAAAAGAAAGAGATTTTTTATTTCTTCTATTAAAAGTGATCTTGGAACCGAATTTGAAAATGAATTTTTCAAAACCTATGACAATAAAAATGGTATTTCACATACATTTTTTTCTCTTAGAACTCCTCAACAAAATGTGGTAGCTGAAAGGAAAATTGAACACTTGTCAAAATGACTAGAACAATGTTTCATGAGTATAATTTACCTCTATATTTTTAGGCAGAAGCTATTAACACATCTTATTATATTTCAAATAGAGTTTTCAAAAGACTACTTTTAAATAAAACTTCTTATAAGTTATGGAATAGTAGAAAACCCAAAATCTCATATCTAAGAATATTTGGATGCAAGTACTTTTTATTGAACACCAAGAATAATCTTGGAAAATTTGGCTTTAAAGCTGATGAAAGAATTTTCCTAGGCTATTCTATGTTTAGTATAGCATATAGAGTGTTTAATAAGAAGACTTTAGTAGTTGAAGAGTCAATGCATGTTATCTTTGATGAATCAAACTCATTTGATCCTAGAAAGGATATTTATAATATTGATGATCTTATAGGTGACAATGAGATCATGGATACTGAAGAAGAAAATGCTAATAAGCCTTTAGAACTTAAAGGTCCAAGCAAGGAGGACAATGAGGATATATGTCAACTTACCTTGAAGTATAAACTTTCCAAAGGATTGACAATTTAAGAAAGCTTAGCCTCAAAACCTTATTATAGGTGATACTAAAAAAGGGGTAACTACTAGATATAAACTCAAGTCTATTGTAAATTTAGCCTTCATTTCTCAATTAAGCCAAAAAATGTTGATGATGTATTGAGTGATGAATTTTAGGTCATTGCTATGCAAGAAGAGTTAAACCAATTTGAGAGAGATAAGGTTTGAACCTTAGTTCTTAGACCAAAACATCATCCTATTATAGGTACTAAATGGGTGCTTAGAAATAAGATTAATGAACAAGGTGTCATAACTAGGAACAACGCTAGACTAGTGACTAAAGATTATAATCAAGAGTAAGGCATTGATTATGATTGAACCTTTGCCCCCGTTATAAGGTTATAAGCTATTAGAATGCTACTTGCATTTGCATCATTCATGGATTTTAAACTTTATTAAATGGATGTTAAAAGTACATTTTTAAATGGTTTCATTAAAGAGGAGGTATATGTTGAGTAACCTTTGGGTTTTGAAAATTTTGATTCTCTAAAGCATGTTTTTAAATTGTCAAAAGCATTGTATGGATTGAAATAAGCTCCAAGAGCTTGGTATGAAAGATTGAGTAACTTTTTTCTAAAGAAAGGGTTCTTTAAAGAAAAAGTTGACACAACTCTTTTCATAAAGAAATCTAAACATGATTTATTAATTGTTCAAATATATTTTGATGATATTATTTTTTATGCTACTAACCATTACTTGTGTGAGGAATTCTCTAAGTCAATGCAAAGAGAATTTGAAATGAGTATGATGTGAGAGCTCAAGTTCTTTCTTAAACTTTAAATTAATCAATGTAAAGATAGGATTTTCATTAATCAAACCAAATATACAAGAGACATTCTCAAAAAGTCTGGCATGGATGGAGTTAAGACAAGCAAAACTCAAATGAGCACGATAACCAAACTCAATAAGGATGAGAATGGCACACCTGTTAATGAAAAGCGATTTAGAGGTATGATCATATCCCTTCTTTATTTAACTACTAATAGACCTGATATTATGTTTGGTACATGCTTATGTGCTAGATATCAATATAGTCCTAGAGAGTCTCATTCGAATGCTATCAAAAGGATTTTCAAATATCTTTATAGAACAATGTATTTAGGAATTTAGTATCCTAAGAATTGCTCCTTTGACTTAATAAGCTATTTAGATGCTAACTTTGCTAATAGCTTACTAGATAGAAAGAGCACTTCCAAAACTTGTCAATTTTTAATACAGTGTTTAGTTTCTTGGTTTAGCACGAAATAAGTTTTGGTTGCCTTGTCCACTGCTGAAGCTGAATATATTGTAGCAAGTCTTTATTGTTCATAAGTCTTATGGAAAAAATAATAGCTTTTGGACTATGGTGTAAAACTTGATCACATTCCTATCAAATGTGATAATACAAGTGCTATAAACCTTAGTAACAATCCCATTCAACATTCTAGAACTAAGGCTATAGACAATCAATAACATTTTTATGTGATGATGCTCAAATTGATTATATCTCACTTAATTTTGTTGATACATATAATCAACTTGCTGATATCTTCACCAAACCTTTCAATGAAGAGAGATTGAATTTCATTAAACATGAACTTGACATGATTGATGGTTATAGTCTGACTTGATTTTGTGTCTAAATTGTTACTTTAATGATTGGTTTCATTTAAGTTTTGTTTATGTTTATTTATGGTATATAACACTTATTCACAAGTATATTTTTTGGTATTTATTTTAATACCTTCATTTTTCTAATGTGAAAACATGTGGTTTTTATTTGAATTACATTGATTATTTTGACTTTGATCTTCTTTATTTTTAAAACATTTTGTAAATATTTTTTATTCTCCTTATTTTAAAAAATTAATAATTAATTAATGAAACTTTTATTCATTCAATTAATTATTTTAATTTATAGCTAAATATATACTTCTTTAAATGAGTTTATTTTCATTTAATCCTTTTCAAAACCTTCAATAAACTTAAAATTTATGCAAATAATTCGCAAGGATTTAATTGTGAATTTTTTTTTAACTTAATTGCAAAGATTTGCAAATTTCTTACTGTCAATGACTTGTCTCATCTAGGATCAGATCATGTCTAGATCAGGATATTATTCTATCAATTATGTGTTTCCACATAGAACTGATCCTGAATGATATCTTGATCAAGATAACACTCAAGACATTATGTCTCGATCGGGAGGAGAGCATGTTTCGACCAGGACATCGATCCTTATAGGATTAGGATTTCTAATCTTTTTAACTCTTTGACTCCTCAATCATAATTAGGAATTTTTTTTGAGGTTCCTATTAAATTCAAATCCAAATTTTAAAATATTTCAAACCCTAATCTCTTACTATAAATACCATTCCATTTTTACTTAATCTTTTACTAAATCAATATTACCTTTCTTTATATATTTCTTCTCATATTTATCTTCTCTCTCACCGTGGCTTCTAAGAAACCTAACAAGGTTTCTTCCTCTTCTCAAGATCTTCCTTTAAAAAAAGATAAACTTAAAAGAACGCACTTTATATTCTTATATAATCTTCCCAAGATCTCAAGAAGAGAATGTCATAATTCCAAAAAAGAGTCTTTATTCTTTTAAGATTTATGGATGAAACTACTCTCAAAGCAAATGGTTGTTTTGATGAAGTCAAAGATCTTCTTTTAAAAATGTGGAATATATGATTTTGCTTTCATACCTTTTCCATTTTATCCTTCTCTCGTTATTGAATTTCTCTTATTATACATTCTTCGTTCTATCAAGTATGATGATGTTAATCCCTACTTCTCTATGAGATTCAAATTGGGAGGAAGAGATCGCTTCATGACACATCAAGAGTTTGATATTCTTTTTGGTTTTTCCAAAGAGGGACACATTCACATTAACCCTTATTAGGTTGCTTCTTCTTTTTTGGATGAAATCAAAGCTCCTAATGCTCCTCAAGTCCTCGCCAGATATACTAAAGCCTCACATATCAAATCTAAAGCACTTTGGTATGTTAATTACTTCATTACCTATTCTATTAATGGTAGAGCTTTTTCCAATGAAACTCTTTCTTTTAATGATTTTTTCATTCTCTATTGCGTTTGTCATAATGAAAAGATGGCTTTATGGAGATTTTTACAATGGAAAATTTGGCTAATTAGTGATAGTGACACAGGTGCAATTTGTATTCGTGGAATTGTCACAGAGTTAGCTAAATTCTATAATGTTAATCTTGATCTATAACCTCTACTAAGCCTATACTTCTTGATAAATCTTTATAAAAAATTCCAAATAATTCACTTCTATTAATGGTTTTTGGATTTGGAAACATGACTTTGGAGCAAGTGAAAATATTGAAGCTATGTTTCAAGAATTAGAAGAGCAAAAAGGTCAAGACATTGGAGAAGAAAAATAAGAACTTTAAACTCATGATGCTCCTCTAAGGAAAAGGATAAAAAGTGAATGTACATCAACTCAAGGTGCTCAAGCTCAAGATGGTGAACCTCTTTGAGTAGAAAAATCTTTGAATGAATGTCCTTGATGGAATCCAACTTCAATTCTCGCTTTGATGAAGTTGAATCCAATTTGAATGTGCATTTCAATCAAATTGATGACAATATTGCTCATCTTCAACATGATGTCCATCATATTTATGAGCAACAAGGCTATACTTGCACCTATTCTCCTCCTCCTTCATCTCTTCCTCTAGAATAAATATTTGTTTATACTTTTCATTTGTTTTATTTTTAGTATCTGTTTAGTTTATTTTTCGTATATGAGCCTCTTGTTGCTAGTTTGTTTTTAGGCTGATTTTCTGTTTATGTTTCATTTACTTTGTATTTATATTCAGTATTTTATCTTTGTGCTGTATGAATTTTCCTTATTAATGAAATTTTCCTTTCTTCAAAATGTCAATTTCTCTAGTATTCATTCTTTTTAATTTTTGGCAAAGGGGAAGAAATATTTGAGTTTGCATATGTATTTTGTTAATTTTAAATCTTCAATTAATAACTTTCTCTTAAAATTCTTTTAAAAGATGTGTTTATACTAGTGATTTTTTTAAAAGGAGAGAAAATTATTTGAATTTATTTTTACATAATTTTATTTATGCATACGTAGTAAGTGTGGCTAACCTTGCTTTACTTACTTTGTTTATGTATGCTATAAATTTTATAAAGATTCGGTGTATCTTTATTTTTCATTGTTTTGGTTTGTGATCTTTTAATTCCTCTAGGATTTTTTTTATTCCTTAAAGTTCATTTATCTTTTTATTTCTCTCTTTTCTTTTTGTCTTTGATAAAGGGGGAGAAGAAGTTATGTGATAACTGTGCTTAGAGTTTGTATTTATAATATGCTAAGTGTCACATGATCATGCATAATTAGCTGGCTAAGCTCTATATGATCATGTGACAGTTAAGTTTGTTAAGTTTCAATATAAGTGCTATATGTGCTATTTTTGTGTTGCATTTTAGTAACACTATATGCATATATGTTTAAAATTATTTCCTTCAAATTGCCTAACAATTTATTTAAATGATCATATTATCATGATTTTATGTTTTTAACATATTTATCATGTTAGGTCATATTATTTGTTTTCCCTTAAGTTAAATTTGATGTTGTGTTTATTTTTCAACGAAAAGGGAATAAAATTATAAATTGATATTTCTTATCATGTCCATGTTCATAGTGGGAGAAATAAAGTAATATATTTTTGTTTCATTTGATATCATCATTATTATTACAATTGTTATCTATCACACACTTCACTTTGTATTATTTTTTATCAAACTCAAAATAAGTTTGTCAAAATCAAAAAAGGAGAGATTGTTGACCTTAGCAAGTTATCAATCCTAATTTTGATCTTAACAAACTTAATTTTTGAGCAACTAATGTGTTTGCTTTAAGTGTGTATAAGTTAGGAATTATTTTGTCATGACCCAAACCAAGGAGTCATGACCGGCTCTAGGGAACGAGAATTCTTTTGAATCCAGAACCCGTAGTAAGCCTTAAAAATAAAAATACACGCAAATATAATACAAAAAATATGTCAAAATTAAAACCTTAATTAATATAAAAATAAATCTTTTTGTCATAACATAATAAACATATCTTCATACAAGATTCAAATACAGGGTTTCTATCTAGTACAACACAACACTACCATAATAACATTACTATTGCAGCAATTACTAAAATACAAGAAAAAATGACATTCAGTATTTACATAAATTAGCCCAAGAGGAAAGAGTCCGATAAAGAGTTCTACTGGGAGGTCTGAAGTAGAAGATTCTGAAAAAAATATGAGGGAAGTCAGACCTCACTGACTTGTATACATGCATCCTAAAGTCATATACAATCAAGCATTAGTGTGTGTGTGTATGTATGTATGTATGTATGTGTATATATATATATATATATATATATATACAAATGTTAAAATCCACTTTTATATATAATAATAAATGCAGAAAAATTTTGGGCGAAGGATCGAAGCAGAACTCTAAAAATATTCCACAACCTTGATCACTGAACCTCACTAGCCAACAGGCTCACTTAATTCCAAAATATTTCTCCTTTCCATTTTTTGACAGTAGACTGGCTCCAAGACACTAAGTCAACTGAGCTCCCGTAATCTCATTATCAGCGTGATTAGCCCCGAGACACTAGGTCAACCGAACTCCCGCAATCACACCACAAATCTCACTAATCAATTATTTAAATCTCACATCAAATATTTCATAGCATCAATCCTAATATCTAGTGTATTGGTGCACACACAGTCATAGTACAGCTCACTAGGTAGCACGTTCTACTACTATCTTTAAAAAATATTTCTTTTGAAATCAAATAACGAAAATTCAATATAAAAATATAACAGCATATAATATTAAAAATAAATATACTCAATATTTCTATGGGAAATCATAAATATGAATATTAACAACAATAAATATGATTTAATGAAATGAGCATAATTAATTCATATTTATTAACATATATGAATGCTCATCATATTAATCTACATGCAATGTATATAAATGACAATAACTCACAGTTGTGTGCTCTTCTAAAAGAACTAGACTGATCTGGTCCTGTAGACCTCGATCTTGGCATAATTATAGAAAAATAAATAATAATAATATTAGAATTGAAATATTAATTTTATACTTATAGAAATTCTAAAAAATGATTCAATTTAGGACACGACTCGATAAAAAATTAAAAACTTAGGATTGAACTGTTGTCACGTTTTATGAGAATTTTACTAAAAATTTGACAGAGTCTACTCTATAAAATGGACATCTCTTTACTAAAAGTAAAGTTGATCCTATATGCAAACACACTTTAAATATTCACAAATGCTCAATTTCTCGAGTTGGGCTCCTAAATTACACAAATTGCCCAACCAAGAATCAATATACACAAAGATCAATAATTTAATAATAAATATTAAAAATCACTAAAATTCATAAAAATCAATAAAATACCAAAACTCAACAATTTAAACAATAAAAACATCAAAGATATTTATTTTCAAATTAATTATTAAAATCTCAAATATAATTAAATAATGTTAATAAAAATCCATTTTTCAAATATTTGAAATTAAATAGCATAATTTACAAATAATTATTTAAATTGCTCAATTATATAATAAAATAGTTAAAAATCCATTTAATCATAAAAATAATAAATAAAAATATTATTTGAATATATTTTTGGAAATTGTTATTAATTAGCTAAAAATAGTAAATAATTCATAAAAATTATTTTAATACTATTTATTACTCCAAAATTATCCAAAACATACTAATTAATAATAATTTCAATTAAAATACACAACTTACTAATTTATACTAATTTTTCCAAGAAATCCAATTTTCACATAAACTTTCAAAATTTTATAATAAATAATCGGAACACAATTTCAATATACTTTTTTAATGAAATATGCTTAAAATAATAAGTAGAATTTATTAAAAATAAAAGCATTTTCCAAGCTGGGATAGTCCCGTGAACTATATCTGAGCCGGAATAGTGCTTAAAATTCAAATATCTTCAAAATATATTTTAAGCACATTTTTGGAAAGCTTATAACTTCAATTTAACTAATCTAAAGTCAATTTCACATAATTCAAGCCAATTGAACTCAAAATCAACAAATAAACTTATGAACCATAAATACAATTCATCAAAATGGAAGCTCGATTCGAAGTTAATTTAGAGAATTACCTTAGGGTAAATGAAGCCCAAGGAAAAAGATTTCAAATGAGACCAATCTCAACCCCAAACATCGTCAGAATCGACATTGGCAAGCTCTAAAAGTTGACAGTGCTGCGAGGAGGAAGAAAGAAGAGGGAAGAAATGGTGACACCGACGGGAGGGAGGAAGGAAGGGAAGAGGAGAAGGATGCATTGGAGGTTGTTGGTGGTGCGCGGTGTTTCTGCAAAACGCAGAAAGAAGAAGAAGAAGAAGAAGAGAAAAAAGAGGAAAGGGGAGAGAGGAAGGAAAGAAAGAGGGAAAGGAAAAAAATTATTTTTATATTTTTTTAATAAATAGAAAAAAGATAAAACAATATTAAAAAATAATATTTTAAAATTAAATACTTACTTTTCTAATTATATCCACCACTAAATATTAAAATATTTTAAATACACTAAAGTAATACTATTCACAATTACTAATAATAATAATATTATTAAATAATATATAACAATAAATTAAATTTTTAAATCTCGATTTAATACTAATACCATAATAAAATAAAATAAATACTAACACTTGAATTTAATTAAATTACATAAAATAATTATAATATAACAATTTAATAAAATATTTATTAATACTGAATATTTCAAAAATTAATTTAATAATTTATAAAAATATCGGGTTATAACAATCTTCCCCCCTTACAAAAATTCATCCTCGAATTTCAAATAAAAAGAATAAACAACAAGAATTCATCGACGAAAAAGATAAGGGTAAGCCACTTGCATTTCAGCCTTAGTCTCCCACGTGTGTTCCTCCACGTTGTTGCTCCTCCACAACACCTTAACCATCGAGATCTGCTTCGAATGCAATGGGAAAACTTGATAATCCACAATCGTGAACTGGTTCTTCCTTGTACGTTAAGTCTTCATTCACTTCCACACTCTCAGGTTACAACACATGTAAAGGATCTGAAATATACTTCCTCAACATTGAGACATAGAACACTAGATGCACTTAAGATAAATTCAGAGGCAAAGCCAATTGATATACAACCATTCCCACTCTCTCCAAGTTCTCAAATGGTCCAATATATTTCAGTGCTAATTTTCCCTTCTTGTTAAATCTCATCACACCCTTCATCGGTGACACCTTAAAAAACACATAATCTCTAACCTAAAACTCCACATCATTACACTTCAAATCCATATAGCTCTTTTGTCTGCTAGCTGCAGTTTCTAATCTTTTTCTGATCAAAGCAACTTTCTTAGGTGCATCCTGAATAATCTCAGGTCTAGTTAACGCTGTCTCTCTAATCTCATCCCAACATAAAGGAGATCTACACTTCTTTCCATATAAAGTTTCATACAGTGCCATTTCAATACTGCTATGGTAGCTATTATTGTAAGAAAACTCTACTAGTGGTAGATGATCATCCCAACTACCTCCAAGATCCATTACACACATTCTCAATATATCCTTAAGTGTTTGGATCATCCTCTCAGATTGACCATCTATCTGAGGGTAAAAGTAGTACTGAAATCAAGCCTACTGCCCATCGCTTCCTACAACTTCTGCTAAAATTGAGAGGTAAACACTGAACCTCTATCAGATATAATAGAAATAGGCACACAATATGCTTAATATATAGTTTATCCAACTTGGCTATCTAAAAAGTAGCTTTAATTAGTAAGAAGTAAGCTGATTTGGTTAACTTGTCCATAATCACTTAGATGGAATTATATCCATCCTTTGAATGAGGTAACTCAGTCATAAAATCCATAGCAATTCTCTCCCATTTCTACTTAGGAATAGGAAGAGGTTGAAGCTTCCTATAAGACTTTTCATGCTCAGCTTTCACCTAATGACATGTTGAAATAGACCCTAGAGGGTGGTGAATAGGGAAAATTAGAATTTAAAATAAAATTAAGGCTTAATCAAGAATTAAATGAGAGTATAAATGAGATGAAAAATGAAGAACTTAATAACACAAGATTTAAGGAGTTTGATTCATAATTTGAATCTATGTCTCCGCCTAACTTATCTCCAAGTTAGGATTTTTAACACCTACTCCAATCTTATTGATCTAGATTGAGTTTATAAGAGTTTTGATGGCTCAACTCTAACCTTTACAACACAATGAGCTTTTAAAGGCTAAGCTTTAACCAATAATTAATCACAAGTATTTTGAGGCTTACACTTGAACCTAAACCACTAGCATTAACTCCTCACTTTCCTTTTTTAACTTAAGAAAGAAGATGAAGAAGAGAGCTAACCTAGCACACAACCAACACTTAAAGTAATTAAGAATTTTAAGTATGGAGAAAATTGTTCAAAGAGATTTAATTGCTCAACCAACTTATGTATTTTCTTAAATGAAGTTCTATGTCTTCAATTTATAGTTAGAGAGTGGAAAATAACTGTTGGAAACCATTAAATTTATACCAACCTTTGTCTTCTTCATTTAATGCATCTTTAGCTTTTGTAGGAATTCAGACACTCATGGTCATGAGCGTAGGCTCGGGGTTGTGAGCGTTGGAAAATATAACTGTTACTTGTAAAAGTGTTCGTTGGCTACACTTAAGGTTGGGTTATGGTTATGAGCATAGACCATGAGCATATTAGCCACTTTGCTTATGAACGCTCATGGTTAGACATGGGTCGTGAGCGTAGACTGTCCTCACTAAAACTTGTCCATTTTGCCTCCGATCACACTTGTTTCGACTTGGTTCAATTCTTATGCTTTATAAGACATATGCAGGGGTCTTTGAAGGCTTCAATTATGTTTCAAATGTTCTTAAACATGTTCCAAGGCTTGGTCAAATTATATTGCTTTCAATGAGTGAAATTTGGTACCTATGCTTATAATCACACTTAAGAGAGGATCATTAGTATTTCAAAAATATTTGTTAAAGTTAAAATGAGGATGGATTATTATTTGATCATGCAAATGTTCAACACACGTCAAGCACTTAAAGACATAATTAGCTACATTCTTCTTTAATCAATCCCACCTATATAAATCTTTAATGTTGTGGTACATTTTAGTAACACCTAGATGTATGCTTTAAGTTGTAGAATGCACTTTCTCTAAGATCTCTTCTCTCAAATTATCCATATCAGGAATGCAAAATCTACCATTGATCTATAAAACACCTTCATCATCTAGTGTAAAATCAGTGAATTTCCCTTCATAAACGTTCTCCTTAAGCTCTGCTAGAATAGGATCTCGGCTCTAAGATGCCTTAATCCTATCTCTCAACACTGATTTGACTCTGAACTAAGCTAGCAGTCCTCCTGATATACTAATCTTCATCATCAAACATTGATCCACTAACTCATGTAACTCTTAGATCAAAGGCCTCCTTTCCATACTAATGTGAGCAAGACTACTTGAGGACTTCCTACTCAAAGCATCTACTACCATATTAGCCTTGCCTAGATGGTAAAGAATATCACAATCATAATCCTTCAGCAATTCCAACCATCTTTTTTGCCTTAAGTTCATAACTCTCTACTAGAAAATATACTTCAAACTCTTATGATCTGTGAAAATCTCACAGTCACTTCGTACAAATAATGTCTCTAGATTTTAAGAGTGAAGATCACTGCTGCCATCTCTAGGTCATGAGTAAGATAATTCTATTCATACATCTTTAACTACCTTGAAGCATAAGCTATCACCCTACCATTTTGCATCAACACACAACCTAGGCTAACTCTGGAGGCATCACAATACATAATAAAATTGTCTTCTCCATTAGGAAAAGTTAGAATTGGAGCTGTGGTTAACTTCTCCTTTAGTAACTGAAAACTGTTCTTACAAGCATCTGACCATATGAACTTTATATTCTTCTAAGTTAGGCAAGTTATAGGTGTTGCAATTCTCAAAAAATCTTGCATAAATCTCCTATAATACCCAACCAAACCTAGGAAACTTCGAATATCAGTGACTGATGTCGGTGTAGGCCATTCAAACACTGCTTCAATCTTCTGTGGATCAATCTGAATACCATCTTTAGACACCATATGTCCAAAGAATGCAACACTCTCCATCTAGAAATCACACTTAAAAAATTTAGCATAAAGCTGATGTTCTCTCAGTATCTGCAGTACCGTCCTCAAGTAATATATGTGCTCCTTTATACTCTTTAAATACACCAGTATATCATTAATGAAGACCACTATAAACTGATCCATAAACAATTTGAACTCCCTATTCATAAGATCTATGAAAGCAGTTGGTGCATTAGTTAATTCGAAGAACATCACCAGAAACTCATAATGACCATATCAAGTGCGAAATGCCATTTTAGGAACATCAAATTCACTGATCCATAACTGATGATAACTTGACTTCAAGTAAACCTTAAAAAAGAATTATGCACCCTGAAGTTGATCAAACAAATCATCTATCCTCGGAAAAGGATACTTATTCTTCATTTTCACCTTATTCAAGTATTTATAATCAATGCATAGTCTCAATGTACCATCCTTCTTCTTCACAAATAGGATTGGTGCACCCCAAGAAGAAACACTAGGTCTAATGAAACCCTTATCTAGCAAACCTTGCAATTGCTCCTTTAATTCCTTTAACTTTATAACATCCATTCTGTAGGGCAACATTAAAATAGGAGTTGTGCCTAGGACCAAATCTATATAAAATTTAATTTCTCTATGAGGTGGTAAACCTGGTAACTCCTCAAGAAAAACATCATGAAATTCACAAACTACTAGAACATCTATGAGAGACAGCTTCTCTACTAAAGTATCCCTCACTAGTGCCAAGTATCCTTAATAGCCTTTCCTCAGTATCTTCCTAGCTATGATAGCGAAAATAAGATTCTGAGGTGCAAAACTCTTGTCACCCATAAACTTAAACTCTTCTCCACCCGGAATTCTAAAAATCACCTTTTTACTTCGACAATCAATAATGGCATAGTGCTGAGATAGCCAATCCATTCCAAGGATCATATCAAACTCCATCACATCCAATAAAACCAATTCCACTAACAATTCTTTGCCTCCCACTAACACCGAACATCCAGAAAGAACCACGTTGGTATTTAATGAATCACTTAGAGGAGTGGTGATAGATAAAGGAAATGTCATCCTTGAAGCTTACCAACATAACTTTAAAGCAAAAATAGGAGACACGAAAGAATGTGTGGCACTTGAATCAATTAAAACTCTAGCATCCAAATAATAAACTGGAAGTATACCTATAACAATGGCATTGGATGCTTGAGCATCCTACTAGGTGAGGGTGAAAACTCTAGCCTGACCTCGGCCTCCCTGCTGACTGGTGGAAGCCTGGCCAAAACCCCTAGCACTACCTCTACTACCTTAGCCATGCCCTTACTGGGCTACAAGTTGTAACATACTCGGATACTGAGCTGGAGGCAACTGATAAAGAGTTGGACTTGAACTGGTAATAGACTGCTGTGGAAATTATTGCTGATAGCTAAAATAAGGACACGCTTTAGCAAAGTGCCCTATTTATTCATATTTAAAACAAGCTCTAGGAGCCATGTAGCACGGTCCCTAATGGACTCTCATACACATCTGATAAGCATTGGCTGCTGATCTTGTGCTACCATAATTGGAACTCTCGTCTCTGCTACTACTGATAGCACATGAACTGAATCTAATAGGTCTATGTGGTCCACCATAGCCATGTCTATTACTCTTATGGAATCCCTGCTAAGGTCTCTAGCCCTGCTAATAAGATCTTCTCTGTCGACTGCTAGAGCCAGTTTGGAATGTGGTGTACTGGGTGCACTGAGATCCTCCTGCCTAGACACCTTCTAACTGATAATAATTGGACATTACTCCCTGCCTAACCAATATGAGCTCTATCTCCTTAGCTAAATTTGTCATAGACTCAAGAGTCAGGCCTATAATAGGAATCCCAGTGAATGCATAACTAATCCGGTGACGTACATAGTGACAATGAAGTATTGATCTCTCATAAGGTCCTCTATATACCAACCCAATCTGAGGAACTCTTTAGTGAACTCCTCTACTGATCTATCACCTTTGGTAATACCCATCAGCTTGAGTCTGTAGCTCATCCGCATAGGCTCTTGATAGAAATGCCTCATGAATCTCTCTTGAAATTAAGCCCAGGTGAGTGTCGTCATGTGCGGCTGGATAACTTGAACAAACTAACCTAGGGCTGGCCCTTCAACAGATAGCTCGACAATCATGAACTTCTGGTTCTCGGTGTGAGCAGTCCAAGTCCTTGTCTCAATGGCATGCAGAAAGTCTAGAGGATTTGTAGTCCTATCGAATGATATCCTACTGACTCTAACATAAAACAACGCAGCCTCAGGGTCAGACTTGCCCTGCTGATAACTAGGCTACATCTGCGATACGGCTAGAGGTATAATAACTTCCTCATACTCTTGCTCTGCAGGTTCCTCATCCTATAGCTCTCTCTGCCTATGGCGACTTGCCATTCCTCGAGGTCTACCTCTACCTCTACCTCTGCTCCTGACTGTGGCTTTAGGGGTGAAACCTCATCCTGAAAGGACTTATCATCCTCGACCTCAATGACCGATTGATCGACACACACTCATCTCCTCATTCTGAAAAGATAAAAAACCAATGAAATTCAGACAATTACAAATGACAAACATACATCCTAACGATTACACGAAAAACTAACTCAAGGAAAACTTATCGAAGATATAGTCAAACCTAATTTATTGCAATAGTTTCAAAGAAAACATAACTTTAATAACCTATGTCCATACCATTAAAAACCTAGGCTCTAATACCAACTTTTTCACGACCCAAATCGGGGAGTCATGATCGACACTAGGGAACGGGAATTCTTTCAAATCCGGAACCCGTAGCAAGCCTTTAAAATAAAAACACATGCAAATATAATACAAAAAATATGCTAGAATTAGAACTTTAATTAATATAAAAATAAATCTTTATGTCATAACATAATAAAAATATCTTCATACAAGATTCGAATACATAGCCTCTATTTAGTACAACACAATACTACCACAATAACACTAATACTGTAGCAATTTCTAAAATACAAGAAAAAATGACAATTTAATATTTACATAAATTAGCTAAAGAGGAAAGAGTTTAGTGAAGAGTTCTATTGGGGAGGTTTGAAGTAAAAGATCCTGAAAAAATTATGAGGGGAGTCAAACCTCACTGAGTGAATTATTATAATATATATATATATATATATATATATATATATATATATATATATATATATATATATATATATACATGCATATATACATGCATTTCATACAGATGCTAAAATTCATTTTTATATATAATAATAAATACATAAAAATTTTGGGTGAAGGATCGGAGCAAAACCCTAAAATACTCTGTAATCTCGATCATTGAACCTCATTAGCCAACAAGCTCACTTAATTCCAAAATATTTTTCTTTTCCATTTTTAGGTAGTAGACTGGCCCCGAGACACTAAGTCAACTGAGCTCCCGCAATCTCACTACCAGCATGATTGGCCCCAAGACACTAAATCAACCAAGCTCCCACAATCACACCACTCTCTCACCATAAATCTCAGTAATCAATTATTCAAATCTCACATCAAATATTTCATAGCATCAACCCTAATATCTAGCGTATTGGTGCATACACAATCCTAGTGCAGCCCACTAGGTAGCACGTTCTACTACTATCCTTCAAAAATATTTCTTTCGAAAATAAATAATGAAAATTCAATATAAAAATATAACAGCATATAATATTAAAAATAAATATACTCAATATTTCTATGGGAAATCATAAATATGAATATTAACAACAATAAATATAATTTAATGAAGTGAGCATAATTAATTCATATTTATTAACATATATAAATGCTCATAATATTAATCTACATGCAATATATATATATATATGATAATAACTCACAGTTGTGTGCTCCTATAAAAGAACTAGATTGGCTTGGTCTTGTAGGCCTCGATCTTGGAGCAACTATAGAAAAATATATAATAATAATATTAGAATTAAAATCTTAATTTTATACTTCTAGAAATTCTAAAGAATAACTTAATTTAAGACATGATTCGATCAAAAATTAAAAATTAAGGATAAACCTGATGTTATGTTTTACGAAAATTCTACCAAAAATTCGGTAGAGTCTCCTCTGTAAAATGAACGTTCTCTAATAAAAGTAGAGCTGATTCTACACATAAACACACTTTAAATATTCACAAATGCTCAACTTCTCAAGTTGGGCCCCCAAACTACACAAATTGTCCAATCGAGAATCAATATACACAAAGATCAATTATTTAATAATAAATATTAAAAATCATTAAAATCCATAAAAATCAATAAAATACAAAAACTCAACAATTTAAACAATAAAAACATCAAAGATATTTATTTTCAAATTAATTAATAAAATCTCAAATATAATTAAATAATATTAATAAAAATCCATTTTTTAAATATTCAAAATTAAATAGCATAATTTACAAATAATTATTTAAATTTCTCAATTATATAATAAAATAGTTAAAAAAATCCATTTAATCATTAAATAATAAATAAAAATATTTTTTGAATATCTTTTGGAAAATATTATTAATTAGCTAAAATAGTAAATAATTCATAAAAATTATTTTAATACTATTTATTACTCCAAAAGTATCCAAAACATACTAATTAACAATAATTTCAATTAAAATACAAAATTTACTAATTTATACTAATTTTTCCAAAAGTCCAATTTTCACATAAACTTTCAAAAATTTATAATAAATAACCAGAACACGATTTCAATATACTTTCTTAATGAAACATGCTTAAAATAACAAGTAAAATTTATTAAAAATAAAAAGTATTTTTTGAGCCAGGGTAATCTCGTGAACAGTACTCAAGCCGAAGTAGTGCTCAAAATTCAACTATCTCCAAAATCAATTTTAAACACATTTTTGGAAAGATTACAACTCCAATTTAACTAATATAAAGTCAATTTCACATAATTCAAACCAATTGAACTCAAAATCAACAAATAAAATTATGAACCCTAACTATAATTCATCAAAATTGAAGCTTAATTTGAAGTTAATTGGGAGAATCACCTTGGGGAAAACAAAGCCCAAGGAACGAGCTTTCAAACGAGATAAATCTTAGCCCCAGACATCGCCAGAGTTAATGCCACTAGCTTCAGAAGTTGAACATGCCATGAGGAGGAAGAAGGGAGAGGGAAGAAATGGTAATGCCGACATGAGGGAGGAGAAGGCGGTGCTGGTGAGCTATGGTGAGTGGTGTGCGTGTGATGGCATGGAGGTTAGTGGTGGCGCGTGGTGTTTCTACAAAGCGCAGAAAGAAGAAGAAGAATAAGAGAAAGGAGAGGAAAGGGAAGAGAGGAAGGAAATGAAGAGGGAAAGGAAGAAATTTTATTTTTATATGTTTTTTTTAATAAATAAGAAAAAGATAAAACAAAATTAAAAATAATATTTTTAATTAAATACTTACTTTTCTAATTTAATCCACTACAAAATATTAAAATATTTTAAATACACTAAATTAATATTATTCACCATTACTAACAATAATAATATTATTAAATAATATATGACAAAAAATTAAATTTTTAAATCTTGATTTAATACTAATACCATAATAAAATAAAATAAATACTAACACTTGAATTTAATTAAATTACACAAAATAATCATAATATAACAATTTAATAAAAAATTTATTAACGCTGCATATCTCAAAAATTAATTTAATAATTTTAAAAAATATCGGGTTATAACATGTTTGGAAATCAAAATAATAATGAATTATTAAAGAAAAAGCATCTTGGGAAGACATCATAAGCACTATCTTAATCGGACTCAAGATAAGGATCAAATTGTACATTTTTGGTAATTTAGAACCTATCCCGAGCCCCTGGGACAAAAGGAGTGAATTCTACTCAAATAAATTTTAAGACAATGAATATCCCAATCTGTGTCCCGACATTGCTCTGGACCAGGCAATCCTGATCGGGATATAAGTTCACGACCAGGATCTAATTCTACAAAACTTCAATTTTTAAGTAAAACTGATCCTGTGCCATGTCCTGACCAAGACCATGCCCGGGACGAGAGAAATTCAAACTTGAAACAGTTGCTTTTGAAGCCTCCCAACTAGGATTTATGTAATCCCAATTGGGACTTGACAAATTATAGCTTAAAAGTCTAAATTACATTTAAATGGACTTTGATTTAGTTGGAAATAAAATTATTGCTTCCAATAGATGTAATTAAATTGTTCAAGTATAAATATAACCTCTAGAGATTATTTTGAGGTTAAGAAATTTTTTTATTCAATATATACTTTTAAGCATTCAATTAAGCCCTTAAAACTCTTTTAAATTTCATTTTATTTTTGTATAACTCTTGTGAGAGTTGGTGAGCATTAGAATAGAAATGCTTATTCTTATATTTTTTAGTATTAAGAAAATGGGAAGTGAGATTCTATTCTCAAGGAATTGGTTTAAGTGTTTAGCCATTAAAACACCTGGGAAATTGCTTTAAGTGTAAGCCTTAAAAACATTTATGAATTAGTTTTTGAGTGAGTCTTGAAAACTCAAGTTGTAAGGTTTAAGTTAAAATGAAAACTTAAGTTGTAAGAATAGATGTAGGAGAATAGATTGTGGTGATTAAAATCCTAACTTGGGGATAAGTTAGGTGGCGACGTAGGATTGTTGAGAATCCAAACTTCTTAAATTCTTATGTTCATCATTCTTCCTTCTCAACATTCTTTTATTTCTTACTCAAATATTTTAATTTCTTATCATTGTTTGATAGCCCTATTCATGCCCCTTTAGGGCACTTTTAAGTTCATAAATATTCCCCATAGTTCATTTCCCTTTCATCACAGTCAATATACCTTTAGTTAATCTCATGATTTCCTTATCATCATTAGATTTATATTAAAAACCATTAGCATGTAACGAGCCTATGGAAATTAGATTCTTTCTTAAGTCTGTTATATGCCTAACATCACATAAAGTCCTAATAATACCATCATGCATCTGAACTTTAATTGTTCTTCTATTAGCAATAGCCCAAGGTTTATCATCACCTAAATAGACAACAGCAAAGGAACCTGACCTATGTGATATAAACCACTCTTTGTTAGGTTTCATATGATAAGATGCTGCTGAATCAAAAATCTAGTAATCTGCAAACTGATTTGTTGTAACTAACAACATATCCTCATCTCCAAAATTTGAATCATCATCCTGAACCACATTTGCAAACTTTGACAAGTTATCATTCTTCTTGTCGTTATTTTATCCTCTTTGTCTTGGATAGTCTCCTCATATTCCCATACTCCTTGCACTTAAAGCACTGAATTACTTTTTTTCTTCTGGATTTCGATATAGACTTTCCCCTTACAAAACCTTTTCTACCTTGTCTCCTGCCACAATCTAGATTACCCTTCATATACAATCCTTCACCATAAAATTCTTCACTTGCATTCTGTTTCCATTAGTTAAGAGCCAATAATGTTGTAGTAATCTCCTATAGGCTAATGGACTATTTTCCATATGCTAAGGGTAGTCACCAAGTGTTCATAGGATGGCGGTAAAGAACACAACAGTATAATTACTTTATCGTCGTCCTTAATCTTCATATCAACCTTAACCAAATTCATGATTATCTGATTGAAGACATTGACATGTTGTGCAAAATTTAAACCCTCATGCATCTTCAGCCCATATAGCAATTGCCTAAGATACAGTTTGTTTATAAGTGATTTGGACATATACTAATTTTTTAGTTTCTGCCATACCTTTTTCAAAGAGTTAATGTCCATAAGTTGGTACATAATCTCATCTACTAGGCATAACCATATGGTACATGTTGCTTGCTGTTGTAACTCCTCCCAATCAAGATCATCCATGCCTTTTGGTTTTTTGGCCCGCAGCACCTTCAAAATCCCTTGTTGTGCCAATAAATCCTTTACTCGTGTTTGCCACAATCTAAAGTTACCGATTTTACCGATTCTATCGAATTTCCCCACTTTAAATTTTTGCTCTAGAATTTAGAGCCATTGTAACTTCTTTGATACTAGTTATTGCAAAATAACATAGAAAATAACAAGAGTAAAGAAAGAAAAAAGAAAAAAGAAAAATGGACACAGAGATTTAACGAGGTTCAATAATGTGCTTATGTCCTTAGGAGTAAGCGGCTAAAGTTTCTTATTATTCAAAACACCTTTTAGGGTTACAAATACATGCTCTATATATAATAGAATAGGTATGATACATATTATAAAAATTACCCCCTGTACAACACCACGGGGCATTGCCCCTACACCCTCGACCCATCTAATTGTAACCCCATAATTAAACCACTGCTACAAATGAGCCATACATAATAAACTCAATTCCTTGACACTGCTAAAGTCAAAATTACTTTGAATGTTGATGCTTTAAACTATTGGGTTGAATGTCTTTTTAAAAGTCAACGCTAGGAGTTTAGTGAAACCGCTTTGCCACAAACCTTGCTTTGCATCTTTGAAATAATCCATCTGTATTGTATTTTACTCTAAACACCTACTTGTTCCTAACTACATTCTAATTTGGCATATGAGGGACCAAAGTCTAAGTATTGTTTTTCTTCAGTGCACTTAGTTCCTCCTCCATTGCACTCTTTCAATGCTTGCTGCTTAAGGCTTCAATAACTGTGGCTGATTCATTGATGATGGAAGGACCCCCTGATAGATACAACTTGTACTCTACTAGGAACCTTTTAGGTTTGTGTATACCTACTTTTACTCTAGTTGTCATTTAATGGCCAATTTGCTTTTACATAACCATCTTGTTTTACTTTTTCAACTTTGTGGCTCAACCACTTTGATATGAAAAACTACTAGTACTTAGAAAAAGGCTGAGTTGCAACTGCTTACTTGTTGGGCTATGAGGAATGTCATTAGTAGCAAGATTTTCTCTCTCAGATAATTGTAAGTCACGTGTTGGCGTACCTGATAGATATGATATTACTTAAAGGAAGTTGTACATATGGTATCACTAACTATTATACTGACATTAGAAGGAAACAATTAACTAATTTTTAGAAGTGATAATGGTTTAAGGTTTAGGTTTGTGAGTGTTTAGAAATCTAGTTTTGAATGGAAACTCTTATTCATTAAAGATAATAGGCTGAGAGATATAAATTCTCCCAACAGGGCTTAGGCTCTTATATCCTTTATGAAATTCACTTTATCCAATGAAAATACACTTGGTTAAGTGAAATTGGAATTTTTTATTTTGATATGGTTAAAGACAAGGAAAATATGCACATCCAAAGCCTTTTACCATGAGAGATAGTTTAGTGTTTTATTAAACAGCTTTTCCATTAGAGATTGATTGTTTAGGACAGGTGTGGGTAGTTTATTAATTAGGAATACATATGTTTCAAAAGCTTCAGTATAATATTTAAGAGGCATGGATACTTGAGTAAGGATGGTCAAAATAATGTCTATGTTAAATGCCATTTGCTTAGCAAAAATGAGCAAATATTGTATATTCTCCTCCCATGTCTGACTAAATACACTTAATTTTTCTGTCTAGTTGATTTTCAACAAGGTTTATGAAGTGGATAAAGCTATTGAGGGCATCAGATTTCTGCTTTAGTGGATACATCCATGTGTATCTGCTATAGTCATTTAGGAAATAGATGTAGTATTTAAAACTAGATGAGGATATGACTAGAGATGGTCCCTACATATCAATATGAATAAGTTCTAAAGGTTGGCTAGTATATGAAGTTGATTAATGAAAAAAGAAGAAGATGGGATTTGCCATAGTGACAAGCATCATAGAAAAACTGAGTTTTCATTAATTGAAAACTTTTGATTACAATTACTAAAGACTCTAGACATGACTCCACTAGATGGATAACCCCAAACGATGGTGCCAAACCCTTTTTTGAACATTAACATACTCAACATACTTGCTTTAAGACATACTGGGTAATGGAGGACAAATGAACTTAGCATTTTGGAGATTTACTTTAAGTTAAAGGTGTTGTTTCTAGCTAGAAAAGATCATCCTGAAGCTTCCCTTGGAGCAGCATTTGACCTGTCAATTTATCCTTCAAAGAACAATGAAAAGCATTAAAGAATACATCAATATCATTACAAGCAGTAAGTTGAGAGATGCTAATAAGGTTCTTTTGAATTTGTGGCATATGAAGTATGTCTTTTAATAGTAGAGTTTTATTGTTTAGTATGGGTATGCGGGCATTTCCAACATGTTCATTAGTCAAATTTTCACCATATCCAACTACTAAGGTTTCCTTAACAATGTAGCCTTCTTTTTTCTTAATATTACCTTTATCATTTATGACATGGATGTTGGTTGGCCCCCTGTGTCCATGTACTAAGCTAGGTCATTCATGCTTTTTAGAGATGCAATGTAGGCTGTGGGTTGATTTATTTTACTTGGTTCAGGAGGACCTCCCATATAGTTGTTGTCATACCTATAGTAGTAATAAATTGCTATATACCTAGGTTTTCCATAAACTTAACATGTTGGCTTATTGCCATTTCTGCCCCTCTTCCTTTAGAGGATCTTTCTCCTCTATAGTTACTGCTTGTACCTTTATTGCCTGAGACATAGTTATTATTATTATGATTCTTACCATATGACTGGTATTGATTTTGATTTATTTGATAATTTCCATGGTTTTCACCTCCTCTTGTGCTTGCCAAATTTGCCATTGGTTATCCTAGGTTCAAAGAAGTTATGCCTACATTCAACTGTTCAAACCCTCTTTTCATAGCTAGGAGTCTTGCTTGGAGCTCTAGCCAACTAGTACTTTCCTTTTCTATTATCTGACAAACCAAAGGGTTATATTCTTAAGAATCAAGTCCTGATAGAACTTGTGAGACTAAGTCTTCAAGAGGAACAAGGTGCCCTACAAGAGTAAGGTTATCAACAAGTTTCTTCATTACCTTCAAATATTCTACCATCTTCATATTTCCTTTTTGTAGCTTGTTGAACTCATGTTTATAATACATAATATTTGATTTGGTCTCATTCTAAATATGTCTTTAATGGCATCCCACAGTTGCTTAAAAGTGTTATACACCATAAGTTTTGCAGTAACTTTAAGCTCAATGGAGTTATACAACCAACCTATTAATTTGATCTTGAGCCACCCATTCTTTAATTTCTGAGTTGCTAATGAGCTCTACATCTATTGAGTTTTCCACTATAACTTAAGCATATTCAAGAGGATAGGGTTTTGCTATAATAATGAACCCCTTCATCTTGTTGCCACGAATGACTGGAAAAACCATGTTCTTCCATAATAAAATTTTTTATGATTTAGCTTTACTAAGTAGTAGAAACCAAGATGATTTCCTAAGATATTTAATGCTTTTGTGGCACTTTGATTTTGATTGATTATTGTTATGTTTCCAACAGATGAGTCTCTTTTCTTACTTAAGACACTTGATTGTTTGTTAGCGCTGGCCATTACAACTCTTATACCAAGTAAAAATTATATTTAATGGCAAGAAGAATAATTTGATTTTGTGAGTTGGGTTATCGCTACTCAAGGTTTTCATTTTTATTTATATTGAATTACAAGGGTTACCATAATGCCTAGAACAAATCAATAAGTTACACCTATACACATAGAAACAAATGAATCAATTTGGGATCATGTGCCATAAAAGGAATAAAATAGGTAGCTATATGTTTGTACAATCAGATTACAGTGTGCACATCACAAATCTTGCAGGGTGGACAGAGGACAATACTCTGAAATAAAAATCTATCGAAGTATCTTTAGTTTAATGGTTAAAGACATATGTAAAGATTCAGGTTTGAGTCCCAACCTCTCCCTATTCCCTTAATTTGTACTAAAAAAAACCTCCTAATTACTTACATGCTCAATGGCACAAATTATATTATGGATCCTTGTCCATATTGCAATGTGGATCAGGATTCATCACACGTGTTAAGCTTTTTTTTTTAACACGTTTTGTTTTTTTAAAGTACATAGTTTTTCTTTCTTCTTCAGCCTCACTGGAACTATTTTCCACCTCACTCGCACTATCTTCCACCCTAATGGTAACATCTAAAGAGTCCTGTTGCATATATACATATGTCAGCAGAATAATCGAAGACAAGGTACCATCTCTTACAAATAACCTTAGATCATTATGCTTGCAAGGAAATTTTTAATCAAAAGTGTTGTTATTCAGAGCTTGAAATCTAACTCTCTATAAAAATCCATTAGACCAAATCACTAACCAGTCAGACTACAAATGCTAATGAATAAACTCACCAACAAACATAAAAAAGAAAAAAGAAAAAACAGATTGCTAATACTGAATGAATTTTTTATGCATATCTCATATATCTAGAAAATATAATAAGTTAAATAAGTTTTAGCTCTTAAAGAAAAAAAAAAGAAAGATTTGTTAAATAAAATATGATCAGTTAATGGACCTCTATGATTTAAGTAATGAAGCTATAGTATTTGACTAATGAATTTGCAGATAAAAATCAAAGAAGTTAAAATCAAGAAACCTGCAGGTGAAGGTCAATGAACATGTAAATGATAGTTAACGAATTTGCATTATTAAGTAATGAAGCTACATATTTTATCTCATAAACTTGCATTACCTACATTATTTAACTAAAATAAAAAAGTAAACTTTTATTTATTATAATTAAAAATAAAAAATAAAATAATTTTTTAAAGAATAAAAATTTTATTTAACTAAAATCATGAATAAAAAATTAAATTCAACCACTATAATTAATAAAATAAAAAGAAAAAAAATATTTTTTTCATTTCTATTAAAATAAAAGGAAAATATTAGTGGATATGCAAGTAAAGGTCAGTGAACATGCAGGTAAAGATCAATGAATATGCATGTAATGACCCAGTATTTTAAATAAAATAATATTATTTTAAAATATGCAGTGTTAATAATTTTAAATTTTATTTGTATATTATTATTGATAATTGCTAATATTATTTACGTATTTATTCTAAGAGATTTGTTTACGTAAAATAATTTATTTTACATGGGATTATTTGATAATATTAAAGTTAATAGTATTATTATTATTATTATTATTATTATTATTATTATCATTGTTATTGATATTATTATTATTATTATTATTATTGTTAACATCATCATCATCATCATCATTATTATTATTATTATTAAAATTGATGGAAGGGTAATTTGGTAATTTCATAAATAAATAAAAGGTCAAATGCGGTAAAAGCCGGGTCAACCACCTTCTCTCTCTTTCTTTCTTCTTCTTCTTCTTCTTCTCCTTCTCATCACCACCTTCCAACCCATGTCAGAGCTGCCCCAACCTCAACCACCGACCGCCATCAACTCATCTCTTCCACCTCCACCTCCTTACCGCCAGTAGAGCCATCTGTAGCTGTCAGGAACCGCCGAACCGTGAGAAGCCGAAGGTGGAGCTCCATGAACACCGGCAAGATTTCGGCCACCCCAACTCTTCAAATCAGACTCTTTTGAATGGTTTTCCTCCGGTGAATCCATTTGAGCTTAAAACCTTTAGATTTTTAGATATCTTCAATTTTTAGTTTATGTATTTTAGGGTTTTTAATTTTTTTGAACTTGATTATGTTTTATTCATGCAAACTTGCTTCAAAAATATTGATTGTGGTAGCTTAAGCTTCTTAAATATATTTTTTGTGTATTTTTTTTAAATTAATTTGAATTTTGGGTAATTTTTTATTAATTTAATATTAAATATTGAATTTTTGATAATTATGTTAATTAATTATTTTTATTGGAAATTTAGTTAAATTAGTGTTAGTAATTTGAGTTAATAATTTTAGAATTATTAAAATAATTTTTGGTGAATTTATATAATTTTTAGGAATATTTTTATATTATGTGAATTTTATATTTATGAGTTAATTGTGTAACTTTGTGGAAATTATAGTTAAATAATATGTTTTAGTTGATTTTAGAATTATATAGGGTATTAAAATTATTTTTATAAATTATTCACTATTTTTAACTAATTAATGCTAATTTTTAAAATTATATTCAAATAATATATTATTTACTATTTTGGTGATTAAATGGATTTTTAATTACTTTTATGCTACTTGAATATATAAAAGTGAATTTTTATTGTTTTATGTTGAATTATTAAAAAATTTGACTTTTATTAATATTATATTATTATTTGAGATTTTATTTAATTATTGTGTAAATATTGGTATTTAGTGTTTTAATGTTTAAATATATTATATATTGGTATTTTATGGATATTTATGAAATTTAATAATTTTTAGTATAATTATTATTTTATTTGTATTTTTGGTGACTTGTGAACCTCAGTTGGGAAATTATGCAATTTGGGTTCTCAACCCAAGGTGTTGAGCCTTCTGTTTTAGAAGTGCATTTTCTTGTAGGATCGACTCTACTTTTGAGTAGAGAGATGTCTATTTTATAGAGAAGGTTCTACCGAATTTTCGGTAGAATTCTCATAAAATGTGACATCGGGTCGATTCTGAATTTCTGTGTCTATATGAGTTTCGTATTCCTAGATCGAGTCTCTTTTAGAAGTATAAGTTAGGAATTTATTCTGATTTACAATTATTTATTTTCTAGTTGCACCGAGATCGAGGTCTATCGAACCGGGCCCGTTAAGCCAGTCTCGAGCAGCGTAGAATTGTGAGTTATTATTTTATATATATATTGCATATAGGATGCATGATATTGAGTATTCATATTTCTAATATGTATTTATACATGAATTATTTTATTAAATATTTTAATATATATTAGGTATATTTTCAGTATATTTTCGGTAAATATCTGGTATATTATGGTTTATTTTGGTATAAATGTGGCTTATATACTTTTGGTATATTTTTTTGTATATGATGGGTATAGTTTGCTATGAATGGATGCTATTACATTTAAATTATGTATTTTTTCATTATTTTAATAATTATTAAGTTTATTTGAAGGATATCAATAGAACGTGCTACCTAGTGGGTTGCACTATGACTATGTACATACCGGTGCGATAGATTTAGGGTTGAGTTATTAAATCACATGAGGTGACATTTATTTGATCAATTATTGAGAATTAATGTGATTGAGTAGTGTGATTACGAGAGCTCAGTTGACCTAATGTCTCGGGGCCAGTCACACTGATAATGAGACTACTGGAGCTTGGTTGACTTAGTGTCTCGGGGCCAATCTACTGTCCAAAAATGGAATAAGAGAATTAATTTGGAATTAAGTGAGCCTGCATGGCTAGAGAGATATTTTTGATTGAGATTGCGAATAATTAAGGTTCTATTTGATCCTTCATACAAACAAACATTTTTTCAGCATTTATTGTATATAAAAGTGATTTCAACATCTGTATGAAATGTCTATATATATTGATGTTTGATTGCATATGACATTAGGAGATGCATGTATATATAATGTAATGACCCTGTATTTTAAATTAAATAATATTATTTTAAAATTTGCAGTGTTAATAATTTTAAATTTTATTAGTATATTATTATTGATAATTGCTAATATTATTTACATATTTTATTTTAAGAGAATTGTTTACGTAAAATAATTTATTTTTACATGGGATTAATATTATTATTGTTATTGTTATTAATATTAATATTATTATTAACATTATCATTATCATTATTGTTATTATTAAATTTGAGTAAAGGGTATTTTAGTAATTTTATTATATATATATATATATATAGAAAAGTCAAATTTTTCGGGTCAACATCACTTTCTTTCTCCTCCTCCTCCTCCTCCTTCTTCTTCTTTCACTGTCACCTTCAAGCTGCCATCGTCGAATTGCCCAGCTGTAACCACCGACCGCTGCCACTTCCCTCTTCCTCCAGCTACCGTCCGCCGCCAATAGAGCCACCGAGAAGCCGTTGCATCGCTGGAAATTGAAGGAGGCTAAAACTTGAGCTTCACGTCGCTAGTGAGGATTTCGGCCACCCCAACTCATCGGACCATCTCTTTCAAACGTCTTGATCCGGTGAGTTCATTTCCGAGCTCCATTTGAGCTTAAATCCTCTAGATTTTTAGATATCTTCAATTTTTAGTTTATGTGATTTAAGGCTTTTGATTTTTTTGAATTTGATTAGGTTTGATTCATGCAAACTTGCTTCATAAATGTTGTTTGTTATAGCTCAAGCTTCTCAAATATATTTTTTGTGAATTTTTTTGAATTTTTTTGAATTTTGGTTAATTTTTTATTATTTTAATATTAACCATTGAATTTTTTTTATAATTATGTTAATTAATTATTTTTAATGGAAATTTTGTTGAATTTGTGTTTTTAATGTGAGTTAATAATTTTAGAATATTTCAAATGATTTTTGGTGACTTTATATAATTTTTAGAATATTAATTATATTATGTATATTTTGTATTATTGAGTTAAATGTGTAATTTTGTGAAAATTATAGTTAAATAATATGTTTTAAATGATTTTAGAATTATATAGGGTATTAAAATTATTTTTATAATTATTTACTATTTTTAACTAATTAATACTAATTTTTGAAAATTATATTCAAATAATATATTATTTACTATTTTAGTGATTAAATGGATTTTTAATTACTTTTAATACATATTTAGCCTATTTAAGCTATTTGAATATATAAAAGTGAATTTTTACTATTTTTTATTGAATTATTGAAAAATTGAATTTTTATTAATATTATATTATTATTCGAGATTTTTATTTAATTATTGTGAAAATAATTGTATTTGTTATTTTACTGTTTAAATATATTATATTTTGATATTTTGTTGATATTTATGGAATTTAATGATTTATATATATATTTGTTATTTTATTTGTATTTTTGATGAATTGTGAACCTCAGTTGGAAAATTGTGCAGTTCAGGGTTCCAACTTGAGGTATTGTGCATCTGTGTTAGAAGTATATATTTCTTTGCAGGATTGACTCTACTTTTTAGTAAAGAGATGTTCGCTTTACATATGAAGTTCTGCTAAATTTTTGATAGAATTCTCGTAAAACGTGATATCAGGTCGATTATGAATTTCTGTATTTGTCTGAGTTTTTGTATTCCTAGATCGAGTCTATTTAGAGATATAAGTTAGAAATTTATTCTGATTTATATTATTATTTATTTTCTAGTTGTACCGAGACTGAGGCCTATTGGATTGGGCTCGTCGAGCCAGTCTCGAGGAGCGTAGAATTGTGAGTCATTATTTTATATATATATTGCATATAGGATGCATGATATTAAGTATTCATGTTTTTAGTATGTATTTATACGTGAATTGTTTTATTAAATGTTTTAGTATATGTTAGGTATATTTTCAGTATATTTTTGGTATATTTCAACATATATACTTGTTATATTTTCAATATACACTTAGTATATTTTTGGTATATTCACGGTTTATATTCAGTATATTTATAGTTGATTTTGGTTATATGTAACATATATATACTTGAAATATATTTAGTATATTTTTGGTATATTTCTTGTATATATATGGTTTTTTTCGTTGTTATGAATGTCAATATGTTTAATTATGCATTTTTATTATTTTAATAATTATTAAGTTTCATTAGAGGATATCAATAGAACGTGCAACCTAGTGGGCAGCACTAGAACCGTGTACATATCGGTGCGATATATTTTAGGATTGAGTTACAAAATCACTTGAGGTGACTTTTATTTGATTGATTATTTAAGATTGATGTGATTGAGTAATGTATTTGTGGGAACTTGGTTGACCTAGTGTCTCAGGGCTAATCACACTGATAATAAGACAGCTGGAGCTCGGTTGACTTAGTGTCTCAAGACCAGTCTACTGTCCAAAATGGAATAAGAGAATTAATTTAGAATTAAGTGAGCCTATATGGTTAGAAATATATTTTTAGTTGAGGTTGCGTATAATTAGGGTTCTATTTGATCCTTCATTAAAATAAACATTTTTCAGCATTTATATATATATAATTGATTTCAGCATCTGTGTGAAATGTTTATATATATTTATTATATATACTGATGTGTGATTGCATATGACATTAGGAAGTATATGTATATGTATATATAATATAATAATTTACTTAGTGGGTCTGACTTTCCTCAGTTGTATTTTTCTGAGGAGATTCCTCGTCTTCAAACGTCAGTAGTAAACCCCTATGCCAGACTTCTTCAACCCCGACTAGTTTATGTAAACTATTTATCTGAACCTTTTATTGTATTCTAGAAAATTGTAGTATTAGTGTTTATATCTGTAGAATGTTGCTTTTACTGTCAGAGACCTTTCTCTAAATATTGTATGAAATATTTTTATTTTATGATATGACATTAAGTATTCATTTTTTATCGATTTAAGATTTTAGTTCTGGTGTATTTTTATATATTTATTGTATGCTTTTATTTTCTAAAGCTTGCTACGGGTTCCGGATTCGAAAGAATTTTCATTCCCTAGTGCCGGTCATAACTCCCAATTTGGGTTATGACATATAATATAATAATTCACTCAGTAAGGTCTGACTCCCCTTAGTTGTTTATTTTTTAGGAGATTCTTCGTCTTCAAACCTCAGTAGTAGACCCATACACCGGACTTCTTCAGCCATGGTTAGTTTATATAGAATACTTATTTGAACTTTTACTTTATTCTAGAAAACTGCAGTAGTAGTGTTCTGATCTGTAAAATGTTCTTTTCATGTCAGAGACCTTTCTCTGAATATTGTATACAAATATTTTATTTTATTGATATGACAATTAAGTATTTATTTTTATATCGATTTAAGTTTTTAAATCTAGCGTATTTTTATTTATTTATTGCATGCTTTTTATTTATAAGGCTTGCTATGAGTTCTAGATTCGAAAGAATTTCCATTCCTTAATGCTGGTTATGACTTCTTGTTTGGGTCGTGACAATGCAGGTGAAGACCATTGAACTTGCAAATTCAAAAAAGTCAATGAATCTTCAGGTAAATGCTAATGAACCTTCAAGTGAATGTCAATGAAACTACATGCAAAGGTCAATGAATTTAACTTATGGATAGGCAAAAACAATATCAACAAATTTTTTTTAGTTCAAGCCCATGAGATGAGATATGCAAACTCACTACATATTTTATCTTATGAACCTGTATCATTTAAATAATGAACTACAATATTTAACTAAAATAAAATTACAAGTAAAACTCTATTTATTATAATAAAAACAATAAATAATTAAATAATTTTTTAATGAATAAAAATGTGATTTTAACTAAAATCATGAATAAAAAATTAAATTCAACCACTGTAATTAATAAAATAAAAAGAAAAAATAATTTTTTGATAAATAAAAAATATTTTTAATTTTTTAATGAGATTGAAAGGAAAATATTAATGAAACTACAAGTTAAAATCAATAAATATGCAAGTGAAAATTAATGAAATATATTATTTAAATAATAAATATACTTGTAAGTCTGTTTTTACTATTACCTTCTTCTTCTTCTTGCTCAAGTTAAACAACAACAACAATAACAACAACAACAACAACAACAACAACAATAATAATAATAATAATAATAATAATAATAATAATAATAATAATAATAAAAGGATGGCCTCTCAAAATGATGCAAAATATAAACTATTTTTTTTCAATCCCAGATTATTATCTATGGTACAAATCGTGTGAAAGCATCAAAACTAGGATCCTTTAAGTCACAGGCGTTAAATAACTGATGAAACAAAATGCATGACTACAAGAGCACTAATAAGCAAAACTAATAACAAAATGCATGACCACAAGAGCACTAATAAGCAAAATTGATGCAAAGACTTGAGTCCTCTTGCAAGGAAGAAAAGTCCCACTGATATAAAAGTAAATAAAATTGATGATAGCACTGTAAAGAATACAATTCAATAATAGGTCAAGTGGTAATAGTTTATTTAACAACTGCAACTAATAGCAATAAAAAAAAAAATTCAAACCAAAACAATTTTATGACCCAATGTTAAAAAAAAAGACTTTTTTTTTGTTGACAAGTGTCACTTACCTTTGGTTTTTATTATAATATGAATAGGGGTCCATAATATAACAATTCACTCAATGGGAACACTCTTGATTTCTAAAAGGAAAAAAAAATCCATTTGCTTAGGAGTTTCCTTAACTAGCAATCAAATATATTCCAAAATTAAATTCTTAGAATCCATTTGTGGGCGACAAAGTATTACATTCGATGCCTTCCTCTTTTTCTGCAAATTTTTTTTCTTGGTTCATGAAAGTTCTCCTTTCACAGACCTGGCTAGCTGAAAGAGCTATTCTGTTTTCACGTTTCCTTCTATACCTTTACAAATTTCCTTCCAGGTTGCTTTCAAGAAAGTGCTGTTCAGGAAATTTGGATTCGACCCATGTTTCCTTTCTTTTTTTTCTTTAAGAAAAATAAGATGGGTCGCCTTTTGATTTATTATCTTCCTTATATTCTTCATTTTTTGAATTCATACACTTTCCTCATCTCCATTATATAAGTTCAACTAGGTCGATTAATTTCCTTCGAAATTCTGTGCATACTGTTGTCAGATTTTTCTTGACAAGCCATGCAATTTGAATCCAAGCTTTTGTGTTTCATAAGCTGAAGAGTGCAATATGTAAGTACGTAGGATAGGATTCCTGAAAAAGAACTGTCAGAACAGTTTGTCTTCTTGTCTTGATAATTTTCTTTCAATTCGGTTAAGAACATATGTTTAAATCAAAGGAAACTTGTCGAGACGTAGTCATAACAAGAGGTAGTGGAGAAAATGATGAATGCTCAATCTCAAAGAAATCCAAGTCTCCTCTAGAAAAGACCAAGTCTATTCTTTCACCTATTGAATCACATTGGCTTCTTCCTTCTGCTCAACAAAACAAGCCTTCTTCATCTTTCAGGAAAATGTTAAATTATCCTTTAAAATTTCGTGATTCCTTGAAGAAAGGTGGAAGAAGTCATGAAAGCTTTAAGATAGTTCTTGAAGGAGCTCATGAACCTAAAGATGAACAACTTGTTGACTCTTTTCGCGAATTGTTGTTTGTTGAAGGTCACTTGCTAGGCAAGCACAATGATTATCATACTCTTTTAAGGTAAGTTTGATGAGGCTAACTGATCACTTCGGTCGTGCATTTGAGTTTGGTTATTGGAATTGCTTTATCAGAAGGTAGTGTTTTCGATTCTTGGTGATGCTAGATTTCTGCGAATGAGGGACTTCGATCTTTCAAAATCAAAGGAAATGTTTGTAAATTATCTTAAGTGGCGTGAATATTATAAGGTTGATGCAATTCCAAAGGTGAATTTCAAACTGTTTCTTGTCATATTACTCTGTCAGGAACTAATTTTGATGTGAAAAATTATGTACTGTCAAGTTCTGGTCTTTGTATTTGATGTCAATGCTGTATACATTGTAAATCTTATTTCAGGAATTTAAGTTTGAGGAGTATACAGAGGTAAAGAAATGCTATCCTCATGGATATCATTCAGTCGATAAATATGGCAGACCGTTATACATTGAAAGGATTGGGATGGTAGACCTTAATACACTATTCCAAGTAACAACCCTCGAAAAATTTGTCAAGTATCATGTATCCGAACAAGAGAAGACATTGAATTTGAGGTTTCCTTCGTGTTCGATTGCAGCTAGGAGGCATATTGCATCCACGACAAGTATTCTGGATGTGAAGGGAGTGGTAAGCATCATATCCTACATCTTATAAAGGAAAATGATGAAGTAACTGCTCTGCTGCTTATATGGTAATGCTTAGCCTTTTTGTGGTAGGTCCTTAAATAGTTTGCATGATCTTGACTTTGCATAGGGAATGTCCAATTTCTCAAAGCCTGCAAGATGTCTCTTCATGGAAATTCAGAAGATCGACAGCAACTACTATCCTGAGGTAATTTAAATTGTCATCTCTATTTCAAAGTGTAAAAGATGATGCTGTTGGATGACAAACAAGTTCAACTAAGCACCAATGATTGTTTTTAATGTTCCTGAGGTGAACCTCCACTTGCAGAGGTATTTACCATCTGTAGGCGTTGAGCACTCTGTTGTTGAACTCGAATTTGATCAAGAATTAGCAGGACTTGAAATGAAATTTTTAGACAGTATTCATTAATTCTGGGATTAGGATAAAGATGAGTTCAGTTTAGGATTTTCATATCAATGAATAACATATGGTGATCGAAATTTTCAGACTTTAAATCAGCTCTTTATAGTCAATGCCGGATCAGGATTCAAGATGTTATGGAAAGCAATCAGGGCTTTTCTTGATGCGCGTACATTAGCAAAGATTCATGTAAGATTTTTATCTGGTGTCAATAACATGTGAATCAGCTATAGACACTGCAGTTTTTGTTGTTGTTTCCTTATGAAAGCACACCAGTAACATGCTATTTCAGAAAGAACACCTGTCTTCATTTTCAGGTCCTGGGATCCAACTACCAGAGTAATCTGCTTGAAGTTATCGATGCAAGGTGGCATGCTTGTGCTTATATGTTGAAGTTTTAGCTACTTAAAATGCTAAGTTTTGCTATTTCATTCTGCAGTAATTTGCCAAGTTTTCTGGGAGGAAACTGTACATGTGCTGATTATGGGGGTTGCTTATTTAGTGACGAAGGACCCTGGAATAATCCAGAAATTACAGAAATACTTCAGGTTAACTTCTTATCAGTCAAAAACTTCATTGATTGCTTTGCGAGGACTACTCTCCTACCTCCAAGTTTTTATTTCTTTGTGCATTCGAATACTATCACGGGTTCAGATGAGTATTTCAATTGTTTGTTGCAGGCTGTTTCTGCAACTGAGGATATTTATAACAGTGGGGAAAACTACGGTATGACTTCAAAGGAGGCGCTGGTATTGATCATTTGATTTCTCTCAACCTTTCTAGCTTTGATTTTTCTTTTATAAAAAAATTCCACACTATTATCATCAAAGCTTACTAGATTATGATAGGCATTGGTACTCTGCACTTGGACTATGATAGGCATTGGTCCTCTGCACTTAGACTAGAAATTCTGAACCAATTACACCTTGTAGACACTTGAATTGATGTTCTTGCTCTGTTGAGAATTCAATTTTATTAAAGATCCATATATACCTGATGAAAATTGCAGGATGGCGAAAGTAGAGTCGATTCAATACAAGAAGAATTAGAGTGTGACGAGAGCAAATTTGAAGAGAATAAGCTTTCAGCTCGGAAAATTCTGGCACTGGAGGCTGCCCTTACACAAGCTGACCTTGTAAGTAGTCACTGTCCAAGTTCATCTGTTTCTGGTTAGCAAAATCTCTGAAAAATTATGATACTGATTGCTGAATGATCTTCATCTATCAGAAAATCAAAGCACTGGAAACAGCTCTTCAGGAGACCAAGATGGTAGGTCTAAAACCTGAAGTCTACAACTGCTTAATAAAATGAAAAAAACTGTAATCCAAAGGGTTGGTTCAGTGGTATAAGGTCCCACTGAGTTTCTGAGTGAGGATAAGGTTCATGTTCTGATCTCACCAGTCCAGATTCCTTTCGACCAGCGCCTCACACGATGCATGAACAGATATTATTTTATACCTACTTAAATATTGCATTGATACTTCAATTAGTAGGCATTTTCTGTATTCGTATTTCCTTTTTTTTTGTGTTTATATTATTTAGATACTTCAGTTTAAAAGTCAACCACTTCAATTAAAAATCATTTTTCTGTCTGCATTTTTTGAATCCATGTATCGTATATGTGCTATCTGGCTGTGTGGGAACATATGGTAATTGTTAAATTGTTGATTAGCCTGATCATTCTCTTCCTTTATCAGGTATTGAAAGAACTTGAACAACTCATAGAATCGCTGAGAAGGTGAAAGTGTCAGCAAGTAAACTTTAGCTCACCCTAGTTACTTGCATGCACACTATATATGCTAAATCAGTCGCAACTTTTGTCTTTTTTTCTTCTCCACCATTCTTGATGATGATGAGTCCAGGACCATCATGGCAAAGGTGATCTTCCACACAACTGTAATCTTTTAAAGACCGAAAGCAATGATATGAGCTGAGTTTGAAGTGTTTGCGCTTTGCATTGCCTCTATTGGCTTGTCCTGCCCCTGTCATCTGGCTGAGCTGAGTCACTTTGGATTTGCCCCCAATTACAGGATTTAGCTAATCATTGTATCGGCTGCTCTATTAGAAGGAAAAATCCCAAAAACAAAGAAACAACAAAAGAAATTAATGCGTAGACGGAGATTTGCTAATGGACGGTTGTTCATGCTTTCCATGTTGGCATCATCAATTGCGTACATTATTTCTCTTTTCTATGTACATATATTTTAAATGAACCAGTCCACAAGTAAATTTATCCTGACTTTATAGATCAGAATTTTCAGTTAGAGTCAAATTAAAAAGTATAAATATTCATCAAACCTATTGGTTTAAATGACAAGAAATTTGAATTCTCTTAAATAAAATTTCAGATTCGAATTTTATATATACTAACCATTCAACATATTATTATTATTATTATATAACAATATTATTTATTTATATAATAATTTAATATTAACATAATATAGTTATAATTCATTGCAAGTTTTATAATTTTTTTATTTAAATAATTATATAATAATTATACTTTCAATTATATTATATTTATATTTTAATTAAGTTAATTTTTATTTGAGATAAAATAGAATTTAACCTAATTAAAATAAAAAAATATACTTTTGATTAAATTAAATTTTTTTTGTTAGAGATAAAATAAAAACTAACCTAATTAAAATAGAAAATAGACATTCTATCAAATTTAAATTATATTTTAATTAATTAAATTTTATTGTTATTAGTAAATGATTAAATTATCTAATTTTTATAAAATAATTAGTGAAAATTTTTCCGTAATTTTATCTGTCCTCTTCTTTTATATATATATATATATATATATATATATATATATATATATATATATATATATATATATATATATATATATATATATATATATATATATTACTCTTTCTTAAAATTAGATACTTCTTTTAAATGATAAATATAAAATTTACAACAAACAAAAGGAAGAGAGTCGGACCTCAATCCTCTATCATGCCCCAATAAGAATTAGACATGGTAAAGAACTAAGTTCAAAAAATTATCATTGTTAATACTATCTTTGTTAAAAAAAAAAAAAATCATTGCTAATACTATCTTTGTTAAAAGGATAAAATATATATATAATGGTAAAAAATCCTACAGCATGTCATAACTAGAGGGGGTTCTCAGACTGCAAACTGGCTGTTCAAGCTTGCCATTCTAATGCTTATAATGTTCCTTGGGAGGCTGCTATTCTTATTCATGATATTAAGCAGATTCTTGCTTCAAATCTCAATATTACTGTCCGATTCATTAGCCGTTCTGCTAATAAGGTTGTAGACTGGTTGACTAGAAATCATGACAGTTTATTGATGCTTGATCAATGTTTTAATTTGCATCTGTTGTATTGTGATTATCCTTGTAATTTTTCTTCTTGATTAATGAATCTGTTTTTGTTTTAAAAAAAAAAAAAGTAGGGGGGGTTCATGGCAGTACGCAAATAAGGTTAGGTGCTTGTGATGTGATACTCCCTCCTTAGTGCCCTATGAATTGGGATTACTTACATTGCCATCCCACAGTGGACAAAAGAAGGCTTTCTATTCATTCATATGTTGCTAGTTTGGCATTGAAGTGTTGTATCATTATATGATCCTATTGCAAACTCTGACGCATCCTCTCTACTCTACTCGTTGATTTTTGGTCCCAACATATCCTAATTTTATTGGATCAGAATCTTTTCCAACTCCAGCCTCATTATAGGGTCCCACCAAAAATCGAGTTTTGGTCCAATTTTGGAGAAAAAATTATAATAATAATAATAATAATAATAATAAACCTCCACTTTCTTGCACTAGCAATCAAAAAGTACCCATCTTAACTTTAAAATAAGGGTATCGTTCCCAAAAAAAAAAAAAAGAGACTTAAAATAAGGGTTAAAACTAAAAATTAAAAAAATAATCATTAATTTAATACTTAGCAAGGAGGCAAGGTCATTAAAAGCAATGGTACAGAAGACAGGTGGGTAAAGTTTCACGTCCAGCTGTAATGTCTCCATTAACTCCAGTTCCTAAACCAATACAAAGGACCTTTTTTTTTTAAATAAATAAATAATAATATGAATTAAGGTCCTTACGAATGAAGAAAGATCTTTTTTTTTTCTCTCACTTTTAGTAAAAAATTAAATAATTTAATTTATTGATAATTTATATAATAAGAGAATTTTTTTTTCTTGTAAAATTGATAGAAATAATTTTATAATTATGATAACATCAGGAATTTGAATTTTAAATTCTGATATGCTTTTAAAGAGAAATGAATTTTAATTAAATGACTTTTATTTATATTTATTCTTAACATAACTAATAAATGAAAGCTAATTTTTGCATTTTTGTCTTAAAAAATAACATATACTCTTAAACGTATTAAATCTGTAAATTTAATACGATTCATATAAATTAGATCATCAATCTTAAAAATGTATGTTAAGAGGATAGTTTTTGGGTCCAAATAGAGCAATGACTGTAACGTCAGATACTTAGGTGCATGTAGCATTAATTATATTAGATCTAACAAAATTGCACATTATGCTTCCATATGAATTACGCCACATTCTCAAAAATGATAAATTCATGGCAGAGATATCGGTATTGGGGTAATTTCCATTTTTTTTAGTTCATGCTATGGATAATGTTTCTCTTTTTTTTTTTTCAAAATGATAATTTTCGAAAAAATTCAAAAAAAGTTGCAAAAAAAATGTTTCTTACTATAATTTAATCAAAATATTACTATAACTTAAACAATATGTAATAGTTATTTATCTTGAAAAACATTATAAAGTATAGAGTCTGAATTCTATAAAATTAATTTTTACTAAATTAAAAAGAATAATCTCATCGATCATATAATTTCTCAATTCACTAAAAAAATTTATCAATATGATCAAATTTTTTTCCCAACCCAACTAAGGGGACTTAAAATTCTTCATATTATTTTTAAGAGATTCATATATATGATAACATTTTTACATGCAATAGTGTCTTTCCCTTATAGATCCTTCAATTTTATGCTTATTTGATTGGATTAAGCCAACAAATAACAATCATGTCATTGGGCCCAAATATATTCAATTTTACCTTTTTAGGTCAATATTTTATCAAATTATGAAAACTACAAATTTCATTATTTTTATTTTTAAACAAGAGAGAGAAAAAATATATATAATTGTGCTACTAGAATAGTATTAGTAGAGCAATGGACAACGAAAAATGTCTCATTTTCATGAGATTAAAAAGCAACTCAAAATCTACTTTTCACACTTTTTAATTGGATCAAGTAAATTCATAGCAACCTTAAACCTTTAAAAAGGTTTTGAATTATTATATCTTAAAAACAATAATAGTTCAATGATGAAAAATGCTAATCCTCTTCAATCATACATATAAAAGAAAAAAAAAATTAAACGACAAAAAAACCATCATCTCCATTTTTTTCTCTATTCAAAGTCCCTAATCTATAAAAAAAAAACAATGATGGCAGTAATAAATATTGCACACATAATAATTATGAATAAATAGAGTTAATAAATTACAAATTATTATTATGTTTACAGTCAATTATCAAATGTGCCACTATATTTTGAATTATTTATATTTAATTAATAGAAATATATACATGAAATATGAAAATATTTGAAAAAAATTATATATTCTGTTTTATTAAAAACATGAATAATCCCGTCGTCTATTCATTTTTTGTCGTCGTGTATTGTTTTTTAACGCACGTTTGCCAATAAAAACGACAAAACAAAACAAAAAAAACATCAGAAAAACAACAATCTACAAAACGCGACGCAAAAAAAAAAAAAAAAAACAAAAACAAAAATTAAATCACATCATCGAATTTCCATTTCCCCACCTCTTCCTCACCTCTTTTCTTTTCATTTCTCTCTCTCCCTCTCTCTCTCACTCTCTCGATCTCTCCGCTTATCGTGTTTAAAAAAAAAAAAAAAAGGCTTTTATAAAAATTAAAAACAGAATCCACACACTCTCATATATTTCCGGATCTTCTTCAAAATTCCTCTTTCGATAAACAGCAAACTGTTCGTTCTGTTTTGGGTTTTCTTCTTTTTTGTTTTTTTTTTCAGAAATTTGTAAATTTTTCAAGCAAATTCTTTTCAATTTTTTTTGGGTTTCGAGATGAGCACTGGAGAGCTTCTTAGCATCGAACCTTTAGAGCTCAAATTTCCATGTAAGTTTTGTTTTATTTCGATCTGTTTTTCTTGTTGTTTTTGTTTTGGGTAAATTTGTTTTCACCGTTTCTGATTTGTTTTTTATGGGTTTTTTTTTTTTGTTCGGATTAGTTGAATTGAAGAAGCAGATCTCTTGTTCTCTTCAATTATCAAATAAAACTGATAGTTATGTTGCTTTCAAGGTACTTCGTTTGTCTATTTCTCTGATAGTGATATCATTTTCTGTTTGGTTGCTGAGAATGTGCTAGAAAATTGGGAAATAACGATTTTAGTCTCAAAATTTTCATCTTTTTGAGAAAACAGAGACAGCCAAATGGTTAATAATTAAAATCATAACAACCCAAAAGACGGCTCCAATTGGAATTGCAGATTTGGGTTTTTATTTGCATTAATGGTCAATTCGAATCTCTGGTAACAATGTTTTGATGTATTAGGTCAAGACAACAAATCCAAAGAAGTATTGTGTTCGACCAAATGCTGGGATCGTGTTGCCTCGCTCCACGTGTGATGTTATAGGTAGGTGCACTGTGGATTTTGTTGATTTTTTTGCAGTGACAATATTTTTTAATGATTTAATGAGTAATTATTATGAATTTGTAAAGTTTTTAATTGTGAGTTTTATTCATTTATTCAGTTACGATGCAAGCACAAAAGGAGGCTCCTCCTGATTTGCAATGCAAAGACAAGTTTTTGCTTCAGAGTGTGAAAGCACATGATGGTGCAACAACAAAAGATATCAATGCAGAAATGGTAATTAATAATTATATGTGATAATTTTTTTTTGCATGCTTGTTTTTAAAGAAATGATCCTTGAAGGTTTTATGTTTGGTTGTTTAGTTTAATAAGGAGGCAGGACATCACGTTGAAGAGTGCAAACTGAGAGTGCTTTATGTTTCTCCTCCTCAACCCCCTTCTCCTGTTCCAGAAGGGTCAGAGGAAGGGTCTTCCCCTAGAGGTTCTGTGTCAGACAATGGGAATGCAAATGGTGCTGAGTTTTCTAATGTGAGTTGTTGATCTGATCCTTGTTGTTCTTTTGGATGTGTTTAACGCATTTAGCCTGAAATTCCTTGGGAGTGTAAACATGCTTTTTGTTGGTGGATACAGGCTACAAGAGCATTTGCTGAGCGATTTGAACATCAAGACAAATCTTCGGAGGTACATTTTTTTGGGTTTTGTTGTTTCTCATAGCTCAAAGGTTTCATATAGTTTGAAGTTTCATATGACTGTTTCCACCCTAATTACACCCTTTTCATCTCTTTCAATGACAAGAAGTAGCTTACGCATTTTGATTGACCAAAATAGGCACTAGGTCTGTTCACATTCTCTGAGACTTACATGGCCTGCCTGATCCTTCTGAATATTTTACAGGGCCAGGGTAGAGGATTTTCCTCTTAGGTTTTGCCTTGGTTGGTCAAATTCAGTTAGCTTGTTTGATCCCATAGGCTATCAATTTCTAGTTATTGTAGGATTCTTTTAGTGTTATCATTAAATGTATGGGACATGCTAGGTGTGGCCTGGTTGGCAGAGAACTGGAAATTGAGGCCTCTTGTTGTTTTTCTAATTTTATTATTATGCTTGTTTGAGAATGTAGAGACCTAATTAATAGTGACATATAAAAGTGTAAAATAAGATTAAGATTAATTAGAATGCATAAATAGGAGCCTCAGAACGAGGTCGAGGAAATAGAGACCAGAAGATGGGAAGTTCTATGAGGTGATTTTAGCATTTAATTGGAGTTTGATGGATTTCTATCAATTGCCATATTCAATTGACATAATGGTACTGCAAGGACAAGATGGAAGCCATGTCAGTAGCTTTAGAATCCGATAGAATTTTGTTGTTTTTAAGAGTAGGGTGGATGGTGAGGCATGACTCTATCATACAGTACCTAATTGCATGATTCTGCACTGTGTTAACATGGCATGCAAAAGAAATCTGAGAGGAACAGATAATGGTAGTGAAGGTTTGGGTATTGGCTTAGACACATTTGTTTTTACTCCTCGAGGAAAAGACTTTGTCATTTTACATGGGCACAAAAGAAAACAAAAAGGAATTATTATCCAGTATTAGCTATTGGATGTCTTCTTTAGAGGAATTTTAGATATTTATTTTATTATCACTGATGCAATGCTATGTTGTTGGTATGAATTCCTTTTTCTTTTCTTGTGTGAGTTAGAATCTTTTCTGGAATGTTACTTGTAATTCAGTTTTTGAAAACAAGTGCAGTTCTCTTTTTCTTATTCTTTAAACTCTCTCTATTTCATTATAATGTACACAGGCATGTTTATGTGCTTGACTTGCCATTTATTACTGACCAGCTGTTGCTGTAATGTAGTTGGATTTTGAATTTTTTCTCTGAATTTTGTGCCTCGGTCATGCTTAAAATTTAGTTTCTGTTTATAATGCTTGGTTTAATTGCAGGCCATATCTCTTATTTCAAAGCTGACTGAGGAAAAAAATAATGCAATGCAACAAAATACCAAGCTTCGACAAGAATTGGTAAGCCTTTTAAAGTTTAACCTCACTCAGATGTAGGGTAGTTTGTTCAGTGTCTATATGGATATCTTTCTGGATCTCATTCTGTATATTCCTTAAATTTTCATTAACACCATTTGTTTTAAGTTTCTTGTTGACCATATTCGAAATCTTTGGCCAATTGGGAAAATCATGTGGGATGACACTGGTTATCAAGAATCCAAAGGTGACAACTTTTCTGGCCCTAGACCATTGGGAAGTGACTGATCAGAATTGTGGTCATTGGCCTCGGTTCTCTTATATTAGTTGCTGTGTCATGACTGAACTCAGTAAATGATTCGAGGGTTCAGACTGAATTTTTTGGAAAGAGCAGGGGAAAACAATAGTTAAACCTTGGTCATTACACGTGAGATCCTAAGTAAATGAGCCAATGGCATTTAGGAAAAGTAGACAAATCATATTTTTAGAAGATCATCAGAATGTCATGCATTTGAATTTGACACATCAAACTAGTAAAAGTGGACTTGTAATTGTGTTCTTTTAACCCTACAGGACATGATTTCTACCTAGATGCACTAGGACCATTATCATTTAGAAGTAACCAAACCATATGGCTCATTAATGGCTGATTTCTTGCCTGCTTTGTGCTACTGGCCCAAGTTAAATTATTACAATCCGTGTTGCATGGATATGTTTCTTCTAATATGTGATACTGGGATACCTGGTGGAAAGAAAGTTTAAGACCAATATTACATTGCATTTGTTGGACTTGGGCATATAGGTTTAATGGAAGCTAGCTGATTTCTAAATCAATGTCATGTTTAATGATTAAACTAAAGTGCATGCATATTACTAGGTTTTTTAACATTTGAAAGTATTAGTTTACTTTGGTAATGCTTCTTGCTCTGTATTAGAAAATGAATGTTTACAGCCATTTAATAATCTTTCATCTATTATCATGACATGTGGTTAAATGTATGGCATTATTACATGCAGGAACTCTTAAAGCGCGAAGGGAGCAAAAATCGTGGGGGTGTCTCATTTATGTTTGTCATATTTGTTGGCTTGCTTGGCATTCTTTTGGGGTATCTCATGAAGAAGTAGTAAGCAGCTGTCGTCCCCAATGGATTGATGGCCATAATTTTCCTCATATTTCCTTTCAGTCACCAGTCAAAGAATGATGATGAAGGGCAAAGAAAGAAACTAATGACCGAAGCATATGGTGCATTTTCTTAGTTTAGCTTTCATGAAATTAGCCAACTTGTTTAGGTCAAGTTATGTGGTTCTGTAGTTTGATGGAGAGCATTTCAGTGACTTGTGCTTTTTATTGACATGCATTCTTTTTTGTAACTTAAAGATTTTTTTTTTTTCTTTTGGTGCTTCATTCTGAGGGTATTGTTGATACAAAATAGACTTTTAATAATATATTTACACGACTCCATTCCACTGTGATGGAAATTAGTTCCTTTTTCTTTTTTTTTATCCTTCCTGGATCTTATTTACAAGATGTAAGGAAGATTGGTTGACCATTATTACTATGTTTCTTTGATTAGCCCAAAACTCTCCCTAACCTTGAACAAAAGCAGCACAAATTACAAAATTTATTTGAATTATTTTTTAGTCTAATAGAGAACTTTTGCTTCAAAGAAATAAATAAATAAACAAGAAAATAAAACCCATGTTTATCATAATTCAGTGTTTTTCCAAATTTCCGACTCGAAAAAGTTCTAGACTAGAGCCACACTGACTGAACCTCTGGAATTTTCTATCAGCTTCTCCAAGCCTCCTCAAGATTCCATCCATGTGCCCTTTCTATAAAAGCACCCACAACTTTTCCTCATCAAAACGCGCTACTGTACGAGAAAGAATCAAGAACCATAACCAAAGAAATTCAAAAATTCACCAAAAATAAAATGGCTTCGTCAATAGCTGCCAGAAAATCTGCTCTCTTCTCCAAGCTCCTCAATCCTATCCGCTCTGTTTGTGCATTAGCACCTCCTGTTTCTCGATCCTTCGGCACCGAAACCCAAGTCGCCAACCTGGGCAGCGATGATCTTGCAGCTAGACGCCGCTCTGACATCTCTCGCCGGCCCAGTTCCGCTCCTGGTAAATTGTTCCCATTTGGTACGCAGCTGTTATTTATTTTATTAAATCTTATGTGAACTACTACTCTAAATTCCCATTCACAAGAACTGAACTGTCAAATTCTAATTCGTGGGTTGTTTTTTGATTTATATTAACAACGTAACAGATGCGATAGATCCATTTTCACCAACAAGAACACTGAGCCAGGTCTTCAATCTAATGGACCAACTAGTGGATGTCCCCTTCGTAGGAGGACCAGGAGGAGTGAATGCAAGAAAAGGGTGGGATGTGAAAGAAGATGGGAAGGCTCTGTATGTGAAATTGGACATGCCAGGGTTAAGCAAAGATGATGTGAAAGTGTATGTGGAGAATAATACTCTGATTCTGAAAGGTGAAGAAGGGCCTAATAAAGAAGAAAATGAAGAAGAAGAAGATTCTGAGAGTGGAAGGAAGTACTTTAGTAGGCTTCAATTGGGTTCAAATCAATATAACATTGATGAGATTAAAGCAGAAATGAAGAATGGTGTTCTGAAAGTCACTGTGCCTAAGATTCAAGAAGAAGAGAGGAAGGATGTTCGTCAGGTTCAAATTCAGTGAGGAGAGCTTTCGTTTCTTGTTTTTTCTTTTGAGCGAGAGTTGCGTACTACTACTGCCACAGTTGGCTGCAGAAATATTTATGCTTTGGTTTTCAGTATGTTACCGACTCTTTTCCTTTTTTTTTTTTTTAGTTTAATGTGTTTTGGTATGGTGTAAAGGTCTACTTAATTCATAAATAAAGTTTGTTCTGGCTGTATGAATCTAAATGCAAACTGGTGTTTTCTTTATATCTGACTATTTTTTTTTTGGTCAAAAATAGAATTTCTTTAGTACAAAGTTCAAAGGCCCAAACTCATACAAATTAAGTGTTAAAAAAAAAAAAAATTCATACAAATTACAATTAGAAATATAAGTCGAGATCAAACTTAATACAAATAGTTCAAGATAAATAAGTTCAGTACAAACCTAAAAATAGCAATAGAAGCATGTGGAATAAAATTGCAGTTTATCTTTTATGTAAAGTACTAAAACTCCACATTTGAACGTTTTATCAACAGGGGGCGTTTGGGCAAATTTGTAAACAAAGATAACAATACGAATGAGGAAATGATAATTAAGATGAAATCTACTCAATGCAATTAAGCAAGTTGAACTTCCATAAACAACTCAAGTTGGCCTACTCGGCAGTTGTCGAAGTCTCCTCCCCGTTTGGATCCAATTAACGCTTTAGAGGCTCTCTCTCTCTCGCTTGAGGTCTGGTCTGGGGCATAGGCCTAATAGGTGCAGCCTAAAGGCAAGATAGGGAAAGCATATAAGAACACAACTAATTCTTAAAGTGAGAAAAAGGTGATAGGGATATACTTAAAAGGTAGAAGCGACATGGAAGGAGACTGTTAGCAAGAGGTGAGCTCGAACGAACTCCACATATTGGCTCTTCACACGGACTGTGTGATCCACAGTCGGTGAGCCTGCGATAGCCTGAGCGAGGTCCTCGCCCTCCAGCTCATGAGTCCAAAGCATGCTATCAGGAGGAGATCTGGGAATCTGTCTTGCTTTAACGCCTCCCCTCCAATTTAAGACCCACTCACCTAGATACCAAGCTTGATATCCAAGGCCATAGAGGAGTACCCTCTTCCGGGCTAAGGGCCTGGAACGAGTCATCTTAATAGTCCAGCTATCCTTAGGCCCCCATCAGTCGTTTTGGATCTACAAAAAGTGGAATGTCAGTAGGTAAGTAGATTAAATTTGCATAATTTGCTAATGAAAGGGGTTGTGTTTTGCAAGTACTGCATCCTGTGTTAGGGAGTTCAGGTGCTGCCTATGGATATGAACTCGGGCGAGATGCCTCTTTAAGACATGGCTGGCACCCCATCTGTCGATAGCTGGCAGGTGATCCCCCACTCGCAGCACACCTATGAGCAGCTCTAGCTCCAAAGCCCAAACCTATAAAAAAAAAAGGAAGAGAGAAGCTGATTAACCAGTGTAAGCAAGCGGAGGCTAGAACAAGTTAAGAAAGGGGAGGGTCATGACTTACCAGAACGGCATGCTAAAAGCCACAAATTCTCTTGGCCCTTTGGAATACCTCGTCCATGCTCTGATATAGATACGCGAGAGCACAGCTACCCCAGTCGAATGTAGATACCTAGTCAAGATCTTGAAAAGCTGGTAAGAGCATCAGGTCGATTGAGTTGGCTGTGTTAGCAAAGAAGGTGGTGCCAAGCAAGTAAAGCAGGAAAGCCCTTACCACCTGATCAACCTCGTGAGGAGTGATCATAGCTGCAACTCGCTCTTGAGTATAAAAGCTCCTAATCGAGTCCAGCTTGAGGGTATGAGTCCCCTTCATGTCGAGAGTCATGCCCAAAAGCCGCTCGATGTATGCAACTTTGTCCAGAGATAGCTAGTGTAAGCTCGCATCGAGGGGGATAGGGGTCTCCAGCAAAGGCAATCCCTGTAATAGCAGCGAATGACATCGGTTCTAGGGTGAGCTCACCAAATGGAAGGTGGAAGGTGTGGGTCGTGTTGAACCACCTCTTCATTAGAGCATGTAATGGCTGATAATCTGTATCCCTGCTCAAAAGGAAGCGAGAGTACAAAGTCTTTGAATCCAGTCTCTTGGATTTGATCCTTTTGATCGTCAGTTAGCTCGCCATAAAAGACTCGGGCTCCATGAAAATTCCCAGCACCCTTAAATGTTTGAGCATCGTGCTGTAATAAGAAAAGAAAAAAGGGAAGTTGAATTTATGAATTTTATTGTTATATAAAAATTCAAAATAAATAAGCATATAACTGACGTGCATCGCCTTATTGATGAAGCGATCGCCTCATCACAGGGGTGATCACCTCATCGAAGAGGCGATCGCCTCTGTAAGACGCAGACAGTGATGATTCCTGACCTTTGACAATTGAAATGACAAATTTCATAGTTGTTTAACCTAATCATGCTCTAAAATGATAAATACACAAGGATAATCACTGACCCATTACAATTTTACAAGAAAATTCAGGTACTAACCTCTTTAGATGCAAACAAACAGATGTGGGACTCTAGATCCGCCAAGAGGGGAATCTAGCCTCCCCGTATCAGTCCATGGCTCCGAGAAGTGCTAACGGATGGTGGGATGTGATCCCACTCACATATAGGAGGTGCTCTCTCATCTTTCATTATCTGGGAAAAGAAAAAAGTATAGAAAGAGTAGAGGAAAAAGAAAGAAGGAAAGAGAAAAAGGGGGAAATGACAAAAGTGAAAAGAGAGAAAAGCAGAAGAGAAGTTACCTTTTATAATGGGTGGAAGTTTAGGGTTTAAAAAAAAAAGGTCATTATTTTCGTGTGCTAAGAAGTCAAAGTTCGGGAATGAAAGTCGTTTAAATGAAGTTTTAGGAAGATCAGGCTAGGAAAACTAACCTTCACATTTTAAGATGAACAATGTATGGGCCATGAAAATCCAAGTGTTGTGCTATGGCAAAGATAAGGCTATTCATGTTTGAATCCCCAAAGCTTAAAGAAAGGGTTGTTCAGGTTTGAATCCCCAAAGGTTAAAGACAGGGCTGTTCGGGTTTGAATCCCTAAAGCTCAAAGAAAGGGCTATTCGGGTTTGTCAAAGAAAAGCTCGTTCGGGTTTGAATCCCCAAAGCTCAAAGACAGGGTTGTTCGGGTTTGAATCCTCAAAGGTCAAAGACATGGTTGTTTGGGTTTGGATCCCTGAAGCTCAAAGACTAAAGTAATTGTTTGGGTAGTATCCCCAAAGTCAATAATGAATGACAATTAGGCTAGGAAAACCCGAAAGTCTGTATCCCCAAAGGAGTGATGATCAGACTAGTAAAATTTAAGAATTGCATCCCCAATGGTAATCAAGCCAGGGGAACTCGAGAATCGAAGTCAATGCAATGATGATCGGGCCAGGAAAACCCGAAAATCATGTTTCAAGTGACCGATGGTTAGGCTAGGAAAACCTATAAGTCTATGTCCCTAGTGAAACAAGTAATCGAGCCAGGAAAACCCGAGGTCAACAGTCTTTAAATACTTTATCAAATATTAATAAGTGGCAAATCAAGCCAGGAAAATCTGAGGATCACAACCATGTTTTAAAATTGAAGGATTCATCTCTCGGGTAAAACTCGAGAGTCAGGTATGTTACTGATCTTATTTATCTGTTTGTTGTTGTGCATGTGATTTTTCAAAAAATGGACATTGCATGCATTTGATTTTTTAAAAATTCAGGGGGCAAACTGTAGACACCCTGTTCGGTTGGTTCGTGTTAGGGGACAAATTAGGGGCGCTCAGTTTGATCGGCCCGTTGTCAAGCCCAATGATGAGAATGTGAAACTTGGACACAAGAACCAAACTTGAATCTCCAATTGGAAATGGACTTAAAAGCCTCAAAAGCCCAAAACTTGGCCCAATTGTCCAAAAATGGCCCAAGCCCACTTGACCCAGCACAGGCCTGGGCCAAAGAAGTGTCGCCTCAGTGCAATGAGGCGATTGCCTCTTTAGCAGCTGTTGTAGAGGCGCCGCCTCTATGGTAGACCACTTGTAATTACATTTAATGCAACTGCAACCATAGTGGCCAAATAGTGTGGGCCTTACACCCTAGACCTGATTTTGTATGAGGAAAAGATTTTTGGGAGGAAGGAAAAGGCTATGGAGGCTCATGATGAGCTAGAAAGCTTAAGGGCATGGGCAAGGTAGGGAAAAAAAAGAAAGAGAGAGAGAGAGAAAAAGGGGGGAAGACCACAAGAAAAAAAAAGACCATTGAAAGAAAAAAAGCTCTGAAAATAGGACAAAAAATACAGGGAGAAACATTCTAGAGAAAAGAGGAAAGGTCCAAGCCAAAGGACATTTTCTTTAGGAGAGGAAGGAGGAAAGCTTGTGTTAAAGTGGAAATCACACTCTAGTAAGGATCATAACCAAAGACACATCTCTGAGGGCCTATCATTTTGGTAAAAAACCTGCTTTTAAACTCAATATCTTTATAACTTCATCATTTGTGTGTTTAGTTTGTATGCGACTAAGTTATTAGTATACTTTAGATATATTTTAAGTTTATTTCATTTGTTATACTATTTCATTTATATGATCTCTTAAAATATTGCATGTAATTGTAATTTGGCACCTATTAGATGCATGTATTGCTTACTTAGGATAGAAGTTTAATCGTTTTGAGAGTCAAGTTATCCTATTAATCAGGTGATGCCTTTTCATAGAGGCGTCATCCCCTGTCAATGAGGCAATCGCCTCATTGATAGGTCAACCAGCTGCTTAGTTCTTCTCCCTTTATGAGATTTTGCATAATGTTCACTTCATATGTCCTTTCTGTCTTTACGTATAATTATTTCATTGCATGATAATGATTGTCTTAGTTATTTGAGGGTTTCTTTAGCTTGTGACGTGAAAACCCCCTTTTAGAACATTTCTTTATACATATTGTTATATATGATTTCGTGCTCTGAAAGAAGGAACTAACCATATGATTATTGCAGGAATTACTTGATGATTTTTATCATTGAGTAGTCACCTCCATTAGCTAACCCGTTAGATATTGCGTTTATGTAAACGGTTTAATATTAGTTTACTTTTGGTATATGTACGATTTATTTTCTGTATATTATTCTTTTATTTTGCTTAAAAGCATTGTAATCCCTAATTCCTTTCCCCATTTGATTTTAAATGTATGGTTATAAATTATTATTTATTTTGTTGAACTTTAGGACTCAAAAGCATGGAATCAGATTAATGTGCAAATTTGAACTTAACTGTAAAACTTGGAAAACGGATGAAGGCAAGTGCAATTTTGAATGTAAATAAAGAAATAATTAAATAATTAAAGGTAATAAAACATAAAACACAAATAGAGGCCAACTGTAAGGTTGGGTGAGCATTCAAATGCTCATACCCAGTTTCCGAACCTGATCTCTGATGACAACTTCTAGGAACCTCCATGGAATCCAGTTGTTGTACAGTGTGTCTCGATTTTTATTCGGGTGGTGACTTCATCTCTGAATAGGCCCAAAACCTATATTGTATTTCCAAGTGGCCTCGAGCCCACATAATGCCGTGGTCGCCAAATACTTGGGCGCGTTAAACCCCGTTGCTTACAATGGCGACTCCACTGGGGATAGAGAAACTGATTCTAGTATTTTATGTTTTATCATTTTTAATTATTTTCTTATTTCTTTTGCATCTTTTGCATTCACTACACATTTTCATATAATGAGCACTTCAGTCTCGAATTAACCAAACAATAGTCAGTATTTCGCTACCTATGTTTCACTCAAATCTGGAGGTGGAATATTTGATTATTGTCACTTATGACACGTATTAATCTATGTTGTTTGACCCTTGAGTGAGGAGACATATATAGATGTATATCGTTATGGGAACCGAAGCCTTTTTACCCAAGACTCAAGCCCATGTAATGACCTAACAACTATCCTTAGGAATTTTCCCCATATGCATGTGTGTTATGTCATATAATGGACCCTTAAAATAAATCTTGAGCCCATTAATAAACAATCCAAGGTAAAATAGACCCTCGTGTCTAACCAAAGCCCATTATAAATAAACTAAGTCAATAAAGGCCTCTCATGCCTATTCGTAACCCATTTCAAGTGGGCCTTAATTAATGAGTTTATGGTGTTAAGGACCTTGGCTTATAGGAAATGGACTCGAGCTTTATTTAAAGGACCCGTTACTTGTCTTAATCATTTTGAGAGTTATCTTGCATATGTCGATTTTTTTATCCCCCATTAATATTTAAAACCCAAGCTAAAAATCCTAGGACAAGATACTTGCCATTGAATACGTATATGGGAGAAATAAGGGTAGAAGTTTGCACGTTTAAGCTTTGCATTTTGGTTTCATTTTTTGTTTGTTTTTTTGTTTGCCTTTTAAGTTTTCTTAAAATAAAATGGACTTGCATATCATGCATACATGTCATGCATCATTCTAACAAAAGGTCTTGCAACACTATAGATCCTTTGAGCTCAGCAAGGTGGGTCCGAATTAGTTTAGGTCATTTGGTTAAAAATTCAAAAGTGGGAATGGTAGGAGGATTCAATCTAAAGGCATTTAAGGTACAATTTAAAGATGAAGTGATGGCAGAAACCTGATCTATGATGAGGGAGATGATGGGGGAAATTACTAAGCTTATTAGGGAGAATCAACCTACACACCCGTCCAATGCACCACCAATCAATTCGATGGATCTTGATGAGGAAATCCCAATTAGGGAAAGGGAAGAAGATGATGAGACGGTACTGGCCAACCCATCAAACCGAAAAAATATGAACCCAACCGAAGATGTGGGGCAAACTGAGTGGGCTAAGAGCATGACCAAGGCAATGAACCAAATGCAGATGATGATGAAGGAGAAGGGTGTTGTCACCCCCCTAGATTATGCCGATCTAAATCTGGAAAGGGAAGATGAACTGCTACCTCATAAATTCAAATTCCCTGATATGAAGAAATACATTGGTACCAAGGATCCCCACTTTCATTTAAAGCAGTATGTGACTTATATGAAAGCTATTGACTTGATTGAGAGCCAAATCATCAAGTAGTTCCTTATTTCATTAGAGGGAGCGCTGATTCGCTGGTATTACACCTTGGAACCACATGTTCAGTTAGATTTGAAGGAATTATGGCCGCTTTTATCAAGCAATATGGCCTTAATGTTCAGTTAGAGGTGTCCCTAAGAGATCTGCAGAATACTAAGCAAAACTTTAATGAATCCTTTGTTGATTACTTGACTCGTTGGAGGGGAAATCTATCTTTGATGAGGCATAGGTCTACTGAGTCAGATCAGTTAGTCCTGGAAATAGAGGGGTATGTCCTGGCATTGTCTCAAAAAGCTGAGAGATTTGGGGATTAGAAGCTTCAAAGAATTTTACAGGTTTGGGGTTTAAAAAGAGTCAAATCTAGTTCAAGAGAAGAAATTCTTCGGAGGAAGGTTTGGGGGCAAGGAAGGAGCTGGTTCGAGTAGTAATGTTCAGATCCATGCCATCTGACCATCAAGTAATAACATACAGGTTAATGCAATTAGACAGCCTTGGAGATTTTTGAATCTAGGATGCCTTCTCTCTAAGGTCTTTGATAAGCTTATTGAGAAGAACCTGTTGCGGCCTTTACCGTCACAATAACCCTTACCTGGGGCCAACCCAAAGCTTTTCTACAAATTTCACCAAACGATCAGACATGACACTGATAGTTGTGCCCGATTAAAGTATGAAATCCAAGACCTAATTAACTCAGGCAAGATTACTGACCTAAAAACTAGAAAGCCAAACACACAAACCAACCCCTTACCTAATTACCAAATGTACCACCACCAAATGCACCCATTTTAATGGTTAACATTGGTCTAACAGAGGTGCAGGTCCTAAACTCCTTTGTGGATGTTGCCCATAACCCCTTAAAAGTCGAACCTGAGAACCTAAAACCAAGCAAACAACCTATGGAATTGTAGGTGCACGTCTTGGACATATGGAGTTCAATGATGAGAGTGAGGAATGGATTGATCTGTAGGACAACAAGAGGAGTAGACTAGACCAGTATGTGTGTCACGACCCAAAATAGGGGGCCATGACTGACGCTAGGAAATGGGAATTCTTTCTAATCCGGAACCCGTAGCAAGCCTTAAAATAAAAGCAAGCAATAAAATAAAATAAATAAAATATTATACAACAGAAATTAAATCTCGAATAATAAAATAACTTCTCAACATCCTTAATATCATAAAATCACATCTTATATATAAATAAAATCTTTAAGTACAAATGTTTTAGAGTAACATTCTGAATTTAAAATCTCATACATGTATAATTTAAGAACAACCCACAACAGACTTAAGTACAACCACTACTTTAGTGCCTAGAGTACATAATAAAACTCAAGTAAGTGATTTACATAATAAAGCTAGAGCGGAAGAAATCCGACGAACAGCTCTACTACTGAGGTCTAAAGATAAAGACTCTTCAAAAAATATCAACAGAGGGGAGTCAGACCTCACTGAGTGAATTATTGTAATATATATACATGCATAACTAAATGTCAAATGCAGACACTCAATAGTATATATAATAAATATATATACAAGCAAATACACGCAGATGCAACAAAAATCATTTTATAATGAAAACCATCGTTTTATGAAGGATCAAATAGAACCCTATATTTTCTCAACCTCAAATATCAATAGAACTCACTTAAGCCATACAGGCCTACTTAGTCCAACTAGATAGTAGACTAGCCCCGAGACACTAAGTCAACCAAGCTCCAGCAGTCTGATTGTCAGTGTGATTGGCCTCGAGACACTTGGTCAACCGAGCTCCAGCAATCACACTCTCAATTACATCTCATATCAATCAAATCAATCAACAAGTCATAATCCACCAATAGGTTAGTAATTTAACCTAAAATCTACTGTCGTACCGGTATGTACTCGGTTCTAGTGCTGCCCACTAGAAAGCGCATTCTATCGATATCCTTCATTTTAATATAAAAAAAACATTCAGGAAAATAAATAGTGCATAATGATATTTAAAATAAATAAATAAACCATTTATATACCGGAAATATACCTAAAATAAACTGAGTATATTTCAGGTATATATACGTATAATTAACTTAAATAAATCACAAAACATATTAAATTCAACTAATAATATATTTAAAAACAAGTCATATTTATTTGAAAAAGGAAAACATGCATTTATTTCATAATATACCAAAAATATACTAAAATTATACCTAAAATATACTTAAATATTCAAATAGTCAATTATGCAAAAATTTGTATTTAAAACATAGAATTCTAAACATGCACCCTAAGCAATGCATATACATTATAATAACTCACGGTTGTGCACTCCATGAGATGGGTCCGACGGGCCTGGTCCACTAGGTCTCGGTCTCGGGCACAACTAACAAATAAATAAATAACACGAAATTAGAATAAATCTAACTTAATTTCTAGAAACTCGATCTAGAATTCTAGACACAGATAAAGAATAGGAATTTGATCGAATGTCACATTTTATGAGAATTCTACCGAAAATTTGACAGAACCTCCTCTGTAAAACAGACATCTCTCTACTTAAAAAGTAGAGCCGATCCTGCAAGAAAACATACTTTGAATAGAATTCACAAAACATTCACACAATCCTCGGTCAGAATCCTAAACTGTAAATTCCACCGATCGAGGTCCACAATTCACAAAATAAACTCCATAAATACCAAAAATACCCTTTTGATACCAAAATATAGCAAATTAAATATTTAAACACTAAAAATAATTATTTAACTAACAATTACTTAAAAATCCTAATATTAATATAATATTATTAAAAATCGATAATTCTCGATAAATTCACAAATATTAATAGAAATTTATTTTATAAATCCAACTTATTTAATTAGTCCAAAAACATACTAAAAATTACTAAAAACCCATTTTATTCACAAAAATAGTATATTATATATAATTTGAAAATAATTTTTGAAAAATAGTTTTAATTAGTTAAAAATAGTAAATAATTTGTAAAAATAATTTTTATACCTCAAATAATTATTGAAACCAATTAAACTTAATATTCAATTAAAATTACTACCAAAATACCCCTAGTATATAAAAATTCACATAATATACTATAATTACTCAAAAATTCAATAAAAATTATATAATTACTCTAAAATTATTTGCTCAACATATAATTCAATAAAATCAATAATTATACTCAATTAACCAATTAATTCTAACAAAACACATATAAAACCTATATTTCCAAAATTTACATAAACTAAATAAAATTATATTAATTACACAAAAATCACAAATTAAATTCTCAAAATTAATTTCAACCACCATAATCACTAAAAATCACAATTTCACAATTTATTTAATTAATTTACGAAAATTAGAAAATATTAATAAAATAATAAAAAATTCACAAAAATCAAAATAAATTCCAAAAATTCCAAAAAAATTTCAGAGTGTAGATTAAGCTAAGGGAAGCATATTTTGTGAAGGAACTAATCTTGAATCTCAAAGATCGGAGATCAAAAAAATTGCAAAACATAAATGGCCAAAAATGAAATCAAACTCAAATTCTTACCAAATCGAGTTTTCAAGCTGCAAGGAGATTAGAATTGACTTCTATGGAGTCTAGGGAGTTCAACATCATTGGAATCACTGGATTTGGTGGCCAAAAAGTCGATGAACGGAGGAGGAGCAATCTCTCAGGTTTTCGGCCAAACTAGCATGCAACGTCGCCAGAGAAGACGGTAGGAGGTGGCCGAGCAATTGGAGGATGAGGCAGCACACCGATGGCCTGGGATTGGAATTATAGTGGTGAGGGAGGGGAGGGGGATGCTGTCGAGGGTGAGGGAAAAAGAAGAAGATGTTTCTTCTTTCTTTTATATATATATTATAACTTTATATTACAATAATAAAAACTAAAAATATATGTACACATTAAACACACTACACAATGTATTATATACATATCTATCTATATATATATATATATATATTAATACACAAAATAATAATAATGCATGAAACAATATAATTTTTTAAAATAAAATAACATTAAACAATAAAATATTATTTCCAAAATAATGAGTTTCAGAATAAATTTTACGTAGAAAACTATAAATAAACGTAAAATAATGTTAATTATTCACAAAATAATTAAATAATCAAATATATTATTATTATTATTATTATTATTATTATTATTATTATTATTATTATTATTTTAAAATTTATTAATACTGTATATCCCGATATAATATAAAAACTTTAAAAAACTCGGGTTATAACAATGTGGGGAAGGTTGAAGGAAAGAAGGAAGAACTTAAGATTGTCAAGTCTGAGCCCGAAAACGCAGAAAGTTTAGAAAAAGGGAAAGAAGTAAAGCAAAGCAAGGAGACTGTTGTCAGTATCTAGGAGTTACTTATGCATTCTAGGGATCATAAGGAGGCCCTGGTTCTGGTGCTGGATCAGAAAAAGATCTTCGTTAGCTCTACTCTAGAACAAATGGTCGGGTCACTAATGGAAACTCCTCAAGGGATGATAACATTTTCTAACCTCTAGAGGGGAGGAATCATTACAAAGCTCTATTTATCAAGGTTGAGGTAAAGGGAAAAATGACCTGCTGCGTAGTGACTGATAATGGTTCCACCATCAATGTGTGTCCATTGAAGATTCTGGAAAAGTTAGGGTTGACAATGGCCAACTTAAAGCCTTCTGAAGTAGTTATCAAGGCGTATGATGACACTAAGAGGTCTATGGAATGAACATTCAGGGCGTTAGTCAAAATGGGACCTATAGAAGTTTGGGTTGACTTGCACGTGATTGATATCCCGATGGCATTTGCCATTTTATTAGGGAGTCCATGGTTTCACCCCTTGGGTAGCGTCCCATCCATTGGTCACCAAAAAATTAAATTCCCTCATAAAGGAAGGGTTGTCACCATCTCCGCTGAAATCGAAGTCGCTGTGGGTACATTGAAGTTGACCCTCAAAGAGATCTCCATTAGTCCCAGTTTTGAGGTTTGTATAATTTACAAGGATGAGATGGATATGTGGGGCTAGTCTGAAGAAAAAGAAAGGAAGCCATGGCTGAAAAGAAAGCTTTGTGGGAAGTCTTTATAAAGGAAGACACTAGGTAACCATACAACGGGACTCCATAACCTCTCCTGATGGCTGGGGAAGTTATTCCAGGTTTAAAATCTTTGTCGAATTTATGAACAGAACCAAAGATGTTGCTGTTGAAGAAGCCCCTACTGAGGATCTGGTGCTTGCTGAAGAAGAATTTAAAGAGAATGAAGCTACCTCGGAGTTGAAAGGCATTGATGATCAAAGCAAAGAACTTGATTTTGAAGCCTACATCCTCAAATCTATCATAGATGTCTTTTATGATGACTATGATGTTTCTTTTGTTTTCCTATTTGAAATTGATGATCTTTTCTTTTTGAAAGTGAATGCAATGAAGTCTGAATTTGCTTATTTGTGTGATGTGTCCCTTAATGGTTATTTTGTTTGTGATGATCATTTCATGCATATGTTTGACATTAATTCCACATAAACTGAATCATTTAATTTGGGCATAAACGATAATCCTAAAAATATATTGCTTGCTTCTAGTCTAACTCATGATGAGAGAGACAAAATGAAAGAAATCTTAACAAAAAGACAGAAAGTATTTGCTTAGAGTTATGAAGACATGCCCAAAATTGACAAGGAGATCTCAGAACAAAAGATCCCTACATACCCTCATATAGTGCCAATAAAGCAAAAGCAAAGGAGGTTAAGGCCTGAATGGGCTCTCTTGGTCAAGGAAGAAGTTGAAAAATAGTTGAAGGCAAAGTTTCTAGAAGTGGTAAAGGACACCCAATGGTTAGCAAACATAGTTCCTATTCCTAAGAAGGATGGAAGGGTCAGAGTGTGTGTGGACTATTGAGATTTGAACAAGGCCTGCTCCAAAGATGACTTTTCGCTACTGCACATCGATATGCTAATTGATAGTGTAGCTTGCAACGCAATGTACTCTTTCATGGATGGATTTTTAGTGTACAATCAAATCATAATGGCGATGATGGATAAGTTAAAAACATCCTTCACTATCGAATGGGGTGTATATTATTACCGAGTGATGCCTTTTGGATTAAAGAATGTAGGGGCCACTTATCAGAGGATGGCCACCGCTTTGCTACACGACATGATCCATAAGGAGGTAGAAGTGTATGTGGATGATATGATGGTGAAGTCTGCAACTAGGGAAGGACACTTTGAGGTGTTAGATAAGTTTCTGGCAAGGGCAAAAAAGTACAATCTCAGACTAAATCCTAAGAAGTGTGCTTTTGGGGTTACATCTGGGAAGCTATTGGGACATATTGTCAGCCAGAAAGGAATAGAGGTGGATCCGGATAAGATTAAGGCAATCAAGGATATGCTCACACCAAAGAATGAAAAATAGGTCCAAGGGTTCTTAGGGCATTTGTAATATATTAGCAGATTTATAGCCAAATTAACAGTCGTCTGCAATCCCATCTTTAAGCTTCTAAAGAAAGATCAACCCGTGGTGTGGGATGAAAGGTGTCAACAAGCCTTTGAAGCCATCAGTGATTATCTAATGAATCCTCTTGTTCTGAAACCGCCAAGGTTGGTTAATGCCTTAATCCTATATCTGGCAATTGAGAAAGACGTAATAAAGGCAATGTTGGCACAGGAAGGCGAAGAGAAGATAGAGCACATTGTGTATTACTTGAGTAAGAAACTTCTGCCTTACAAAATAAGTTATAGCCTTATGGAGAAAATGTGCCTAGAAATGATTTAGGCAATGAAAAAACTCTGACACTATTTTTAGTCTTACAAAGTGCAAGCAATTTTTAAACATGATCCCCTTAGGTATCTCCAGCAGATCCCATCTCTTATAGGAAAGTTAGCTAGGTGGCTTGTTTTACTCACAGAGTTCGACATAAAGTATATAGTTAAAAGACGGTGAAGGGAAGAGCAGTAGTAGACTTCCTGGCATAGAATCCAGTGGATAATAACCAAGAATGGGAATTCAAGTTTGTTGATGAACACCTAGGGGCAATAGAGGTACAAGGTTAGGAAATGTACTTTGATGGAGCCATCAATAACAAAGGGGTTAGAATAGGTGTCATTTTGGTTATGCTAGAGGGAGAGATGATCCTGATGGAAAAAAAAACTTGAGTTTGAGGCAACCAATAACCAAATAGAATACAAGGCCTATATTTTCGATCTAGAGGCACTACATAGTACAGGGGCAGAGAATGTTACCATGTATGAGGACTCCATGTTAGTCATAAAACAAGCTACCAAAGAGTATGAGATAAAGGAGGACAGATTCCACTTGTATTGGGAATATTTGGCTATTATCTTGTGCTCATTTACTCAGTGTAAGTTTATTCACTTCCCCAGAGAAGGAAACCAGATAGCTGATGCCTTAGCCACACTGGCCTTAATGTGGGAAGGTGGGAAACAACCAGAAGCTAGGCCCTTAATTCTGATAAAATCTCAAAGCCTTTACTACAAAGAGATAAGGGTGACACTAGTCAACGCTAATAAGAAACATTGGTTTTATGACTTATAAAGATATCTAGAGACTGGGCAATTTTTGGATGACACTGATAGGAAAGAGAGGGTATCCCTGCAAATGTTATCTCGATAGTTCATAAGTCATAATGGGATGCTCTAAAAAAGAATGCCAACTAGGGTAAACCTCAGATATGTTGATAAGGATGAATCCTGAAAGCTTATGGAAGCAATTCATGAAGGGATATGTTGGCCACACATGAATGGGATAGTCTTGGCAAAGAAAATAGCTCATCATGGGTACTTTTGGCTCACCATGGAAGCAGATTGTGTTAGATTTGTGAAGAAATGTCACAACTGCTAAACTTATGGTGACATTAGCCACTTACCATCTATGGAGCTTTAGAGAATGACTTCTCCTTGGCTGTTTACTATGTGGGGGATTCAAATCATAGGAGAGGTAAGGCCAAAAGCAATTAATGGCCATCGGTATATTATTATGGCTATCGATTACTTCTCCAAGTGGGTTGAAGCTGAATCTTATGCTACTGTGGGTTCGAAGCAGATGTCAAGGTTCATAAAAAAGAACATAATCTGTAGATATGGTTTGCCACACCATATAGTAATAGATAATGGGGTTTAATTTCGAGCAGAAATGGCTATGCTACTGAAAGACTATAAGATCGAGCACCACAGATCATCTCTGTATAGGCCATAGGCAAATGGGGCAGTGGAAGCAGCTAATAAGAATGTGAAAAAGATCATGGCCAAGATGTTAGAAAATTATCGAGATTGGGTAGAATACTTAAAATTCGCATTGTGGGGGTACCGAACCATTGCCAGAACCTCAATAGGGGTCACTCCGTACTCTTTGGTTTATGGATGTGAGGCCGTTTTGCCGGTGGAGGTTGAGATAAGATCATTAAGAGTCCTCCTAGAATCTAAACTCCTTGAGTATTAGTGGATGGAGAGTCGATTGGCTTAGTTAACATTGTTGGATGAAAAAAGGATGAAAGTTATGTATCATTCTCAGCTGTATCAAAAAAGAATAGCCCGTGCCTACAATAAAAAGATAAACCCAGGGAAGATTCAAGAAGGGGATTTAGTGCTGAAACTCATAAAGTCAATCATGACCAACCCTCGAGGGAAATTCAAGCCCAACTAGGAGGGACCATTTTTGGTAAAGAAGTTATTTTTGAAAGGCATCGTCATTCTGTCTGACATGGAGGGAAATGAGTTCAAGGAGCCCATCAACTTGGAAAAACTTAAGAAATACTGTCTATGAAAAAGTCTCGCTCGATAAGGAGAAAACTTTAAAAAGAGGCTGTTTAGGTAAAAGGTAGAGACAAAAAAAAAAAAAAAGAGAGTCCTGTTGGATTGAAAACCTCAAAAGAGGCGATCCAAACAAAAGTTAAGGACATGTAAAAGGAGAGAGAGAGATGCAAAATGGTTAGTTAGAAAACTTGCAAGGGTAAGCCAACTAACAACATGAGATGTATCAGAAGCAAAATGTATATACGTATTATACTCAAATTAAATGAAATAAATAGTTTTAATTGTTGTTAAACATTGCATAAAGTGTCAATTACAAATTATTTAACCAACAAAAGGGTAACTACATCTAACAAAAAGGAAAATGATGACTTAATTTCATGAGCTAATTATATTTTCTTTTCTTTTATTGATCACCTAGAGAGTTAAATACTTGTAATTATTTTGTTCTCTTATTTCTAATAAATTCATTTCTTTCTATTTATTACAAGTAAACCCATGTTTTGTAATAATCATCAGCAGTCTGATCTCTGTTGTAGTCTAAGTTTCTCTCGATGATTCTTCGAGGCTAAGTTGCCACCAAGTGGTCCAAGAAATTTTAAGAAAGGAGGCCTGGTTCAAACTTATGGACTAATCCTATGATCAGTTGTTTATGATCATATTGATGACAGAGGCGAGCTGGATTGTAAAAGGTGACAAAATGAAGATCGGTGAGCGGAATGCAATATGTATAGGACCGAATGGTCATATGCTACAATCCTCATCAAGTGGATATCCAGTGGATCAGAGTGTCAGGAAATGTTGATAGCCAATTATGAACATCTGCCGAAATGGGATGTAGCTTCCTTATTCGATAATGTTTGGCCTTGTAATGCTTGATGTCTTGAGGGGGTTCGTGTAACAGCCCAAACCAACCCGCATCAGATATTGTCCGCTTTACCCAGGCCCAGCCTGTAGTGCACGGTTTTAAAACGCATCTAATGGGAGAAGGTATCCATACCCTTATAAGGCGTGCTTCGTTCTCCTTCCCAACCGATGTGGGATATCACAATCCACCCCCTTAGGGCCCAGCGTCCACGCTAGCACACCGATCCGGGCTCCAGCTCTGATACCATTGTAACAGCCCAGACCAACCCGTATAAGATATTGTCCGCTTTGCCCAGGCCCAGCCCGCAGCGCACGGTTTTAAAACGCGTCTAATAGGATGGGAGCTCTAACTCAATCGGCTCTGGCTTTGATACCATTGTAACAGCCCAGACCAACCCGCATCAGATATTGTCCGCTTTGCCCAGGCCTAGCCCGTAGCGCATAGTTTTAAAACGCGTCACATGGGAGAAGGTATCCACACCCTTATAAGGCGTGCTTCGTTCTCCTTCCCAACCTATGTGGGATATCACAGTTCGAACAGACTTAATTTTTCATAAAGCCACATCTGCATGTCAACAAATGATTAGGTGTAAGTGATGGGATAGTTGAAAGTCAAGTATTAATATCGGAGAGCTTACCTCCAACAGAAAGGAGCTTCTTGAGAATAGTTATGTTTTTGTGAATTTGTCCAATCTAATAATAGTTTTTGCTAAAATGAGAGGGAAGGGATTGAACCCCGATTCCACCTGATCAAGGATGGAAAGGACCTTTAAATCATAGTTTCTGGAGGAAGAAACCAATAGAAACTGGGCATATAAACAAAGGGCCATTATATGAGGCCAACAAGTTTCTTCTTCATCCACACCTATGGTGATCTCGAGGAAGGATTCTAATACAATTTCTGAACCAAGAATATAGTGAGAAGAGGACCAGGGTGGAAGGTTGAACATACGCGCCATCTAATATTAAATTGAGTGAGGTCAGGAACTACAATTCAGCAAGTGGAATCTGCATGGTGACCAAGAATTTCTTTGAATTCCTCCGGTAGAGGACATATTTCTGCTATGTTGAACTGGAAAACGTGTTTATGGGGGTCCTAGAATTGAACCATGGTGTGGAGGAAGGGAAAATTGATCCTCTTAGCATGTAGTGATTTGAAGATCGAAAGGTGGAATGGCTCTAACCTAGCCCAAAACTTGTTATCTAAACCTTTTAAGATCAATTGTAGCAGTTTGAGACTCCATTCAGTCATGGTTTGAGCTTTCAGGGGTGCCTAGAGTGAGATACTAGGGGTTAGGGATGAAGGTGACTTAAGAGCAAGGCTGGGCAAAGGTTTTGAATTTTTTTAAAAGGGGTAGGACTGACTGTTGATGAGGCATCGCCCCAGTAGTAAGAGGCGATTGCCTCTTCAACAGTGTCAATTGCTAGGCTTTATTAAATAATGTAGTTTTGATATGTGTAAATCAGGATGTAGTGGGGATACACACATATAATCATTGAAATTAATTTGCATGTAAAAGAATAAACATAATTGAGATAAAAGTTGAGTTCTATAAACAATTCATCGATAAATCAATAAATGTATAAAAAATGTATATGTTCATTGTCTAAGCTAATTGAATTAGTCAAAAGGGAGAAACAATAATTTGTAGGCCTTGATGCATCAAGCGTCTAATTTGGCACCCTCAGGTCATCCCCTCCTTCAGTGCTGCTGCCACTCCCATCCTCATCCTTGTTATCCTTATCGATCTAGAACACATTAATTTGTTACTCGAGAGTGGCAATCCTCACCCTGCTAGCCTCATCCTAAACCTACTCAGATAAATCACAGGTTAGTAAATCATGCAAGCATACATACATGTGGGAAATAAAATATTTTTACCCTCCACTATTGGGTGACCTCCAGCATGTAGTCTCTATGGGCTTTTATTATACGGTACATGTATAGGCCTTGCTCCAGAGGAATCTGCATTATCAAATGAATGTTAGAACTAACGGGTGGCTTGAGAATCATATTGAAAGTAGGTCAGGAAGAAGCTTACGTGAGTGGCACCACTAGGGGTGCATGCAGGTGTCAGGTCCTCATTTAGGGTAAAAAATTGACAAGACAACTTTACGGGAGGGATCCAACATCGAGCTAAGGGTTCGGGGACATGGATAAAGCTACCAAGGATAAACTCAAAATTGGGGGCGATAGGTAGCCTGGCCTACTTAGTAGTCGCTGAAGCCTCCTCCCTACCTGGATACAATCGACACCTTAGGGGCTCTCTCTCTTGCACTTGAGGTATGGCCAAGGGCATAGGCCTAACGGGTGCAATCTAAAGGCAAGATAGAGAAAGCATATAAGAACACAACTAATTCTCAAAGTAAGGAAAAGGTGATAGGGAAATACTTGAGAAGTAAAAGTGACATGGAAAGGGATTGTTAGCAGGAGGTAAGCTCAAATGAACTCCACATATTTGCTCTTCACACAGACTGTGTGGTCCACAACCAGTGAGCCTACGACAGCCTGAGTGAGGTCCTTGCCCTCTAGCTCATGAGTCCAAAGCATACTATCAGGAGGAGATCTGGGAACCTGTCTCGCTCTAACGCCTCCTCTCTAGTTCAAGACTTGCTCACCCAGATATTAAGCTCGATATCTATGGCCATAGAGGAGTACACTCTTCCTGGCTAGGGTCCTAGAATAAGTCATCTCAATAGTTCAGCTATCCTCAGGCCTGCACAAGTCGTTCTGAATTTATAAAAAGTGGAAATGTCAGCAGGCAAGTAGATTAAATTTGCATAATTTGCTAATGAAAAGGGTTGTATTTTGTAGGTATCGCATCCTGTGTCAGGGAGTTCAGGTGCTGCCTGTGGATATGCACTCGGGCAAAATGCCTTTTCAAAACACGGCTGGCACCCCATCTGCCGATAGCTAGAAAGTGATCCCCTACTTGCATCACACCTATGAGCAGCTCCAGCTCCAAAGCCCAGACCTATAAAAAAAAGGGAAGAGAGAAGTTGATTAACTAGTATAAGCAAATAGAGGCTAGAACAAATTAAGAAAGGGGAGGGTCACGACTTACTAAAACAGTATGCCAAAAGCCATAAAATCTCTTGGCCCCTCGGACCACCTCATCCATGCTCTGGTACAAATACATGAGAGCGTAACTACCTCAATCGAATGTAGATACTTGGTCAAAATCTCGAAGAGCTGGTAGGAACATCAGGTTGATCGAGCTAGCGGTGTTAGCAAAGAAGGTAGTGCCAAGCAAGTAGAGCAGTAAAGTCCTCACTACTTGATAAACCTCACAAGGAGTGATCATAGCTGCAACTCGCTCTCAAGTATAAAAGCTCCAAATCGAGTCCAACTTAAGGGTATGAGTCCCCTTCATGTCGGGAGTCATGCACAAAAGTCGCTTGATGTATGCGGCCTTGTCCGGAGATCGTTGGTGTAAGCTTGCATCGAGGGGGATGGGGGTCTCCAGCACAGGTAATCACTGTAATAGCAGCGAATGACATCAGTTCTAGGGTGATCTCGCCAAATGGAAGGTGGAAGGTGTGGGTCGTGTCGAACCACCTCTCCATCAGAGCATGTAATGGCTGATAATCAGTGCGTCCCTGCTCAGAAGGAAGTGAGAGTACAAAGTCTTCAAATCCAGTCTCCTAGATTTGATCCTTCTGATCGTCAATCAGCTCGCCATAGAAGACTCGGGCCCCATGAAAATTCCCAGCACCCTTAAATGTCTAATCATCTTACTGCAAGAAGAAAAGAAAAGGAGGAAGTTGAATTCATACATTTTATTGTCATAGAAAAATTCAGAATAAATGAGCATATAACTGATGTGCATTGCCTTGTCAATGAAGTAATCACCTTATCACAGAGGCGATCGCCTTTATAAGATGTAGACAGTGATGATTCCAATCTTTGACAAATGAAACAAAAAATTTCATAGTTGTTTAACCTAATAATGCTTTAGAATGATAAATATATAAGGATAATCACTGACCCATTATAATTTTGTAGGAAAATTTGGGTACTAACCTCTTTAGATGCAGACAAATAGATGTGGGACCCTAGATCCACCAGGAGGGGAATCTAGCCTCCCCATATCAATCCAAGGGTTCGAGAAGTGCTAACGGAGGGTGGGATGTGGTCCCACTCAGGTACTGGAGGTGTTCTCTCATCTTCCATTATCTGGGAAAAGAAAAAAGTATAGAAAGTGTAGAGGAAAAAGAAAGAAGGAAAGAGAAAAAGGGGAAAATGATAAAAGTGAAAAGAGAGAAAAGGAGGAGAGAAGTTACCTTTTATAATGGGTGGAAGTTTAGGGTTTAAAAAAAAGAGGTCATTATTTCCATTTGCTGAGAAGTCAAAGTTTAGGAATGAAAGTCATTTAAATGAAGTTTCAGGAAGATCGGGCTAAGAAAACTTGATCTTCACATTTCAAGATGAACAATGTATGGGCCAAAAAATCCAAGTGTTGCATTGTGGCAAAGACAGGGTTGTTTGGGTTTGAATCCCTAAAGCTTAAAGAAAGGGCTATTCGGGTTTGAATCCCTAAAGCTCAAAGACAGGGCTATTCGGGTTTGAATCTCTGAAGCTCAAAGCAAGGACTATTTAGGTTTGAATCCCTGAAGCTCAAAGAAAGGGTTGTTCAAGTTTGAATCCCTGAAGTTTAAAGAAAGGGCTATTCGGGTTTGAATCCTCGAAGCTCAAAGACAGGGCTAATCGGGTTTGAATCCCTAAAGCTCAAAGACAAGGTTGTTCAGGTATGGATCCCCGAAGCTCAAAGACCGAGGTGACTATTCAGGTAGTATCCCTGAAGTTAATAATGAATGACAACTAGGCCAGGAAAACCCAAATGTCTGTATCCCCGAAGGAGTGATAATCAGACCAGTAAAATTTAAGAATCGCATCCCCAATGGTAATCAAGCCAGGAGAACTCAAGAATCGAAGTCAATGCAATGATGATCGGGCCAGAAAAACTCGAAAATCATGTTTCAAGTGATCGATGGTTGGGCCAAGAAAACCTATAAGTCTATGTCCCTAGTGAAATAAGTAATCAAGCCAAGAAAACCCAAGGTTAACAGTCTTCAAATACTTTATCAAATATTAATAGGTGGTTGATCAAACCAGGAAAACCCAAGGATTATGGTCACGTTTCAAAATTGAAGGATTAATCTCTCGAGTGAAACTCGAGAGCCATGTATATTACTGATCTTATTAATCTATTTATTGTTGTGCATGTGATTTTTTAAAAACTCGTCATTGCATGCATTTGATTTTTTAAAAAATCAAGGGGCAAACTGTAGACATCCGGTTCGGTCAGCCCATATTAGGGGATGAATTAGGGGTGCTCAGTTTGATCAGCCCGTTGTCAAGCCTAATGATGAGAATGTGAAACTTGGACACAAGAACCAAACTTGAATCTCCAATTGGAAATGGACTTGAAAGCCTCAAAAGCTAAAAATTTAGCCCAATTGTCCAAAAATGGCCTAGGCCTGCTTGATCCAACATAAGCCCAGGCCAAAGAGACATCGCCTCAGTGTAATGAGGCGATCGCCTTATTATAGAAGCACCGCCTCTATGGTAGACCACTTGTAGCTGTAGCCATAATGGCCAAGTAATATGGGCCCTACACCTCAGACTTGAATTTGTGTGAGGAAAAGATTTTTGAGGGAAAGGAAAAGGTTATGGAGGCTCATGATGAGCTAAAAAGCTTAGGGTCATAGGTAAGGTAAGGAATAAAAAGAAAAAAATAGAGAGAAAAAAAGGGGGAAGACCACAAGAAAAAAAAGACCATTGAAAGAAAAAAAGCTCTGAAAAGAGGAAAGGTCGAAGCTAAAGGAGTTCATTTTCTTTAGGAGAGGAAGGATGACAACTTGTGTTAAAATGAAAATCACACTCTAATGAGGATCATAACCAAAGACACATCTCTGAGGGCCTATCATTTTGGTAAAAAACCTGCATTTAAACTCAATATCTTCATAACTTCATAATTTGTGTGTTTAGTTTGTATGCGACTAAGTTATTAGTATACTTTAGGTATATTTTAAGTTTATTTCATTTGTTATACTACTTCATTGATATGATCTCTTAAACTATTGCATGTAATTATAATTTGGCAGCTGTTGGATGCATGTATGCATGTATTGCTTGCTTATGATAGAAGTCTAATCGTTTTGAGAGTTAAGTTAGCTTGTTGGTCAGCCCCCTGTCAATAAGGCAATCGCCTCTTCACATAGGCAATTGCCACATTGACAGGTCAACCAACTGCTTGGTTCTTCTCCCTTTATGAGATTTTGTGTAATGTTCACTTCATATGTCCTTTCTGTCTTTATGCATAATTATTTCATTGCATGATAATGATTGTCTTAGTTATTTGAGGGTTTATTTAGCTTGTGATGTGAAAACCCCCTTTTAGAACATTTCTTTGTAAATATTGTTATATATGATTTCGTGCTCTAAAAGAAGGAACTAACCGTATGATTATTGCAGGAATTACTTAATGATTTTCATCGTTGAGTAGTTGCCTTTATTAGCTAACCCTTTAGATCATTGCGTTTGTGTAAATGGTTTATTATTAGTTTACTTTTGGTATATGTACAATTTATTTTCTGTCTATTATTTTTTTAGTTTCCTTAAAAGCGTTGTAATCTCTAATCCCTTTCCCCATTTTATTTTGAATGTATGGTTGTAAATTATTGTTTATTTTATTTTATTGAATGTCAGGACTAAAAAACATGAAATTGGATTAATGTGCAAATTTGAACTTAACTGTAAAACTTGGAAAATGTATGAAGGCAAGTGCAACTTTGAATGTAAATAAAGAAATAATTAAATAATTAAAGGTAATAAAAAACAAAACACAAACGGAAGCCAACCGCAAGGTTGGGTGAGCATTCAAACGCTCATACCCAGTTTTCGAACCCAATCTTTGATGACAGTTTTTGAAAACCTCCGTGGAATCCAATTGCTGTACAATGTGTCCCGATTTTTATCTAGGTAGCAACTCTATCTTCAAATAGACTCAAAACCTATATCGTATTTTCAAGTGGGCCTCAAGTTTACACAGTGCCGTGGTCACAAAATCCCGCCGCCTACAATTGGGTTTGAGCTGCAATTTCACATTATTTTTTTTAGAGTTTTTACAATTCAAATAATTAAATCAACTGGTTTAGTTTTTTTTTTTTTTGAAAATAATAGAAAAAAAATGGACAAGTTCAGCAATACCACTTTTCAGGTTTTTTGGTTAAGCACAGTACCAAAAAGAAACCATTATATCAAACAAAAAATTTAGGATGACAAAAAAAGTGCAATTTGTAATATATTTTAAGTATTTTATATTTCATAAAAAAAAGTGTAATATATATTGAATTATGAATTTATTGTTTGTGTGATGCTCCTTGCTTTCTATCATACATGTGTACAAAGATTAAAACATTTCAGCGGACAATTGAGAGTTGAGATTATGATTAAGCATAACACATCAAAATAGAAAGTGACAGAACCCCAAATGTAAAAAATATTCTTCTGCTCTTCAGGAAACAACAAACAAAGCAAATAGTGATGGGGTGAGGAGGGAATTAAGTCGGTCTGATAAAACAAACGAACAAATCCTGAATATGAATCCATTTCAGAGTCAGACTAATCCATAAGCTAAGCTGGACAATATGTAAACTTGCCCAGCAAGAAAAAACGTTGAATGCAGGCCACTAAATGCCAATTTCTTTTGCAGTGCAGCTAATAAACGTAGAGTACCTTTTGCCATCAGTGCTGGCCTGGCCATCCCATAGTCCTATACTATTTGCTTGGTTCTGTTTTGTGTCCCCTCAAAAATGAAAGGCAGGTGGCAGCTTATTATAAGAATAGTACTATTGATGGCACCATTTTGGTAACTGCGTGCCTGGTTCTTGCGCCTGCCTGCTCAAACAATTCAAATTCTTTGAACCTGCTACCGTATTATACTATTACTTCTTCAACCAATTCAGTTCACCACCTTTTACCAAATTATGCAAATGGTTCACTTTTCATGAGTTTATTTATGATCATAGGCTGCTTGCCATCATTTCAGATTCAGAACTAGCTAATAAGAAACTAAATAATTAAGAAATAGTTTGTGGGGAAAAATCTTTTTGCACAGATGATTATATATACATAGAGCTAGTTCAGGCCTTCCTCTCTAGCTTGTGTCCTATAGCTTTTTCATTTCTCTCCGACTCTCCCATGGCCAACGTAGTCATTAACCTCTTTCCTCAATCTCGAGGTTTTCTGGATTCAAAACATCAATTTCTTTTAGTTTATATGGAACACATTTGATTACGTGCCTCCATGTATTTCTTTTTTCTAAAATCTCGTGTTTTTGGTGTATGCAGGTGGGTTCTATGCCAGTAACAATCAGTTCCAAATCAATGGTTCAAAAGGGTATTCTGAAAGAAAAAACTTGCCTAACAATCAATTGTTTGTGAGGATAGATCTCCCTGGTGTGTCTAAACAAGCTATACGCTATTCAATTTCGCCTGACAAGAAAATGGTCATCTTTGAAGGAGAAGCACCACAAGAATCTCCATACGAAGAAGGCAGCCGCACCTTTCTTGGGGGCGTTGGTGTTAATTGTAACTGCTGTGAGCTTTCTGGTTACCAGTCCGATATCATAGATGGTGTGCTTAGAATGGTTCTTCAGAAAGTCTCTGTTAAACGACGCCTTCGTCAAGAACCACCGCTCTGTTCTAATGGTTTTTGTTTTATGCTACCATTTTCTTGATTCTTGGATTTGGTCAGCTTGTTTCTTTCTTCTTTTCTTTTTTATTTCTCTAAATTCCTAATCTTGATGACAGATAGCTGCAGTGAAGCTGTAGGAGATAACCCATTTGTAAGAAATGGATCAAAGAAACATTTTGAAGCGAAACCAACAAAGGACGGTGGCTTGTTTCTGCGGATAGATATGCCTGGAGTTGCTAACCAAGATTCAAGGGTTTGGGCGATAGATGGAGAGATTAGATTCTTGGGCAGAGCTAAAAAAATTATAGAGCATGATGGGAGTGGGCGTGACTATCTTGGGAGCATTTCTTTGCGTCCAATGTATAGTAATTGCAGGATTCATCGCAGGGTTGTGCATGAGATGAAGGATGGGGTTCTAAGGATCTTGATTTCACCTGCTTGATCCCTTCAATTAATTAGCTTGTTAATGTTAGTTAGTTCTCTAATGTTGTCCTTAGCTCCTAGCTAGCTATGCTCTCAGGATCTTAGATTTGTGCTAAATTGAGCTTTAAAGGGCGCAATCTTTTTTTTTATACTACTGAGATGTTAATACAGAAGAGTATATGAATTTTTTTTTTTTAAATAAGAGAACTGTGGGCAATTTGATATAACTTTGGACTGCTTTGATATAATTTGCTACTGATCATCTTAAAGTTGTAGTTAATTACCAATTATGATTGTTCAAAAAAAAAAAAGTTAATTGCCAATTAAAAAAATAAGTTATCCATTCCTCCAGCAGTAACTATAGTACTGTTAAAGCAAGCTGCCCAAAGAAAACCTTAAAACCCTACCTACCAATATATATATGAAACAACACTGCGGGGCGAGAAAAAAATTGAATTTTAAAAGAAATTGAATAAATAATACCCAAAAAATTATAGAAATTGGCATATATAACAGTAATTTCTGTTATTAAAAAAAAATTTCTATTATGACTGTATAAAACATAGTTCATTCTATCAAATAAATTTAAAATACGAATAAGAAATACTAATATAGTCATTACTTAAAGAGTACAACTCATATTTGCTTGTAAAATACTTAGTCTTTAAGTTAGATATAAGTTTAATTATTTGTCTAAGTCTTCATTTCTGAAAAAATGAGTAAATTCTTTTTTTTTTTTTAGGATAAAGAAAAAATGATTTGAATTTAGTTATTGCTGATATTTCATATAAGAAAAAATGGTAAACTGCACTTGCATTTTTTGATAGTTGATTCTTTAAGAAATAAATCAACTTAAACCTGACTGATTGTTATGGTTGTGGAAGGAGACTCATCGGCCTATGATTTTTTAGATTGATAAACATCACTTAACACATTGCTTTCTCCAAAATCAAGTGATCTTTTCGCAATACTTGCTATATTGTTGACCAAAGGTTTATGCAATAAAATTGAGCTTGAAAAATTCAATTTTGATTTTTCCTCAACTTCTTGATTTAAGATGTTGGTTTCTTTAAAAATGTGCATAACCTTAAAAGAAAGGTTATAAGGATCTTCGTTCCTGCTGCTAATAATAGTTTGGAAAATTTATTCCTTTCCATAAATCATTGTCAAAAGTAGTGGATCAGTGAAGTGATCTCGATAACTATTGGCCAATATACTCACCAGTAAACCAATTAAATCAATGGCTAGACAACCAAATATTAAAAAAAAAAAACTGATCTTGTGTCATCCTCAGTATTTGTATTTAATTTATACTTATTTTAAAAAATATAAGTGTAGACACCCGATTTGGTCGGCCCGTGTTAGGGGATAAATTAGGGATGCTCAGTTTAATTGGCCCATTGTCAAGCCCGATGATGAAAAAACTCGAAACTCGAATGCAAGTGAAGCCTGAAATCTTTTTGAGAATAGACGTAAAAGTCTAAGCCCAAAGAACCTAAACCCATGCAACCCCAAACTTTTTGGCCCAAAAGGCCCAAACCTATGAGCCAAAGAGGCGATCACTTCTTTGGCAGTTGAGTGAAGAGGCGCTCACCTCTTCACCAGACCACATACTGCTGCATTAAATGACATTTATCAAGGACAACAAGTTGGCGGGTCCCCACCTGTTCTTGCTTTGCAATTACAGCAAGAATAGTTGGTTTTTGGGGAAAAGTGTAGGCTAAAAAAGGGAGAGTAATGATGAAGAGACAAAGGGGAGGGATTAGGTGGAGAATAGATAAAATGAAAGGAGAGGAGGAAATCTAAAAAAAGAAAGAAAGGAGAAGGAGGAGATCTACAGGAGTGGGGTTAACAGAAAAAGAAAAAGGAGAAGTTTAGTGAGAGAGAAAAAAGGGGAAGCTTTGAAACAAAAAAGGAAGGTTCTGGAAAAAGGAAAGGTTTTTGGGGAAGAAATTGATCCTTGAGAAGAAGAAGGAAAAAACCTTACATTCGAGTGTGCAAAAATCAAGTCCATACCTCTGAGGGTCAATTATTTTGAGAAAAATTCTTGTTTTATTATAAGTTTTGTTTATTTACAATAGTTATTGATTATTTGAAAATAAAGTTTATTGTCTGTGAGAGTCATCTGTGTTTACTGGTTAGGCGATCACCTCTTTGATCGTCTCTACGAAGAGGCGATCGCCTTACTACAAAGGCGATCGCCACTTTATGAGTTAACTTTCTTTATTTTGCTATTTCCAATATCACTATTCATCAAAAAAAAATTTGTGCTCAAAATTTTTTTTCCTTTCAGCCATTTCATCATAAGAGTGACACGAACATGACCATATATTTTGTTTGCTCTCATTTGGTGTGTTACTCAAAATTTACGTGTTTTATTTCGATGTCATATTACTGCATGTATTTTTGCTATTTCAAAAATTACTATTCATATAATTAGATTTTTGTATTCCGAATTTGTTCATTTTTCAGCCACTTTACCAGTAGAATGACAGAAGTATTTCTGTATATTTTGTTGGTTAAAATTTGGTATATTAGTCAATTTTTTAAGTGAATATTGTTTGGATTTGCATGATTTTCATATTATTTTTGTCATAAGCCATCGCCTCTTTGCCATGAGGCGACGCCTCATGGCTAGAGGCGACTCCTCTCAGCGATGCATCTTTGAAGAGGCGTCGCTATATCATTTTTTTATTTTTTTATTTTTTAAGAAAATTTATTTTTATAAATTTTTGTATTTCTATATTTTCAGTCTCTTTTTTATACAGTTATTTTAGTATTATCTGGCTTAATTAAATATTTGTGTGCTTATTATTATTTTTACTTCTGGTTATTTTCGGTTTATTTTGGTTGTTTTTTTTCGTTTATTCTATTATGTTTTGTATAATAAAAGCGTTGTAATCCTTAATCCCTTTCCCCATTCAATTTTGAATGTATGGTTGTAAATTATTATTTATTTTATTTACTGCATTTTTTTGAATGTTGGGACCTAAAGGCATGAAATTGGACTAATGTGCAAACTCGGACTTAATTATAAAATCTGAAAATTATCCGAAGGCAATTTCAGTACTTGTGGTAAATGAGGAAATAATTAAATAATTAAATGGTAATAAAATGCAAAACACAAATAGAGTCCAACCGCAAGGTTGGGTGAGCATTCAAACGCTTATACCCAGTTTTCGAACCCGAACTTTGATGACGGCTTCTAGGAACCTCCGTGAGATCCAGTTACTGTACAGTGTGTCCCGGCTTTTATCCGGGTGGCGACTCCATCTCTGAATAGGTCCATGACCTATATCGTATTTCCTAGTGGGCCTCGAGCCCACACAGTGCCGTGGTCGCCAAACATTGGGGCGTGCGCTAAACCCCGCCGCCTACAGTGGTGACTCCACTAGGGATAGAGAAACTGATTCTAGTGTTTTACGCTTTATCATCTTTAATTATTTTCTTATTTCTTCCTGCATTTATGCATTCACTACACATTTTGCACACAATGAGCACTTTGGTCCCGAATAAACCTGACAATAGTCAGTACTTCGCTACCTACGTTTCACTCAAACCTGGTGGTGGAATATTTAATTATTGTCGCTCACAACATGTACTAATCCACATTGTTTGACCCTTGAGTGGGGAGACGTATATGGATGTATATCGTTGTGGGAGCCGAAGCCTTTTTACCCAAGACTCAAGCCCATGTAATGACTTAGCAACTATCCTTAGGAATTTTCCCACATGCATGTGTATTATGCCATATAATGGACCCTTAAAATAAATCTCGAGCCCATCAATAAGTAGTCCAAAATAAAATGGGCCCTCGTGTCCAACCAAAGCCCATTATAAATAAGCTAGTCAACAAAGGCCTCTCATGCCTACTCATAACCCATTTCAAATGGGCCTTGACAAGCAAGTTTATGGTGCTATGGATTTTAGCTCATAGAAAGTGGACTCGGGCTTTATTTAAAGGACTTATTACTTGTCTGAATCATTTTGAGAGTTTTCTTGCATACGACGATTTTATTATCCCCCCCTGATAATTAAAATCGAGGCCAAAAATCTAAGGATAAAATACTCGCCATTAAATACGTGTGTGGGAGAAATAAGGGCGGAAGTTTGGACGTTTAAGCTTCATGTTTTCTTATTGTGCATCTTTTTTGTATGATTATTTGTTTCTTAAATTTTCTTAAAAAAAAAAAAGAAAAAATCTTGCATTTCATGCATACATGACATTCATTGCAACTTTCAAAAATGCATTTTTCTTAGCCATAAACCTCTTCTTATTTGGAAGTAGATCAAAGGAATTGGACCTACTAATATCAAGGATCCAATTAGACAGTTGGGACCACTTAACAAAGGGGCAAAATGGCAGGACCCTCTAATGTTGATGTTGAAGCTTTCAAGAAAGAACTATTGAAAGAGATCAAGGATGAGATGTGACAAATGGTTAAGGACATGGTTGCTGAGATTTAAGGAAAGATGCTCTCTAATGAAGACAAATCTGAAACCAGAACTGTTTTGGGTGAACAATTAAAAGGAAAAGCACTAGTGGATTCTGCCGAGACCAAATGGATGAAAGACCTGACAAAACAGATGAATCAACTACAAACCGCATTGAAGAACCACGGGTTTAGTCCAAACTTTGCTGATGTTGACTTGGATTTGGGTTCTAGAGAACCACTGCCCCCGAAATACAAATTCCCAAATATGAAGAAATACTCCACTACTGATGACCCTTACTAGCATCTGAAGCAGTATGTCACTTACATAAAGGCCACTGAGTTGTCAGAAACTCAAATTGTCAAGCAATTTCCATTATCCTTGGAAGGAGCTGCTATCAATTGGTACTACACTTTGGATGCATATGTCCAGCAAGACTAGAAGGAGTTGTGTTTAATCTTTATCAAACAACATGGGCTAAACTTTCAGTTTGAAGTTTCCCTTCAAGAGCTACATAATACAGTGCAAAGACCTAACGAGCCCTTCGTGTTCTTCTTAGATAGGTGGAGAGGAAAGTTAGCTCAGATGAAGCACAGACCTGCAGAGTCGGACCAGTTAATAATAGCCATAGAAGCCTATATCCCTCCTCTAGTCGACAAGTTGAAAGACATGGGCATAAGGGACTTTAAGGAGTTGTATCATTTTAGGGTGCAAGTTGAAACCGACTTGGATTTGGACACTCAAGAATAGTTATTGTCAGTTGTAATGGTTTCAAATAATGTTTTGTTGCAATATTTTCTTTTATGCTAATGAATGTTTGGTTGTCTAATTTGCATGAGTATTAATTTGTTATAATTGTGCATGCAATCTTCTGCTTGAATGAGAGAGAGATTTGAAAAAAAAAGGAAAAAGAAAACCCTAAAAAATGAGAAGATTAAAATATCAGAATTGACTTTTAAACTTTTCTTCGGACACATTTAGCTTCAGTTTTTTCCTAAAATAAATTCCTCATATTCATCAAAAAATGAAAGAACAAAAAAAAAAAGAAAACGAAAAGGAAGAAAAAAAATAAAAAAATAAAAAAAGAAGAAGAAGAAAAAAAAGAAAATGAAAATGAAAAGGAACGAAAGTGTGGGGAAAAAAAGGGAAACCTTTGTTTGTGCCACCAACATTTGAAAAGTCAATTTTGAGCAATCCTTGAAAAATCCTTTTCTTTTTTAATAAAACTCCCACTAATTGTGAGCTGAAAAATGGTTGGTTAGAAAACCCACAAAGGGCTGATCAATAACAAGCATAATATGGCATGCCTGATTATAACAGAAAAGTAATCATGTGAAGATAGTCATAACTGACATGTTGTTAGCACGTGAAGTGTCAGACATGGACTCATTAGTTTTGCAACAATCAACAACATCAGTAACATCAATGTCCGATGATCAGTAGCAAGAGCAGTCGACAGCTAAAGTGACAACATGAACATCGAGCGCAACAAAAGTGATTGACCATCACCATGATTTGCAACCACCCAGCTAGGTTCGAAAACTCCTAGAAAAAGAGTGACCTAGGCAAAAAAGGGAAAATAAAAAAAATGAAAAAAATGAAAGACCCAGCTAGGTTCGAAAACTCCTAGAAAAGGAGCGACCTAGGCAAAAGAGGGAATATAAAATAAAATCAGTTGCATTTTCATTCTGAGAAAAGACTTTAAAAGATCATAAAATTCTACTTAGTGGTGCAAAAGTAGGAGAATCTATCAAGTCCTTGGCTGGGGGGCAATTTTTTAGATGAGTTAAGCCTCATGAATAATGGAGTTTTCAAATAGAGTCTCTTCCACACTAAGGATCAAGTGCAATTTTCATATGACAATAAAGCATTCTAAGGAAGCAACTAAGCTGAGGGCATGAATCGTTATCATCATCCTGATTTGATCATGAGGGGGTCTTAAATTCTGCTTCATTTGGATAAGCTGGTCTCAATAGATTTAAATTCAGATTCTTTGATATGATGAGGACCAGTTCTTGAAGATTAATCCTAAATAGGAAGGGCATTTGGCTATTGACTGTCTTATTGATTATTCATGCATACACAATTATTTTGCAAAAATCATTTTTAGGTTTCATGCTTAGGCGCATTAGAATAATGCATGTTTTCTATGAGCATTGCACACACCACACGAGCATGTGTTGTCAAAATAACTTTTAAGAGATTCCAAAAATCACATCCATGCATACATCGATTTTGGACTCTTTTAGATGTGTAATAGAATGAGCTATCTCAAGTGCTTGGGATGCAGTTTTCTTGTTTGGTTTCACTTGACGCCTTGTGAGGCTATACGATTTATTTTGATTTACTTGCTTAGTTTGATTTTATTTAAGGCTTGTGAGGCTAAATCATTTTATTATCTCTGCCTAATGCCTCAGAGGTTATATGGCACTTTTGTTTGTCTTTATTTGATTCATGTTTTATTTGTTATTTGTTTAGCCTGATGCCCCAGAGGCTACATGGCTTATTTTGGTTGATTTTGCCTGATACCAGTGCAACTATATTGCCTAATGTGATTTTTCATCTTCCTGACACCTCAGAGGTTACATGGCATTTTCTGTTTGATCTTATTTTATGCATGTTTCTATTTATTTATTGGTCTTACCTGATGCTCCCAAGGCTATACGGTATTCATTATTGTTCCTGCCTGATGCTTACATGACTATATGGCTTCCATGGTTATTCTCTTCATTTGTTCTGTTTGCTGATTGAAGTGCCAGTGTTCATAAGCATTCATTTCCCAGTTCGGTCGGCCCGTAACTAAGGGCGAGCTGTGGATTTTCTCTGATCGAAGTATCAAGATTAAGGGAATGCCTCTCGGGCCAAGAAAATCCGAGGATGATGGTATGAGCTTCTTTTTATTATTGGGGAACTGCCTCTCGGGCCAAGAAAACTCGAGGATGACGACATGAGCTTCCTTTTGTTATTGGGGAACTGCCTCTCGGGCAAGGAAAACCCGAGGATGACGGCATGAGCTTTCTATTATTATTGGGGAACTGCCTCTCGGGCCAGGAAAACCCGAGGATAATGGCGTGAGCTTCCTGTTATTATTGAGGGACTGCCTTTTGGGCTAGGAAAACCAAAGGTTTATGTCTCACAAAGAGAGGGTTGTTCGGGTTTGAATCCCCGAAGCTCAAAGAGGGGGCTGTTCGGGTTTGAATCCCCGAAGCTCAAGGAGAGGGTTGTTCGGGTTTGAATCCCCGAAGCTCAAAGAGGGGGCTGTTCGGGTTTGAATCCCCGAAGCTCAAAGACAAGGCTGTTCGGGTTTGAATCCTTGAAGCTCAAAGAGAGGGTTGTTCAAGTTTGAATCCCCAAAGCTCAAAGAGAGGGTTGTTCGGGTTTGAATCCCCAAATCTCAAATACAGGGTTATTTGGGTTTAAACCCCCAAAGCTCAAAGAGAGGGCTGTTCGGGTTTGAATCCCCAAAGCTCAAAGAGAGGGCTGTTCGGGTTTGAATCCTCGAAGCTCAAAGACAGGGTTATTCGAGTTTGAATCCCCGAAGCTCGAAGGATCGAGATGACTGTTCGGGTAGTATCCCCGAAGTCGGAAGTGAAGGACAATTGGGCCAGGAAAACCTAGAAGTCTATATCCCCAGAGGAGTGATAATCATACCAGAAAAATCTAAAAACCACATCCCTAGTGATGATCGGGCCAGGAAAACTCGAGAATCATGTTTCGTGTGTTGGGATGATCGGGCCAGGAAGGCCCGAGAATCGAGTTTTAATGTTGTGATGATCGAGCCAAGAAAACCCGAGAATCATGTTTCGTGTGTTATTATGATTTGGACCAGGAAAACCCAAGAGTCATGTTTCGTATATTGTGATGATTAGGCCAGGAAAACTCGAGAGTCATATTTCGTGTGTTGTGATGATTGGGCCAGGAAAACCCAAGAGTCATGTTTCGTGTGTTGTGATGATCGGGCTAGGAAAACCCGAGAGTCATGTTTTGTGATGATCGGGCTAGGAAAACCTGAGAATCATATTTCATGTGTTATGATGATCAAGCAAGGAAAACCCGAGAATCATGTTTCGTATGTTGTAATGATCAAGCCAGGAAAACCCGAGAATCATGTTTCGTGTGTTGTGATGATTCGGGCTAGGAAAACCCGAGAGTCATGTTTCAGGTGTTGTGATAATCAGGCCAGGAAAACCCGAGAATCATGTTTCAGGTGTTATGATGATTGGGCCAGGAAAACCCGAGAATCATGTTTCAGGTGTTGTGATGATCGGGCTAGGAAAACCCAAGAATCATGTTCCAGGTGTTGTGATGATCGGGCCAGGAAAACCCGAGAATCATGTTTCAGGTGTTGTGATGATCGGGCCAGGAAAACCCAAGAATTATGTTCCAGGTGTTGTGATGATCGGGCCAGGAAAACCCGAGAATCATGTTCTAGGTGTTGTGATGATCGGGCCAGAAAAACTCGAGAATCAAGTTTCATGTGTTGTGATGATCGGGCCAGGAAAACCCGAGAATTATATTTTATGTGTGGTGATGATCGGGCCAGGAAAACCCGAGAATCATGTTTCAGTGTAGTGATGGTTAGGCCAGGAAAACCCATAAGTCTATGTCCCCAATAAGACAGTAATCAGGCCAGGAAAACCTGAGGTTAACAGTCTTTGAATACTTTACCAAATATTAATGAGTGGCTGATCGAGCCAGAAAAACCTGATGATCACGGTCACGTTTCAGAATTGAAGAATTCATCTCTCAGGTGAGACCCAAGAGTCAGGTACGTTTCTTATCTTATTGTTTATTTGTTGTTGTGCATGTGATTTTTTGAAAAATGGTCATTGCATGCATTTGATTTTTCAAAAAATCAGGGGACAAACTGTAGACACCCGATTTAGTCGGCCCGTGTTAGGGGACGAATTAGTGATGCTCAGTTTGATTGGCCTGTTGTCAAGCCCGATGATGAGAAAACTCAAAACTCAAATGCAAGTGAAGCCCGAAATCTTTTTGAGAATGGACTTAAAAGCCTAAGCCCAAAGAACCTAAACCCATGCAACCCCAAACTTTTTAGCCCAAAAGGCCCAAACCTATGAGCCAAAGAGGCGATCACCTCTTTGGTAGTTGAGTGAAGAGGCGATTGCCTCTTCACAGAGGCGCTCGCCTCTTCACCAGACCACATATTACTGCATTAAATGACATTTATCAAGGACATTAAGTTGGTGGGTCCCCACCTATTCTTGCTTTGCAATTACAGCAAGAATAGTTGGTTTTTGGGGAAAAGTGTAGGCTAAAAAAGGGAGAGTAATGATGAAGAGACAAAGGGGAGGGATTAGGTGGAGAAGAGATAAAATGAAAGGAGAAGAGGAAATCTAAAAAAAGAAAGAAAGGAGAAGGAGGAGATCTACAGGAGGGGGGTTAACAGAAAAAGAAAAAGGAGAAGTTTAGTGAGAGAGAAAAAAGGGGAAGCTCTGAAACAAAAAAGGAGGTTCTGGAAAAAGGAAAGATTTTTGGGGAAGAAATTGATCCTTGAGAAGAAAAAGGAAAAAACCTTGTATTCGGGTGTGCAAAAATCAAGTCCATACCTCTGAGGGTCAATTATTTTGAGAAAAATTTTTGTTTCATTGTAAGTTTTGTTTATTTATAGTAGTTATTGATTATTTAAAAATAAAATTTATTGTCTGTGAGAGTCGTCTGCGTTTATTGGTTAGGCGATTGCCTCTTTGATCGTCTCTACGAAGAGGTGATCGCCTCACTGCAGAGGTGATCGCTACTTTATGAGTTAACTTTCATTATTTTGCTATTTCCAATATCACTATTCATCGAAAAAAAATTTTGTACTCAAATTTTTTTTTTCTTTCAGCCATTTCATCATAAGAGTGACACGAACATGACCATATATTTTGTTTGCTCTCATTTGATGTGTTACTCAAAATTTTACGTGTTTTATTTCAATGTCATATTACTACATGTATTTTTGCTATTTCAAAAATTACTATTCACATAATTTAGATTTTTATACTCCGAATTTATTCATTTTTCAGCCACTTTACCAGTAGAATGACAGAAGTATTTCTGTATATTTTGTTGGTTAAAATTTGGTATATTAGTCAATTTTTTACGTGAATATTTTTTGGATTTGCATGATTTTCATATTATTTTTGTCATAAGCCATCGCCTCTTTGCCATAAGCCCCATGGATGAGGCGACGCCTCATGGCTAGAGGCGAAGCCCTATGGATGAGGCGACGCCTCATGGATAGAGGCGACTCCTCTCAGCGAAGCCTCTTTGAAGAGTGTCGCCATATCATTTTTTTATTTTTTTATTTTTTTTATTTTTTAAGAAAATTTATTTTTATAAATTTTTGTATTTCTATATTTTCAGTCTCTTTTTTATATAGTTATTTTAGTATTTTTTGGCTTAATTAAATATTTGTGTGCTTATTATTATTTTTACTTCTGGTATTTTCGGTTTATTTTGGTTTTTTTTCGTTTATTCTATTATGTTTTGTATAATAAAAGTGTTGTAATCCTTAATCCCTTTCCCTATTCAATTTTGAATGTATGGTTGTAAATTATTATTTATTTTATTTACTGCATTTTTTTGAATGTTGAGACCTAAAGGCATGAAATTGGACTAATGTGCAAACTCGGACTTAATTATAAAATATGAAAATTATCCGAAGACAATTTCATTACTTATGGTAAATGAAGAAATAATTAAATAATTAAACGGTAATAAAATGCAAAACACAAACGGAGGCCAACCGCAAGGTTGGGTGAGCATTCAAACGCTTATACCCAGTTTCCGAACCCAATCTTTGATGACGGCTTTTGGGAACCTCCGTGGGATCCAGTTGTTGTACAGTGTGTCCCAGCTTTTATCCGGGTGGGTGACTCCATCTCCGAATAGGCCCATGACCTATATCGTATTTCCTAGTGGGCCTCGAGCCCACACAGTGCCATGATCACCAAACACTGAGGCGTGCGCTAAACCCCGCCGCCTACAATAAGCATTAATTTTAATAAGTAAAAAAGTTAAAAGAGAGTAAAAACACAATTAATTGGAACAATATGACACTAAATAAACATTAACAAACTACTAAGGAAAAAATGAAATATTGTTAGTATCACTAGTGAATAAGCGGATCACTTAAAACACCGTAATTATTGCACCATACTTGTTCATTATAAATTTGAACACTACTTTTGCATTGAGAGAGGGGGGGGGGGGTCTATGCACGGGTTTGAGTAGTTCTCAGAATACAAATTTTCTGGACCCAACCTGAAAGTCGGAGAATTCAAAAATAAATTCTCCGGATCTAATCCAAAAATTCGAAGCAATTTGGAATGAAGATTTAAAATTTTTGGAGCAAACGAATATTTTAAAATGGTTCGATATGTATATTCATTTTTAAAAATTTTATTTTCATTATATTTTAATAATTTTATAATATGAACATGATTACAAATTTTACTATAAAAATTTATTTTATACTTTATACATATATTGAAAATTAACTATAAAAAGATTTAATTGATGCATGTATTTATTGTACTTTAAATAATTAATTAATTAGTATTTAAAATAATAAATATTATACGTTATGTTTTAATAATAGATTTTTTAAAATAAATTATTTGAATATAATTAGTTATTAAAATAGTACTAAATTTTAGTTGTAATACATATTATAGATTTCTAATATATATATATATATATAAGTTCTAGTTCTTATTTTTTCGGTTAAGTGTAAGTTAGGACAATTCGGTTTAAAAAAAAATTAAACAATCAAAAGATCTTTTCAATTTTAGAAATTTTCAGTTTAAATTTTTTAGAACTGTTCAGATTCTTCAGTATACGTATACAGCCTACTTCTGCACTAAGAGCATGCTTTGTACCACCATCATGCATTTGCCTCAGCATTTCTTATAAATGCTCTACATGTAAAGTTGACCTCATGCTTTTTTTTTTTTTTTTTTTTTTACAGCAATGAAGGAAATTATGTCACGACCCAAAACAGGGGCCATGACCGGCGTTAGGGAACGAGAATTCTTTCGAATCCGGAACCCGTAGCAAGCCTAAAAATAAAATAAATCATGCCATAATAACAGTAACAATATAATATGCAGCGGAAAATGGAAATCATAATATCATAATATTATTCACATCAACTGGATTTAATTCAAAACTCATCTCATCACATATATAAAATCTCTTTAATACAAATCCAGTTTCAACATAATACATCTCTTTAAAATAAATACATGAAATCCAATACTTCAATTCACAACTACTGCAGTGTCTAGATAAAATAAATAAGACTCAAGTAGACAGTTTACATAAAGAAGCCGGAGCGGAAGAAATCTGGCGTATCGACCTGCTACTAAGGTCTGAAGAAGTTGACTCTCCTGAAAAATAGTCAACGGAGGGGAGTCAGACCTCACTGAGTGAATTACTATAATATATATACATACACACTAAGTGATAATGCATACAGTCAACAGTATATATAATATGTATATATACAGGCAATTACACACAGATGCAATAAAATCATTTTTATATATTTTATCTGAAAATCATCTTTTATGAAGGATCACATAGAACCCTAGAATATCGCAACCTCAGAAATAGTGTTAAACAACACTCTGGCCATACAGGCTCACTTATTCCAAATATATCCACTTAATCCATATGGACAGTAGACTGGCCCCGAGACACTAAGTCAACCGAGCTCCAGCAGTCTGACTGCCAGTTTGATTGGCCCCAAGACACTTGGTCAACCGAGCTCCAGCAATCACACCACAAACCACATCTCACACATATCAATAATCACATCAAATCAATATCCACAATTAAGTTAGTATTATAGCCTAAATACTATAGGCGTACCGGTACGTACTCGGTCCTAGTGCTGCCCACTAGGTAGCACGTTCTATTGATATCCTTCATCATTAATAATGTAAAACATTCATTCATAAAAATATATGATGCATGAATGTAAATGAAATAACAATATAATCCATATATATACCGAAAATATACCAAAAGTAAACCAGGTATATTTCGAGTATATATACGTCAAATGAATCCCATCAAATTATAACTTAAGCTAGAAATATATTTAAAAACATTTTAAATATATTTTATTCATAAAATATGCATATAATTTAGTATATATCAAAAATAAACCAAAAATATACTTAATGTAAACTTAAGAAATAATCAAATTATTTATGCATATTTAATCAACATAAAACATGCATTTCTAAATCATGCATCCTAAGCATATATATATAGTATAGTAACTCACCTAATGCGCTCCACGAGACGGGTCCGACGGGCCTGGTCCACTAGCCCTCGGTCTCGGCGCAACTAAACAAGAAATAAATAATCGACATCAGAATAAACCCTAACAGAAATCCTAGAATTCAATCTAGAGTATTTAACACAGAATCAGAAATTAGGGTTCGACTGGACATCACGTTTTACGAGAATTCTACCGAAAATTCGGCAGAACCTCCCCTGTAAAACAGACATCTCTCTACTCAAAAGAGTAGAGCCGACCCTGCAAGGAAATACACTTCAAAAAAACAAGCTCAACACAATCAAAATCCCACGGTCGGACTCCAAACTACAGTCCACCGACCGGGGTCCACAAACACAGAACATATTCCAGATATACCAAAAATATCCTCACAACATAGTAATACATCTCATAGGTAAAAATTACATAATTAACCTTGAAACACTGTAAAAACCGATTAAAACTCATTTTATTAGAAAAACCGTATATTATATATATAATTGAAAATAATTCACGAAAAATAGTTTTAATTAGTTAAAAATACCAAATAATTTGTAGAAATCATTTTTTTACCTTAAATAAATATTAAAACCAATTAAATTACATTTTTAGACAATTTAGGATAAAATTACCAAAATACCCCTATATATATAAATATACTTAAATTACTTCAAAAATTCACCAAAAATTATACAATTATCCAAAATTAATTTTCTCAACATATTTATCAATAATATTAATAATTAAACTCAATTAACCAATTAAATTCAAATAAAAACACATTTAACCCTAATTTCTCAAAATCACATAAACTTCAATAATTCAAAATAAATACTTATAAATTCATAAAAATTCCAAATAAATTCCTATAATTCATTTCAACACCTAATTTAACCATAAACTCCAATTTCATAATTTAAATAATTAATTTCCGAAAATTAGAAAATAATATTAAAATATTCAAAAATACCCAAAAATCCAAACAATCTCCAAAAATTCTACAAAAATTCATACATGTATATTAAGCTACTAGGATCAACATTTGTGAAGTAAGTTTCCATGAATCATCCAATTCGAAGTCAAAAAAAATCGAAAACCCTAATAGGCCGAAATTGACAAAATCGAAACCTAAGCAATTCTAGACCATTTTAGCTCAAACCAAAGCTAGAATCACACTCACCGGAGCTCAAGGAGAAGAAAGAGACTGGCAGTGTCGAAAACGGTGGCCGAAATCGGCGTGATCGACGGTGGATCGATTTTCGGCTTCTCCGGCCAAAATCGACTTCCAAGCGCCGGAAACGGCCTCCTCGGGAGACGGAATTGGTCGGGGAAGACGGTGGCACACTGGACGGCACACCCACGGTGAAGAAACGGTACGGCAGCGATCGGGAACGGAGAAGGGAATCGATCGGGGAAGAAAGGGATAGTCGGGGGTAAATGTGTAATTTTCCAAACTTTTGTAATTTTGACAAATATATGTATATATATATACTTTATACTATATATTAAAATAATATTAACTTACACACATCAAATATACACCACACACATAAAATTTAATATTTTAATAATTTATACTAAATAAAATTAATTAAATAACAAGGAAACAAATAAATACTTAATAAAATATTAGGGTAATAATAAACCCTAATTAAATAATTATACACACGCAGGCTTTATTTAATAATTTAAAAATACGTATGAGCTCATGCAAGTCCGTAAATACATTTAAAATAATTAATAATACATTGTTTACGTGAAAATTTCCCCGAAAATGCAAGTCCCGGGAAAATTTTACGTAAAACACTGAAAATAATACACCGTAATTAAAATAGGTTTTAAATACATATTAACTCGTAAAAATATCATATAATGTACAGAAATTATTAACACTGTATATCCCGATACAGTGTAAAAATATTTTAAAAAAAAACACGGGATATTACAGTCTTCCCCCCTTACAAGAATTCGTCCCCGAATTCTAGAAAACAAGATCAAGGAGGAAAGAGATATGGGTAAGAAGCTCGCATCTCAGCTTCAGTCTCCCACGTATGCTCTTCAACTCTGTCGCTACGCCAAAGAACCTTGACCATCGGAATCTGCTTCGATCGCAACTATCGAACTTGATAATCAACGATCGCCACAGGTTCTTCCACAAATGTCAAATCTTCACTCACTTCTACACTATCAGGTTGCAACACGTGTGAAGGATCTGAGATATACTTCCTCAACATCGAGATATGAAATACTGGATGCACTTGTGACATACTCGGAGGCAAATCCAACCGATATGCAACAGTGCCAACTCTCTCCAGAATCTCAAACGGTCCAATGCATCTCGGTGCTAACTTACCCTTCCTGCCAAATCTCATCACACCCTTCATCGGAGATACCTTCAGAAAAACAAAATCTCCAACCTGAAACTCCACATCTCTGCGCCTAGGATCCGCATAACTCTTTTGTCTGCTAACTGCGGTCTCTAATCTGCGCTTGATCACGGTGACTTTCTCTGCAGCATCTTGAACCATCTCTGGTCCAGTCAAAGCTCTCTCACCAATCTCATCCCAACTCAACGGGGATCTACACTTCCTTCCATATAATGCCTCGTACGGTGCCATACCAATACTGCTATGGTAGCTGTTATTATATGCAAACTCAACAAGTGAAAAATGATCATCCCAGCTACCTCCCAAATCCAGGACACACATCCTCAACATATCTTCCAGTGTCTGGATCGTCCTCTCAGACTGACCATCTGTCTGAGGATGAAAAGCAGTACTGAAATCCAACCTAGTGCCCATCGCTTCCTGCAACTTCTGCCAAAAATGAGAAGTAAACACCGAACCTCTATCTGACACAATGGACACAGGTACTCCATGAAGGCACACAATATGCTTCACATACAACTTCGCCAATCTAGCAACTGAATATGTGGCTTTCACAGGCAAGAAATGTGCAGACTTTGTCAACTTGTCTACAATCACCCAGATGGAATCGTATCCATCCTTCGAACGAGGTAAACCGACCACAAAATCCATAGCTATCCTTTCCCACTTCCACTCGGGAATAGGAAGAGGCTGAAGCTTCCCAGAAGGCTTCTGATGTTCGGCTTTCACTTGCTGACACGTCAAGCACTTAGCAATATAATCAACAACATCCTTCTTCAATCCATCCCACCAGTATAGATCTCTGATACTGTGGTACATCTTAGTAACACCCGGATGAACGCTGTAGGCTGTAGAATGTGCTTCCTCTAAAATCTCCTCTCTCAAGTCATCCACATCAGGAACACACAATCTACCACTGATCCATAACACACCATCATCATTGAGTGTGAAATCAGTGAACTTCCCTGCTCTGACATTCTCTGCAAGTTCTTCCAGAATAGGATCTCGGCTCTGAGCTGCTTTAATCCTATCCCTCAGTACAGATCGTACTTTAAACTGAGCTAACAGTCCACCTGATCTACTAATCTTCATCATCAGACCTTAATCCACCAACAAATGCAACTCCTGGATCAATGGTCTCCTCTCAACACTGATGTGAGCAAGACTACCTGAGGACTTCCTACTCAAGGCATCTGCTACAACATTAGCTTTACCCGGATGGTAAAGAATCTCGCAATCATAATCCTTCAATAGTTCCAACCATCTTCTTTGCCTCAAATTCAAATCTCTCTGCTGGAAAATGTACTTAAGGCTCTTGTGATTAGTAAATATCTCACAAGTCACCCCGTACAAATAATGTCTCCAAATCTTCAAAGCAAAGATCACTGCAGCCATCTCAAGATCATGTGTAGGATAGTTCTGCTCATGCTTCTTCAACTGCCTCGAAGCATAGGCTATCACCTTTCCATTCTGCATCAACACACAACCAAGACCAATTCTAGAGGCATCACAGTAAACTGTGAACTTATCCACACTATTAGGCAAAGCTAATACTGTCGCTGTGGTCAACTTCTCCTTTAACAACTGAAAACTATTCTCACAAGCTTCTGACCACTCGAATCTAACATTCTTCTGAGTCAAGCGAGTCATAGGGGCTGCTATCCTGGAAAAATCCTGCACAAACCGCCTATAATACCCGGCTAAACCCAGAAAACTTCGAATCTCCGTGACAGAAGTAGGTCTAGGCCATTCAGATACTGCCTCAACCTTCTGTGGATCAACCTGAATACCTTCTTTAGACACTACGTGTCCAAGAAAAGAAACACTCTCCATCCAGAAATCACACTTCGAGAATTTAGCATAAAGCTGATGATCTCTCAGTGTCTGTAGTACAATCCTCAAGTGATATACATGCTCTTCCATACTCCTCGAATAAACTAGTATATCATCAATGAAGACTACCATAAACTGATCCACATACGGTCTGAATACTCTGTTCATCAGGTCCATAAAAGTTGCTGGTGCATTAGTCAAACCAAAAGACATCACCAGAAACTCATAATGACCATATCTAGTGTGGAATGCTGTTTTAGGAACATCGGCCTCACTAATCCGCAACTGATGATAACCCGACCTTAAGTCAACCTTAGAAAAGAACTGTGCACCCTGTAGTTGATCAAACAAATCATCTATCCTCGGGAGAGGATACTTGTTCTTCACTGTTACCTTATTCAGCTCTCTATAGTCAATGCACAGTCTCAGGGTACCATCCTTCTTCTTCACAAATAGGACTGGTGCACCCCAAGGAGAAACACTAGGTCTAATAAAACCTTTATCCAATAACTCTTGCAACTGCTCCTTCAACTCTCTCAACTCTGCAGGAGCCATACGATAGGGTGGCATAGATATAGGAGTAGTACCTGGAACCATATCTATACAGAACTCAATCTCTCTGTGAGGTGGTAAACCTGGCAACTCCTCGGGAAAAACATCAGGAAACTCACAAGCAACAGGAACATCTGTGAGTGAAAACTTCTCCACTGACGTATCCCTGACCAATGCCAAATATCCCTGACAACCTTTCCTCAACAACTTCCTAGCTGTAATAGCAGAAATAAGATTCTGAGGTGCTGAACTCCTATCACCAACAAACTTAAATTCTACTTCACCAGGAATTCTGAAAGTCACCTCCTTATTCCTGCAATCTACCATGGCATAGTGCTGAGATAACCAATCCATTCCCAAAATAACATCAAACTCCATCACATCCAACAAAATCAAATCAGCGGGTAATCCTCTATCTCCCACGAGAACTGGACAACCAGAAAGAACAATATCGGCGTCCAAGGAATCGCTCAGAGGAGTGGCAACAGACAAAGGAAAAGCCATCCTCGAAGCTTGCCAACAAGATTTAAAAGCAAAAACAGGAGAAACAAACGAATGCGTGGCACCCGGATCAAACAAAACCCATGCATCCAGGTAACAAACAGAAACAATACCTGCCACGACTGCATTAGATGCCTGAGCATCCTGCTGAGTCAGATGGAAGACTCTCGCCTAGCCTCGACCTCCCTGCTGACTGGTAGAAGCCTGGCCAACACCTCTGGCACCTCCTCTAGTACCTCTACCACGACTCTGCTGTGGAACAAACTGAGTGGAACTCTGATGCTGGGTTGGTGGTAACTGAAATGGCACGGGTGCAGCACTAGCAATCGACTGCTGTGGGAATCGCGGAATCTGCTACTGCTGATACCCGAAATAAGGACACGATCTGGCAAAATGTCCTGTCTGCCCACATCTGAAACATGTCAGCGGTGTCAGATAACATGGTCCCTGGTGGACTCTACCACAAGTCTGACAAACACTGGCCGCTGATCCAGAACTACGACCACTGCTACTGCTCGAAGCACCTGACCCAAATCTGAATGATCTACGCTGACCTCCACGGCCATGTCTACTGCTCCGATGCACTCGCTGCTGCTGTCTCTGACTCTGCTGAGTCAAACCTCGCTGCTGACTACTCGAACCAACATGAAAACTCGAATACGGAGTAGCCTGCAATCCACTCGACTGAACTCCTAGCTGGTAATAATCAGGCATCGCTCCCTGCCTAACTAACCTCAGCTCAATCTCCTTAGCTAGCTCAATCACAGACTCGAGAGTAAGACCTACTGTAGGCATACCAGCAAAAGCAGAACCCAAACCAGTAACGTATGTAGTAACTACGAAATACTGATCTCGCATCAGATCCTCAGCATATCTACCCAGACGAAGAAATTCTCGGGTATACTCCTCTACAGATCGATCTCCACGAGAAATACTAGTCAAACGGAGACGATAGCTCAAACGAAGAGGCTCTGGACAGAATCTCCTCATAAACCGCTCTCGAAACTGAGCCCATGTCATCGCCATCATATAGGGCTGGATCATCTGAATGAACCAATCTAAGGCTGGTCCCTCAACAGACAACTCGACGATCATGATCCACTGGTACACGGTATGAGCAGTCCGAGTCCTAGTCTCAATCGCATGCAGAAAATCTAACGGATCAGAAGTACCATCAAAAGCAATCCTGCCAACTCGGGCATAGAATAAAGCTGCCTCAGGGTCAGACATACCCTGCTGATAGGCAGGCTGAACAGGCTGAACAACTGGAGGAACAGGAACATCAAACTCAGGTTCAACAGGCTCCTCGTCCTGTAACTCTCTCTACCTACGGCGACCTGCCGCTCCTCGAGGTCTACCTCTGCCATGACCTCTACGTCTAACTGGCGGCTCAGGAGGTAAAACCTCGTCCTGGAAAGACTCATCATCCTCGGCCTCAACGACCGGTGGAGCGACACGCGCTCGCCTCCTCATTCTGAAAAGACAAACGGAAAGATTCAGACAAAATAGACAACGGAGGAATAACGCTGAAAACTACATCAAGGAATACTTATCAAGACATACTCGAACCTAATACACTGCAGTAGTTACCAAAAGAAAACATAACTTTAAAACTAGGGCCACAACTCACATAACTAAGCCCTAACACAGAACTCCGCTCTGATACCAACTTTGTCACGACCCAAAACAGGGGCCATGACCGGCGCTAGGGAACGGGAATTCTTTCGAATCCGGAACCCGTAGCAAGCCTAAAAATAAAATAAATCATGCCATAATAACAGAAACAATATAATATGCAGCGAAAAATGGAAATCATAATATCATAATATTATTCACATCAACTAGATTTAATTCAAAACTCATCTCATCACATATATAAAATCTCTTTAATACAAATCCAGTTTCAACATAATACATCTCTTTAAAATAAATACATGAAATCCAATACTTCAATTCACAACTACTGCAGTGTCTAGATAAAATAAATAAGACTCAAGTAGACAGTTTACATAAAGAAGCCGGGGCGGAAGAAATCCGGCGTATCGACCTGCTACTAAGATCTGAAGAAGTTGACTCTCCTGAAAAATAGTCAACGGAGGGGAGTCAGACCTCACTGAGTGAATTACTATAATATATATACATACACACTAAGTGATAATGCATACAGTCAACAGTATATATAATATGTATATATACAGGCAATTACACACAGATGCAATAAAATCATTTTTATATATTTTATCTGAAAATCATCTTTTATGAAGGATCACATAGAACCCTAGAATATCGCAACCTCAGAAATAGTGTTAAACAACACTCTGGCCATACAGGCTCACTTATTCCAAATATATCCACTTAATCCATATGGACAGTAGACTGGCCCCGAGACACTAAGTCAACCGAGCTCCAGCAGTCTGACTGCCAGTTTGATTGGCCCCAAGACACTTGGTCAACCGAGCTCCAGCAATCACACCACAAACCACATCTCACACATATCAATAATCACATCAAATCAATATCCACAATTAAGTTAGTATTATAGCCTAAATACTATAGGCGTACCGGTACGTACTCGGTCCTAGTGCTGCCCACTAGGTAGCACGTTCTATTGATATCCTTCATCATTAATAATGTAAAACATTCATTCATAAAAATATATGATGCATGAATGTAAATGAAATAACAATATAATCCATATATATACCGAAAATATACCAAAAGTAAACCAGGTATATTTCGAGTATATATACGTCAAATGAATCCCATCAAATTATAACTTAAGCTGGAAATATATTTAAAAACATTTTAAATATATTTTATTCATAAAATATGCATATAATTTAGTATATATCAAAAATAAACCAAAAATATACTTAATGTAAACTTAAGAAATAATCAAATTATTTATGCATATTTAATCAACATAAAACATGCATTTCTAAATCATGCATCCTAAGCATATATATATAGTATAGTAACTCACCTAATGCGCTCCACGAGACGGGTCCGACGGGCCTGATCCACTAGCCCTCGGTCTCGGTGCAACTAAACAAGAAATAAATAATTGACATCAGAATAAACCCTAACAGAAATCCTAGAATTCAATCTAGAGTATTTAACACAGAATCAGAAATTAGGGTTCGACTGGACATCACGTTTTACGAGAATTCTACCGAAAATTCGGCAGAACCTCCCCTGTAAAACGGACATCTCTCTACTCAAAAGAGTAGAGCCGACCCTGCAAGGAAATACACTTCAAAAAAACAAGCTCAACACAATCAAAATCCCACGGTCGGACTCCAAACTACAGTCCACCGACCGGGGTCCACAAACATAGAACATATTCCAGATATACCAAAAATATCCTCACAACATAGTAATACATCTCATAGGTAAAAATTACATAATTAACCTTGAAACACTATAAAAACCGATTAAAACTCATTTTATTAGAAAAACCGTATATTATATATATAATTGAAAATAATTCACGAAAAATAGTTTTAATTAGTTAAAAATACCAAATAATTTGTAGAAATCATTTTTTTACCTTAAATAACTATTAAAACTAATTAAATTACATTTTTAGACAATTTAGGGTAAAATTACCAAAATACCCCTATATATATAAATATACTTAAATTACTTCAAAAATTCACCAAAAATTATACAATTATCCAAAATTAATTTTCTCAACATATTTATCAATAATATTAATAATTAAACTCAATTAACCAATTAAATTCAAATAAAAACACATTTAACCCTAATTTCTCAAAATCACATAAACTTCAATAATTCAAAATAAATACTTATAAATTCATAAAAATTCCAAATAAATTCCTATAATTCATTTCAACACCTAATTTAACCATAAACTCCAATTTCATAATTTAAATAATTAATTTCCGAAAATTAGAAAATAATATTAAAATATTCAAAAATACCCAAAAATCCAAACAATCTCCAAAAATTCTACAAAAATTCATACATGTATATTAAGCTACTAGGATCAACATTTGTGAAGTAAGTTTCCATGAATCATCCAATTCGAAGCTCAAAAAAAATCGAAAACCCTAATAGGCCGAAATTGACAAAATCGAAACCTAAGCAATTCTAGACCATTTTAGCTCAAAAAAAAGCTAGAATCACACTCACCGGAGCTCAAGGAGAAGAAAGAGACCAGCGGTGTCGAAAACGGTGGCCGGAATCGGCGTGATCGACGGTGGATCGATTTTCGGCTTCTCCGGCCAAAATCGACTTCCAGGCGCCGGAAACGGCCTCCTCAGGCGGCGGAATTGGTCGGGGAAGACGGTGGAACACCGGACGGCACACCCACGGTGAAGAAACGGTACGACAGCGACCGGGAACGGAGAAGGGAATCGATCGGGGAAGAAAGGGATAGTCGGGGGCAAATGTGTAATTTTCTAAACTTTTGTAATTTTGACAAATATATGTATATATATATACTTTATACTATATATTAAAATAATATTAAATTACACACATCAAATATACACCACACACATAAAATTTAATATTTTAATAATTTATACTAAATAAAATTAATTAAATAACAATAAAACAAATAAATACTTAATAAAATATTAGGGTAATAATAAACCCTAATTAAATAATTATACACACGCAGACTTTATTTAATAATTTAAAAATACGTATGAGTTCATGCAAGTCCGTAAATACATTTAAAATAATTAATAATACATTGTTTACGTGAAAATTTCCCCGAAAATGCAAGTCCCGGGAAAATTTTACGTAAAACACTGAAAATAATACACCGTAATTAAAATAGGTTTTAAATACATATTAACTCGTAAAAATATCATATAATGTACAGAAATTATTAACACTGTATATCCCGGTACAGTGTAAAAATATTTTAAAAAAAACACGGGATATTACAAATTAGCATGTTTAAGAGAATTTTAATGTATTTTTAAAAGAAAAAAAATGCATTGACCTTATCAATGTGAACGTCCAAAGAATTGTTGTTTCAATAAACGAAAATAAAAATAAAAATAAAAATAAAAAGCTAAGTATAGTTGCATAATGATTAATTAGGCAAACTAACTATTCAAGGAAAGAAATGAATACTTTAAAAAAAATTAGCTATTTTTTGTGAGTATATAAATAAAATTAAAATTAATTTTTTTTATTGTATTTGGCAAAAAAATTAAGGCAAACACTCAAACAAAATTAAAAAAAAAAACATCTACTTACGTAACTATATGAAGTGCTTATTTCAAAATGACCTATTAAAAAAAGTTAAATATTAATAACGATAAAATATTAAAATTAATAAATGAAAATTAAGAAAAATTAACACCAGTTTTTAAAAAAAATTAAATATTAATAACCATAACATATTAACATTAATAAATCAAAATTTAGAAAAAATATTGCTTGTCGATTTATTTAAAAAAAGTAAAAAATTTAAAAGAATCAAAGTAAAATTTTCCTAAAAAAAGAAGATAATATATAGGAAAGAACAAAAATAGCAATGGAAAATGATATAATAATAAATTCATTAACAACTAATCGTGATTATTTTTATATACTAGTAAATAACTATGTGTTTTACTCGTAAATAAAATATTTATTTGAATCGTGATATATAATGAATAAATATTATTATTATTATTATTATTATTATTGTTATTATTATTATTATTATTATTATTATTATTATTATTATTATTATTATTATTACATAAAAATTTTTAAAATAATAATAGTGTTATTTTTTTATATAACAATTTGATATTAACTTAATATAGTTATAATTCATTACAATTTTCATAATATAAAAGTTCTAAAAATGTTTCACACGTGAAAAAAAATTATTTGACTTATGATAAATATTAAATAAATAATTAAACATATTATTATTATTATTATTATTATTATTATTATTATTATTATTATTATTATTATTATTATTATTATTATTACTATATAAAAATTTTAAAAATAATAATAGTATTATTTTTTTATATAACAATTTGATATTAACTTAATATAGTTACAATTCATTACAATTTTCATAAATATTTTATTTAAATAATTATATGATATTTGTTAGTACCCAATTTCGGGATGCAATTGTGCACATGTGCAATGAAAGCCCATATGATGAAAATCCAATTGAAAATTGATCTTTGATGTTGAGTTTTGCGATTTAAAGGACTAAATTGCAATGTTTTGTGGATTTAATTGCAAAATTGATTTTTTAGGGATTTGATTGAAAAAATTAGAAACTTCCGAGGACCTTTTTCATAATTTTAAAAAATAATAATAGATAAAATTTTGATCGTCCAGCATTTAATGTCGACTGACATTATGTAATGCCGATCGACATTACGTAATGCCAGTCGGCATTAGGCAATTCCAATCGACATTTTGGAATGCTGATTTTCGCTAAAAAATGATTTTTACATGTTTTTTTTTACACTTATTTTATCATTTATCATTTTTTCCATTGGTTCAGAGTTTTAATTTTTCAAAATCTTATCACTTATCATTTCGTTATTTAGAGTTTGAAAATTCAAAACTAAAATGTAGACTAGTCTCCTGATTGCTCCCAACTATCATGCAACTTCCTACGTGATCACATGAACTGAAGTGATTGGATCTGGCTTTAAAAGCCATAAGGGAAGGCTGTGAGGGGGCTAGCGAGCGAGCGAGAGAAAAAGGAAAAAGAAAAAAAGAAAAAGGAGGAGAGAGTCTGTGAAAAGAAAAGTTACGAGAAAACCCTAAAAAAAGAGCTTAGAAAAAAACCAGAGAGAAAAGAACCCTAATTAGCTATTGCAAAAGAAAACAACAATCTTTGCTTTTAAGGTCTAGAGAATCAAGAAAAAAAATAGCAGAGTCAATCTCAAAATGGTGACAATCTCAATAAGAGGGGCATTCAAACAACATTTGCATAACATCTTTTATTATTTTCTTTTTTCTTTTCTATTTATTTTTTATTTGATTTCTTTATTTTATTTTTGATGGATTCATTACTAATTAATTTTTATGTTTTTTTATTTACTTTGATTGATGTTTTATGGTACTCTAAAAAAGAGGTTGAAATGAGATTTTGACAGTGATTACATTGAAGAATCCATGTAATGCCATGGATTAAGATCTGTAAAACTCCCATAAGATTTAGGATTTATGATTTCTGCATTCTTTTAATTTTCTTTTTTCTTGGATTGTAATTAAGCTGATTTTAATTTATGTACAGTAGGTTGTAAATAGCCATAATAGTGGGAAATAGTGAATATTTTTTAATTTTCTACATTATTAAAATTAATTAGTAAATTAGGTTAATTTGGTAAACCCTAATTAAAATCAATGGAGGCAATAGGTTAAGTTAGGTTGCATGTTAATTAAAATTAGGGTTTTTTTAGAAGAAATAATTTAATTGCTTGTTTTATCTTTTTATTTGATTGTTTTGATATTATTTTTTTAATGTTTTTGGACTTGTTTATTTATTTTTGTATGATTTGGGCCGCAAGCCCACATTATAATCCAAACCCACTAAATAAAAATAGGCTTAAAAATGGTTTAGATTAACTAATTTAAATCAACTTAGGCCCATTTTTTAGGTTGACTAAAATTAATTTAGACATAGCTTAATGTCACGACCCAAACTGAGAGTCATGACCGGAGTTAGGGAACGAAAATTCTTTCGAATCCGAAACCAATAACAAGTCTTAGAAAATAAAAGCATGCACTAAATAAATAAAAATATGCTAGAATTAAAATCTTAATTGATATAAAATATATACTTAATGTCATAACATAAAATAAAATATTTCATACAATATTCAAAGAAAGGTCTCTGACATTAAAACAACATTCTACAAATACAAACTACAACTACTACTGCAGTTTTTCAGAGTAAAATAAAATTCAAGTAAGTAATTTACAAAAACTAGCCAAGGCTAAAGAAGTTCGGCGTATGGGCCTACTACTAAGGTTTGAGGAAGAAGAATCTCCTATAAAATAAACAAATAAGGGGAGTCAGACCTCACTGAGTGAATTTTTATATTATATATACATGCACCTTCTAATGTCATATGCAATCAAGCATCATAATATATAATTAATATATACAGGCATTTTACGCAGATATTGAAATCACTTTTATGTATAATAAATGCTAAAAATATTTATTTTAATGAAAGATCAAATAGAACCCTAATAGTATGTAACCTCAACCAAAAATATCTCTCTAGCCATACAGGCTCACTTAATTCTAAGTTAATTCTCTTATTCCATTTTGGACAGTAGACTGGCCTCGAGACACTAAGTCAATCGAGCTCCAGTAGTCTCACTGTCAATATGATTGGCCCCGAGACACTAGATCAACCGAGCTTCAGCAACCATACTACTCAATCACATCTATCTCAAAATAATCAATCAAATAACAGTCACCTCAAGTGATTTAATAACTCATTCCTAAAATCTGTCGCACCGATACGTACATGGTCCTAGTGCTGCCCACTAGGTAGCACATTCCATTGATTCAAATAAAGTTCAATATACATATGGGAAAATAACTAATGCATAATTAAACATATTAACATTCATAAAAAATGAAATAAACCATATATATACCAGAAATATACTGAAAATGTACTAAGTATATTTCAAGTATATATATGTGCTAAATAAATCCAAAATCAACCATAAATATACCGAATGTAAACCATGACTATACCAAAAATATATTAAGTGTATATGAAAACATAACATGCATATATGTTGAGATATACTAAAAATATACCGAAAATATACCTAACATATACAAACATTTAACAAAACAAGTCATGGATAAATACATATTAAAAACATAAATATTCAAAATCATGCATCCTATATGCGATGTATATATAAGATAATAACTCACAATACTGCATTCCACAAGACTGGCTTGACGGGTCTGATCCGATAGACCTCAGTCTCGGCACTACTAGAAAAATAACATAATAGTAACAATCAGAATAAATTTAACTTATACTTCTATAAGAGACTCAATCTAGGAATATAAAACTCAGATAAAACACAGGAACTTAGGATCGACCTGACATCATGTTTTATGAGAAGTATACTGAAAATTCGGTAGAACCTCTTCTGTAAAATAGACATCTTTCTACTAAAAAGTAAAGCCAATCTTGCAAGAAAAACACACTTCTAACACAGATGCACAACACCTCGAGTTGGAATCCTGAACCATACAATTTTTCAACCGAGGTTTACAATTCACCAAAAATACATTTAAAATAATAAATATATTAAAAATCAATAAATCTTACAAATATCCTCAAAATATTAAAATATAATATATTTAAACATTAAAACACCAAATACAATTACTTTCACAATAATTAATTAAAAATTTCAAATAATAATATAATATTATTAAAAATCCAATTTTTCAATAATTCAATATAAAATAGTAAAAATTCACTTTTATATATTCAAATAGCTTAAATATGTATTAAAAGTAATTAAAAACCCATTTAATCACCAAAATAGTAAATAATATATTATTAGAATATAATTTCAAAAATTAGTATTAATTAGTTTAAAATAGTAAATAATTTATAAAAATCATTTTAATATCTTGAATAATTCTAAAACCATTTAAAACATATTATTTAGTTATAATTATCACAAAATTACACAATAACTCAATAAATCAAAATATACATAATATAATTAATATTCTCAAAAATTATATAAATTCACCAAAAATTATTTTAATAATTCTAAAATTATTAACTCACATTACAAACAATAATTCAACTAAATTTTCAATAAAAATAATTAATTAACATAATTATCAATAATTCAATATTTAATATTAAAATAATAAAAAAATTAACCAAAATTCAAATTAATTCAAAAAAATTCACAAAAAATATATTTGTGAAGCTTCAGATACAAAAAAAAACAACATTTGTGAAGAAAGTTTTCATGAATCAACCTAAATCAAGTTCAAAAAATTCAAAAACCCTAAAACACATAAACTAAAAATTAAAGATATTTAAAAATATAGAGGTTTTGAGCTCAAACGGAGCTCAGAAATGGATTCACCGGATGAAAAGATTTTGAAAGAGACCAGTCCAATGAGCTAGAGTGGCTGGAATCTCACCGGTAAGAAAAAGCTTGAAGTTTTAGCCACCACATTTTTCGACGCTCCGACGACGATTTGACAGCTGCTAGCGATGCCTGGGTGAAGCTGGAGCTGGTGGTAGTGCTCGGTGGCAGTTGGACGGCTCTGGTGGGTTTGGGTGGCATCAGACTGAGAGAGGGAAGAAGAAGAAGAAGAAGAAGAAGAAAAAGAAAAAGGTTTGACCGAAATTTAACTTTTGACCCTTTTTTTTATTAAATTACAAAATTACCAAAATGCCCTTCACTCAATTTAATAATAATAATAATAATAATAATAATAATAATAATAATAATAATAATAATAATAATAATAATAATAATAATAAACAGTGAACTTGTCTACTCCATTAGGCAAAACCAAAACTGGAACTGTGGTCAACTTCTCCTTCAATAGCTGAAAATTATTCTCACAAGCATCTAACCACTCAAACTTCATATTCTTCTGAGTCAAGCGAGTCATAGGAGCTATAATTTTGGAAAAATCCTGCATAAATCTCTTATAATACCCAGCTAAACCCAAAAAACTATGAATCTCTATAACTGTCATCGGTCTAGGCCACTCAGATGCTACCTCAATCTTCTATGGATCCACCTGGATACTATCTTTAGACACCACGTGTCCAAGGAATGCAACACTCTCCAACTAAAAATCACACTTTGAGAATTTAGCATAAAGCTGATATTCTCTCAATGTCTGCAGTATAGTCCTCAAGTGATATACATGCTCCTCCATACTCTTCGAATACACTAGTCTATCATGAATGAAGACTACCATAAATGGTCTAAATACCCTGTTCATTAGATCCATGAAAGTAGCTGGTGCATTATCAATCCAAATGACATCACTAGAAACTCATAAGGGCCATATCGAGTGTGAAATGTTGTTTTAGGAACATTGGCTTTACTAATCCACAACCGATGATAACCCAACCTCAAATCAATTTTAGAAAAGAATTGTGCACCCTGAAGCTGATAAAACAAATCATCTATCCTCAGAAGAGGATACTTGTTCTTCATAGTTACCTTATTCAGCTCTCTACAATCAATGCACAGTTTGAAGGTACCATCCTTCTTCCTCACAAACAAGACTTGTGCACTCCAAAGAGAAACACTGGGTCTGATAAAACCATTATCCAGTAATTTCTATAACTGTTTTAACTCTACAGGAGCCATTTTATAAGGTGACATCAAAATAGGAGTAATGCCTGAAACCACATCTATACAGAACTCAATCTCTCTATAAGGTGGTAAACCTGGCAACTCCTCAAGAAAAACATCAGGAAACTCACAAGCAATAAGAACATTTTTCAGTGAAAACTTCTCCATTGAAATATCCCTGACAACCCTTCCTCAACATCTTCCTAGTCGTGATAGCGAAGATGAGATTATGAGGGGAAGAACTCTTATCACCCATAAATTTAAACTCTTCTTCATCAGGAATTCTGAAAATCACCTCTTTACTCAGACAATCCATAATGGCATAGTGCCGAGACAACCAATCCATACCCAAAATCACATTGAATTCCATCACATCCAACAACACTAAATCTGCTGGCAATTCTCTACCTCTGATAAACACTAGACAACCAAAAAGAACAAGTAAGTGTCCAACAAATCACTTAGAGGAGTGGTGACAAAGGGAAAGTCATCCTCGAAGCTTGCCAACACAATTTTGAAGCAAACATAGGAGATACAAAGGAATGTATGACACCCGAATCAAACAAAACCCAAACATCCAGGTAATAAATAGGAATAATACCTACCACAATGGGATTAAATGCATAAGCATCTTACTAAATGAGGTGGAAAACCATGGTCTGACCTCGACATCCCTGCTAACTGGTAGAAGTCTGGTCAAAACCTCTGGCACCTCCTCTGGTACCTCTACCACATCCCTACTAAACAATAATTTGAGTCAAACTCGAGTGCTGAGCTGGAGGCAACTGAAAAGGAACTGGTGCTGCACTAGCAATCGACTGCTGCAAAAACTATAGAATCCACTGTGGTTAAAAACCAGAATAGGGACATAATTTGGCAAAGTGTCCCATCTATCTACATCAAAAATAAATCAGCGGCTCCATGTAACATATTCCTTGATGGACTCTACCACACGTCTGGCAAATACTAGTTGCTGACCCTGAACTCTGACCATTACGGTTGCTTAAAGCACCTGACCTAAATCTGATTGATCTACATTGTCCCCCATAACGTCTACTACTCCTATACACTCTTTACTGTTGCCTATGGCTTTACTACACTGAGCCTCTCTACTAACTACTTGAACCAATCTAAAAGGTCGAATACAGAGTAGTTTGAAATCCTCCTGACTGAATACTAACTGGTAGTAATCAGGCATAGCTCCTTGCCTGACTAGCCTCAGCTCAATCTCCTTGGCCAACTCTATCACCGACTCTAAAGTAAGGCCTGCTATAGGCATCCCAGCAAAAGCAGAACCCAAACTAATGACATACGTCATAACAATAAAATACTAATCTCTCATTAGATCCTCTACATATCTACTAAGTTGGAGAAACTCTCTAGTGTAGTCCTCGATAGATCTATCACCCCTGGTGATACTCTTCAGTTGAAGTCTGTAGCTCATATGGAGTGGCTTTGGGCAGAATCTCCTTATGAATCTCTCTCTGAACTGAGCTTAAGTCATCATCATCATGTACGGCTGAATCATCTAAATGAACCAATCTAAGGCTGGTCCCTCAATAGATAACTTGACGATCATGATCCGTTGGTACTCGGTGTGAGCAATCCGAGTCCTTATCTTAATCATATTTAGGAAATCTAACAGATCTGACATCCCATCAAAAGCTATCCGACCAACTCTGGCGTAGAACAGCGTTGCCTCAGGGTTATACATACCCTGCTGATAGGCAAGCTGAATCGACGGTGCAACTAAAGGTATCACAACATCCACGTACTCTGGCTTTACAGGTTCCTCATCCTGTAGATCACATTGTCTACAGTGACCTACTGCTCCTTGAGGTCTACCTCTACCGCTCCTTGAGGTCTACCTCTACCTCGACCTCTGCACCTCGTTGGCGGCTCAAGAGGTAAAACCTCATCCTGAAAGGACTCATCATCCTCAGCCTCAATAACCAGTGGAGCGACACTTGCTCACCTCCTCATTTTGAAAAGAAAAACCAGAAAGATTCAAACAAAATAGACAATCTAAGGATTACGCAGAATACTAAATCAAGGAAAACTTATCGAAGACATACTCAAACCTAAATAAACTGCAGTAGTTTCAATGAAAATAAGACTCTAAAAACCTAGGTCCATAACACTAATAACCTATGGCTCTGATACCAAATTTGTCACTACCCAAACTGGGAGTCATAATCAGCGCTAGGGAATATGAATTCTTTCGAATCCGAAACTCGTAGCAAGCCTTAAAAAATAAAAGCATGCACATAAAAATATGCCAGAATTAAAATCTTAATCGACATAAAATATATACTTAATGTTATAACATAAAATAAAATATTTTATACAATATTCAAAGAAAGGTCTCTGACATTAAAACAACATTTTACAGACAAACTACAATTACTACTATAGTTTTTTAAAGTACAATAAAAGTCAGGTAAGTAATTTACATAAACTAGCTGGGGCTAAAGAAGTCTGGCGTATGGGCCTACTACTGAGGTCTGAGGAAGAAGAATCTTTTGTAAAATAAATAATTGAAGGGAATCAGACCTCACTGAGTGAGTTATTATATTATATATACATGCACCTTCTAATGTCATATGCAATCAAGCATTAGAATATATAATAAATATATACAAGCATTTCACGCAATTGCTGAAATCTCTTTTATGTATAATAAATGCTGAAAACATTTATTTTAATGAAGGATCAAATAGAACCCTAATAGTACGCAACCTCAACCAAAAATATCTCTCTAGCCATACAGGCACACTTAATTCCAAGTTAATTCTCTTATTCCATTTTGGACAGTAGACTGGCCCCGAGACACTAAGTCCACCGAGCTCCAACTGTCTCACTGTTAGTGTAATTGGCCCTGAGACACTAGGTCAATCGAGCTCCAGTAACCATACTACTCAATCACATCAATCTCAAAATAATCAATCAAATAAAAGTCACCTCAAGTGATTTAATAACTCATTCCTAAAATCTATCGCACCGGTACGTACACAGTCATAGTGCTGCCCACTAGGTAGCACGTTCTATTGATATCCTTCAAATAAAGTTCAATATACATATAGGAAAATAACTAATGCATAATTAAACATATTAACATTCATAAAAAATGAAATAAACCCTATATATACTAGAAATATATCGAAAATATACTAAGTATATTTCAAGTATATATATATGCTAAATTAATCCAAAATCAACCATAAATATACTGAATGTAAACCATGAATATACTAAAAATATATTAAGTGTATTTGAAAACATAAAATGCATATATGTTGAGATAGAATAAAAATATACCGAAAATATACCTAACATATACAAACATTTAACAAAACAAGTCATGGATAAATACATATTAAAAACATATATATTCAAAATCATGCATCCTATATGCGATGTATAAATAAGATAATAACTCACAATGCTGCGTTCTACGAGACTGGCTCGACTAGATAAGCCTCGGTCTTAGCGCAACTAGAAAAATAAAATAATAGTAACAATTAGAATAAATCTAACTTATGCTTATATAAGAGACTCGATCTAGGAATACAAAACTCAGACAAAACACAAAAACTTAAGATTGACCCGACATCACATTTTACGAGAAGTCTACCAAAAATTCGGTAGAACCTCCTCTGTAAAATGGACATCTCTCTACTAAAAAGTAAAGCCGATCTTGTAAGAAAAACATACTTCTAACACAGATGCACAACACCTCGTGTTGGGACCCCGAACTATACAATTTTCCAATCGAGGTTCACAATTTACCAAAAATACATTTAAAATAATAAATATATTAAAAATCAATAAATTTTACAAATATTGTCAAAATATCAAAATATAATATATTTAAACATTAAAACACCAAATACAATTATTTTCACAACAATTAACTAAAAATCTCAAATAATAATATAATATTATTAAAAATCCAATTTTTCAATAATTCAATATAAAATAGTAAAAATTCACTTTTATATATTCAAATAGCTTAAATATGTATTAAAAGTAATTAAAAACCCATTTAATCACCAAAATAGTAAATAATATATTATTAGAATATAATTTTCAAAAATTAGTATTAATTAGTTAAAAATAGTAAATAATTTATAAAAATCATTTTAATACCTTGAATAATTCTAAAACCATTTAAAACATATTATTTAGTTATAATTATCACAAAATTACACAATTAACTCAACAAATCAAAATATACATAACATAATTAATATTCTCAAAAATTATATAAATTCACCAAAAATTATTTTAACAATTCTAAAATTATTAACTCACATTACAAACCACTAATTCAACTAAATTTTCAATAAAAATAATTAATTAACATAATTATCAATAATTCAATATTTAATATTAAAATAATAAAAAATTAACCAAAATTCAAATTAATTCAAAAAAATTCACAAAAAATATATTTATGAAGCTTGAGATACAAAAAACAACATTTGTGAAGAAAGTTTTCATGAATCAACCTAAATCAAGTTCAAAAAAAATTCAAAAGCCCTAAAACACATAAACTAAAAATCGAAGATATCTAAAAATATAGAGGTTTTGAGCTCAAACGGAGCTAAAAAATGGACTCACCGGATAAATCTTTTGAAAGAGACAAGTCCGATGAGCTGGAGTGGCCGGAATCTCGTCGACAAGAAAAAGCTTGAAGTTTCAGCCACCACGTTTTCCGGCGCTCCGACAATGATATAACAGTTACTGGTGATGCCTGGGTGAAGCCGGAGGTGGTGGTGGTGCTCGGTGGCAGTTGGGTAGCTCCGGTGGGCTTGGGTGGCGTCGGACCGATAGAGGGAAGAAGAAGAAGAAAAAGAAAAAGGTTTGACCAAAATTTAACTTTTGACCCTTTTTTTATTAAATTATAAAATTACCAAAATGTCCTCCACTCAATTTAATAATAATAATAATAATAATAATAATAATAATAATAATAATGAAAATGATAATAGTAACAATAATGTTAATAATAATAATAATAATAATAATAATAATAATAATAATAATAATAATAATAATAATAATAATAATAATAATAATAACAACTTTAATATTGTCAATTAATCTCACATAAAATAAATTATTTTTAAGTAAATAATTCCTCAGAATAAAATACATAAATATTATAAGCAATTAATAATAATAATATACGAATAAAATTTTGAAGTTTTAATACTGCATATCCCGAAATAATATTATTTAATTTAAAATATTGGGTCTTTACACTCAACCCATTAATTTCATTTCTTTTAAAATAAATAGATTTAGGTTCACATCACTTAATTAAAATCAGGTTGGAATTAGGCCACTAATTAATTCCTTTCTTTAAGAATTTGTAAACTATAGGCCCATTTTAGTTGAAATTAAAATGAATAGACTTAGGCTCACTTATTAACATGTAAACCCATCCCTAGTCCAATTCACTTGTAAATAAAATATGTATAATTAGCTAATTTTAATTAATAAAATTAACCTAGTTTAGACTTAGGGACATTACTGCCTTTTATATGCATTTTTTACATGTAATTTTATGACTTGTCGTCTTTTTGGGTTAGATCGATGTTTAATTAAGGTTTAAAAAAATTTCATGTAATTAAAGAATAAAATAGTAATTCATAAAATAAATCTAAATGAACACAAGACTGAAAGAAGGTAGTATTTCATTCCTAGAATTTCCTAGTTGTGGTGCTAGCTTTCTTTTAGAGAATCGAGTGTCACCTTTCAATTTGTCCTAGTTATTATCCTGGGTGGTGACTCCTTATCTCCACGCCATGTCTTTGTGATAATGGTTAGTGTGTTCTTTAGGGGCCTTAAGCCCAAACAATGTCTCGGTTACTAAAATCTTAGATGCGCGCTAAACTCCACCGTCTACAGTGTCGACTCTACTAGGGATAAGAGATACTGATTTTACTTGTGTTCTTTAGAATTATTTTATTAATGATCATTTTATTCTTGCATTCATTTTGCATGTCCCTATTAAACTGATGACGTTGGTTTATGATTCCATGATTTTATTAGCTTCATGGAGTTGTAAATTGGCTAACCATCACTCTTAGCCTTAACTCGGTTCAAAAGAGATTACTGAACTCATCTGACCAGAGTCTGTAACCCAAGTCTTATAGGGGGGTTGTCTTCTCTTGAGTTTACAAAGGATGCTAGGCCCCTCTAACCTTGGCCTGTAACTCAAGTCTTAAAGGAGAGCATCTTGCTAAGGTAACCTTGACTTTTTACCGGACCCTAACTACATATAATGGCTTAGCTACTTCCCTCAGGATCTACCAAAAATTGCTTGTATGATTTTTACCATGAGGTATTTCTATCTATAAAAGCCCAGGCCCATATTTTTAAAACCCTTCGGTTAATAAAGATTAGGCTAGACCTTTATACTTAGAAATGCTAGTTCTATGCTTATTATTATAAGGTATTTCTATCTATAAAAGCTCAGGCCCATACTTGTGAAGCCCTTTAGGGTAATAAAGATTGGGCTAGACCTTTATACCTAGAAATATTATTTCTATGCTTTACTGCTTTAAGAGAGATTTGACATGTGTGTCGGTCCCTAATATGCCCCATTGATATTAAAACCAAGACTAAAAAAAGTCCTAGGATAAGAAACTCGCTATTGAACACATGTATGAGAGGAATAAGGTTGGAAGGATGTATGTTGTACACTTAATTGATACTTGCCACTTATTACATAGCATGTGCATCACGCATACATGCATCTCATTCATCATGCTAACACCTTATTTTACAGCCATCATAGATACACCAGGGTCTTCTTGTATTTAGGGATGGAAAGGTGGTCGATTAAGAAGAACGAGTCAGAGCTCTCAAACCTTAGTAAAGGAAATCATAAACAGACTGGATAAACTGGAAAGAAGCCCTATTAACCCACTTTACTTAGAAGCTAAACCAACTTAACCCAAATCTAAATAAATGGAACAACAACAAAGGAACTAGACCTTAGAAGACATTAAGGGAGCTTTGATGGATAATATGAGGGCTATGATGCAAGATGAGCTGAGACAAGCACTAACTGGACTGATCCAACTTACTGCTATCATACCACCACCTATAATTGAATAACCATCTACTGCTATTGTTGTCCTACTTACTGCGGATACTCCACCTACTGCCAATAATGCTGGGGGGCAACCTATTGCTAGAAACCCACCTATTGTTGATGTGAGGAGGATGTTGAGAACTACATGATAGAAAAGGCAAAGAGAGAATCACTTGAATTGGTACAAGATCATGAGTCCAAGCAGATGCAAGTGCTAACCTAGAAGATGTCCAAGATGGAAGAGCTAATCAGAGGACAAGGCATAGGGTATTCATTTGACTTTGATGACATGATGTAGATAAAAGATCATAGGCTGCTTGACAAGTTCAAAATGCCATAGCTGTAAAAATTTAATAGGAGAGGAGATCTGAGGATTCATTTTAGCCAGTACACAATAATTGTGAGTACTACTAAAGCACCATTATTAATAATTACTAAGATATTTATGTTATCTTTAAAGGGAATGGCTATAAACTAGTATTATGGGCGAAAAAAATCTATGAGAACTGACTAAAAAGAACTATGTACTACCTTTTTAAAATAGTATGATTATAATACTAGATTGGAAGTGTCCATTAGAGATCTAGAACTGATAAAGCAGAAACCCAATGAATCCTTCTCTGATTTCTTTACTAGATTTATGAATAAAGCAAGGTTGATGAAGAATAAGCTGGCTGAGAAGGATCGAATTAGGATGATAGTTTAAAATGTGTCATCCAATCTTGAGAGGTTGAAAAACTTTCATAGAACTTTATGATGATAGTCTGCAAGCAGAAGAGATTAAGAATGACAAGAAAAGAAGCTCTAGAGGCACTGAAACTCAAAACTACCTAACCAAGGGCATACAATAGGGAAGTACTAGCTGAGCTATGGAGGTGCACGCAATTCAAAAATCTCAGAGATTCTCTTCAACCAACCACTCTTTAAAGTCTTAGAATAATTGGTCCAGAGAGGCTTACTCTGACCCTTAACCTTTTCCAAACCACCAAACTCAAATGTCCTAGGTTATGACCCTAATAGCTACTACAAGTTTCACCAAGTAGCTAGCCGCTCCACAGACACCTCTATCCACCTTAAATACGAGATCCAAAACCTAATAGACTCTAAAAAAATCATAGACCCTAAAAAATCCAACTTTAACTTAAACACTAGAAACAATCCTTTCCTTAACTACTAAAATGTCCCATCACTAGCCACCATAATGATTAACTCAGGAGTGAGTGAAGAAGAAGTGCTAAACTTCTTTGAAAACCTAAACCTTACAACTAATAGAGAATCTCCTGATGTCTTTCAAAGAGTTAAGGATTTATTGGGGCAGCCCTCAGGGAAATTTGACTTTAAGGTATTCTATTCCAAACTACCCTTTGCAGATATCCTAGTTGAATCAATTGTGCCCTCAGGATAGGGTGATGAGTTTAATGATGAGAAAGAATCCAAAGCCCTAGAACAATCAGGAGTTAAGGATTTATTAGGGCAGCCCTCAGGGAAATTTGATTATAGGGTGTTCTATTCAAAACTTGCTTCTAGTGATATACCTCTTGAGGGGATTATGCCCTCAAGATAGGGTGATGGGCCAGTGAAATAAGAGAAGGAGTCTCTAATTCTCGAACAAGGGATTAAGGAATTACTGAGAGCATATCTAGAAAAGCTTAGTATGAAGGGAAAGGAAACGTGCACAGTAGAAGTATGGAAGGATGGAAAGAGGGACAGAATCATCAGAGTTATAAACATCTGGTATGACTCTAATGAAAAGGGTCCCACTAGTTTGGATGTGTAGAGCGATGACCCCAAAGTGAATCATGTCACTAGAAATAGGAGGAATTATAAGGAGTAGAGAAGAAAATTGAGAGAGTTATAGAAAGAGAAGAGATGGATGATGTAGAAATAGAAGAAAGGGAAAAGGAAGATCTGATTCTGGAACAACTGAAGAAGGCTAAGGCAAATGTCAGTATCTGGGAACTATTGATGCACTCAGGTAACCACAGAAGAGCTCTAGTGAAAGCTCTGTCAAACATGAACATTGAAATAGTAGCCACACCCGAGGCTATAGTAGCAAAGATTATAAAAAAGAAGCACAGGCTGATAACCTTCTCAGATGATGACCTACCTTTGGAAGGAAGAAATCATAACAAGGCATTGTTATCCCAGCTGAAGTAAAAGGGAAAAGAACCAACTTTGCAATGGTTGATGATGGTTCTGCCATTAATGTATGCCTATTGAAGAAGATCTTGCCTAACTTAGGTTTGAAAGCTAAAGACTTGATAGGTTCAAACCTCATAATTAGAGCGTATAATAACATCACTAAGAATATGGAGGGGACATTCCAAGCTCTGGTTAAAATAGGACTGGTGGAATTAACCATTAAGTTCAATGTGCTGGATATACTAGTTATTTATACTTTATTATTGGGAAGGCCATGGTTCCATGCTCTGGGAGGGGTACCCTCGACTGTGCACCAGAAGATAAAATTCCCTCATGAAGGAGATGTAGTGACAATCAAAGCAAGAACCAATGTAGTTGTGGTTGCCATACTAGAAAAACATAAATAAGTGTGTGTTCCTCTCGATTTTCAAATTTTTGGGATATTTGACAAGATTGAGATGGACCTAAGGATTGCAAAAATGATGGAGAGCATGAATTACCAACTTGGACGTGAGTTAGACAAGAATGAGTAAGGAAGTCCTAAGCTACCAGAATTCAAGAGTCAAAGTGACACTAAAGGATTAGGGTGTTCCGAGACAGGATCCACTAGTAGAAGGGCAATAAAAAAGGGGAAGGCTAAGAGAAATAATCCCCTAGGGAGAATTGAGCCATTAAGTGATAATTTCATTAAGCCAAGGGAGGGCAAGTACTATCTGGGTGCTAAGGAGTCCGTCAATGTCATTGGAAAAAATGCTCCCAGGTTTGAGATTTTTAAGGACCAAATTATGGAAAACTTAGCCAAGAATAACAAAGAAGAAGTGATGAAGCAAGTAGCTAAAAGAATGGGGGATGATATTGTCGAGGAGCTGCTATGTCTACCACCTGAAGAGTAGCCACCCTAGGATTTAGCTACTCTTATTAGTGATAGCTTTACTAATGTTTTTTATGAAGAAACTGATGTAATAATGTCTGATCTCTATGAGGACAAAAACTTTATTTTTCCTTTGGTCAATGATATGAATGCTAGTTTTGCTTACTTGTGTGATGTGCACCTTGATAGTTCTATGCATTATAATTTTAATCATTCATGTATGTTTAACATTAATTCAATTCAATTTGATTCATTTAATATGGTCATGGATGATAATCTAAAGAACATTTCTATATAACATGATGTAACTCCTGAAGAGAGGAAAAATTTTGAGAGAATATTAACAAAGAGAAAGGTAGTATTTGCTTGGACCTACGAAGACATGCCATGTTTTAGACAGGGACATTACAAAGCATCACATTCCAATTCATCTAGGAATAAAACCAGTTAAATAAAAATTGCGCAAGCTGAGACCAAAATGGACTAAAAAGATAAAAGAAGAAATTGCTAAACAAATTCAGGCCAACTTTTTAGAGGTAGTAGATTATCCCTAATGGCTAGCAAATGTTGTTCCGGTACCCAAGAAAGACGGTAAGGTGAAAATGTGTGTTGATTTCAGGGATTTAAATAAATCATGTCTGAAGGATGACTTCCCTTTACCTCATATTGATATGATAGTGGATAATGTGGCGTTAAATGAAATGTACTCCTTCAAGGATGGGTTCCTGGGTATAATCAGATAATGATGGTAGTTATGGAAAAGATCAAGACATCTTTCATCACAGAATGGGGTATGTATCACTACAAGGTTGTACCTTTAAGGTTAAAGAATGCAGGTGCAATATATCAAAGGGCAGCCACTGCTCTTTTCCATGACATGATGCATAAGGAAGTGGAAGTATATGTAGATGATATGATGGTCAAGTCAGAAACAAGAGAGGGGCATTTTGAAGCATTGGAAAAATTCTTGGCACGCATTGAGAAATATAATTTAAGACTCAACCTGAAGAAATGTGTTTTCAAAGTTATTTCAGGGAAGTTGATGGGGCATATAGTCAGTAACAGAGGAATTGAAGTGGATCCAGATAAAGTGAAAGTTATTCAGGAAATGCCAACACCAAGGATAAAGAAAGATGTAAGAGGGTTCATAGGCAGGTTACCGTATATTAGTAGGTCTATTTCAAGGCTTACTAATATTTGTGACCTAATCTTCAAGCTTTTAAGAAAAATCAACCTATAGAGTGGAATGATGACTCTTAAAGGGCCTTTGATAAGATAAAAGAGTATCTCACTAATCCACCTACACTTAAACCATTGAGGCTAGGTAAACCCTTGATCCTATATCTAGCTCTAGAAGAAAAGGCAATGAGGGCAATGTTAGCACAAGAAGGACTAGATAGGGTAGAGCATGTAGTGTATTACCTTAGTAAAAAGTTCCTACCGTATAAAGAAAAGTATAATTTAGTGGAGAAGACATGTTTAATACTGATATGGGCAACAAGGAAATTGAGGCATTACTTTTAGTCTCATAGGGTTTAGGCCATTTAAAAAATAGACCCCCTAAAATACTTATTGCAGGTACCTACTCTGACCGGAAGGATGTCTCGATGGCTCATTCTCCTGACTAAATTTAATATAGAGTACATTGCCATGAAGGTTATTAAGGGAAGGGCAATAGTGGAATTCCTAGCATAAAATGCAGTGGAGGGTGATGAACAGTGGAGCTAGATTTCCCATATGAGAATCTAGCAGTTATAGAGCATCAAAAATAGAAGCTTTATTTTAATACTACAGTAAACAACAAAGGAGCTAGGTTATGAGTGATCCTCATCATGCTAGAGGGAGAAACCATATCAATGGCCAAGAAGCTTAATTTTAAAGTAACCAATAATATGGTTGAGTATGAAGCATGCATTCATGGAGTAGAAGCGACAATGGCAGCTGGAGTAAAGGAGTTATTAGTATATAAGGATTCTATGTTGGTTATCAATCAAACTAATGAAGAATAGGAAATGAAAGAGGAAAAGTTGAAACCCTACGTCTACTATTTGAAAGCTTTAACAAAGAATTTCACCAAGTGTCTCTTTATTTATCTATCAAAAGATGACAATCAGATGGCAGATGCATTGGCAACACTCCCTTCAATATGGGTTGACTATGAGGCCATTAGATCATAAAATCAAAGGCTCCATGTTATGGGGGTGAGCAAATTATGGGGATTCAGATAGGGCCTCAAGAGAAGCGATGGTTTTATGATGTTTAGAAGTTCAATGAGGAAGGAAAATATCTAGATGAGGCCAATTCAAAAGAAAGATATGCCCTGTGTGTTCTTGCATGTAATTTTTCAAGTCACGATGGAGTGTTGTATAAGAGAATGTTGAATGGAATGCAGCTTAGATGTCTCAAGAAAGATTAAGCGAAAGAGGTGATGAAAAAAGTTCATGCATGAACTTGTGGTTCTCACATGAATGGGATAATCCTAGCAAAGAAGATAATTAGACAGGGGTACTACTGGATAAGCATGGAAAAGGATTGTATTATAACAATGAGACAATGCCATCAGTGTCATATCTATAACAACCTCAACCACCTTCCTCCAATAGTGCTAAATAGTTTATCATCTCCTTGGCCTTTTGCAGCTTAGGGGATTTATATCATAGGAGAAATAAGGCCAACAATATTGAATGGGCATAAGTACATAGTCGTGGCAATTAATTACTTCTTTAGATGGGTAAAAGCTGAATCTTTTAATGCTCTAAAAGAAAAACAGGTGGCCCGATTTATCGAGAAGAATCTCATTTGTAAGTACAGGGTTCCACATCATGTAGTGATAAATAATGGAGTTCAATTTCAAGCAGAAACGATAGAGTTATTGCAGAAGTATGAGATTAAGTATCATAAGTCTTCACTATATCGACCTCAGGCTAATGGAGCAGTGGAAGCAGTAAATAAAAATATCAAGAAAAGTCTCTCTAAATGGTCAAAACTTACAAGGATTGGTTTGAGTTTCTTCCTTTTGCCTTGTGGGGATACAAAACTACAGCCAGATCTACCACAGGCCAAACTTTGTTCTCCCTGGTGTACGACTGTGAAGCATTTTTGCTAATAGAAACTAAGATTAAGTCTCTAAGAATAGTTATGGAGGCCAAAATGCCCGAGAGTGAATTGGCATGGAAAAGATATGATCATCTGGTGTCTCTTGGTGAGAAGAGGATGAATGCTTTCTTTCATACCCAGATATGCCAGAAGAGGATGAATGTTTTCTTTCATACCCAGATATGCCAGAAGAGGATAGCAAAGGCATTTAATAAGAAGGTGAAGTCGGGGAAGATAAAAACTAGGGATATGGTACTAAAACAATCTAGAGCAATGGTGTTCAATCCAAAAGGAAAGTTCAGACCAAACTGGGAAGGACCATACTTAGTCAAGTTAGTTTTGCCAAAAAGAGCCACCAAGATATTTGATCTTAAAGGGAATGAGTTCATAAAGCCTATTAACCTGGATCACCTTAAGAAATACTATCTATAAAAATAAATAATAGTATAAAGAAAAGAAAAAAAAAAGTCTGTTGACTAGAAAACCTGAAAAGGCTAGTAAGGAAAAAATTTGGACATTCTCGCTGTTCAGAAAACTCGTAAAGGGCTGGCAAGTAAAAATTAGGGAATAAAATAAAAAAGGTCCCGCTGATTAGAAAACCCACAAAGGGCTAGTCAAGCAAAAGTTAGGGAAATAAATGTGAGCAAAAAATATTCAGCTAGAAAATTCAAAAGGACTAGTTGATAACATAAGTTATATAATGTAATGTAGCAAATGTACTCATTTTTTTCCCTAATTAATGAATCTTATTGAAATTGAAATTGAAATTTTGTTATGACATTGCATGTTCTATCTTATTTATAATACATAAGCACTAGAAAGGAAAACATAACATAAAAGATTAAGACTAGCTCTATGAGACCATTTTGTTCTAGTGCTGTCTATGTTTCTTCTTATGAGACTCATCATATAAAGCTTGAATCCTCTTATCTCTAGAAAGTTTGGGTGGCCCTATAGCCTGTATCACAACCCAGATATGAAAAAGAAAAAAATAATAAGCCCGCTAAGTTGAAAACTAAAATGTGTGACTTAGGCAAAAGTTAAAGTAAAGGGCACCCACCCTGAAAGTTGAATTAAAGGACATCACTTGTTGGCTTGGGATTGGCATTGCTAGCAATTAAAATTGGGTTTTACTCTTGAAAAAGATAAACTTGTGGTAGCTACAAATTCAATTTATACACCAGGACTTTCTTTCCCATGATCATCGTTTCTTCAGTTAGCATTAAAATTGCAAATATATTTTTACATAATATTATGCGACAATATTTTCAACAAAATATGGAAAGTATATCTTGCTCTCACTTTGCTCAAGATTATCAAAGGCTCTTCAAAGGTGGATATAATAATAAGATTGATCCACGGGACTTTTTAGTGCATGATGTAAATACAAGCAAATATCAATCACCTTTTCTCGATTGCCATAGTTCTTTAGAAAGGGTTATATTTTTCACTAGATTATTCTGAATCAAGCATTACCAACGCTCACAACATAATCCCATACTAAAATTGTAGCACTATAATCATCATGACGATTAGCCAAAGAATAAATATTATTGAATGAGAACCAAGTTGATGGTATTAAGATTGTGATAGCTTCAGCAGTATTACATTTACATAAATCATCAAAGAGAGATTCATGCAAAACTACAACTTCGGGCCATACCTTAAGTAGTTATTCATTAGTTGTAGTATATGTATTTATCGCTAACCAGCGTTGAAGATCATTTCAATGAGCATTGATGATTGAGTACCAAAGCTCTAGTTATCTGAGCATCAACTCCAGATGAGCACTCAAAACACTGAAGCTAGGAGATAGTGAGTTACTGAGGTCGATCAATAAGTGACGAGCATCAAGATTCAAATTACATGTACAAGCTATAAGTTCTGTTTAAAACTTCTAAGCATCAAGCTCTGTCACCTGTTGAACCATGAATTCTTATCAACTGTGCAACCTCAAAGTACCAAGTTCATATGTGTTATGACCCAAACCGAGGAGTAATGATCGGTGCTAGGGAACATGAATTCTTTTGAATAAAAATAAAAACACATGGAAATATAATATAAGAATATCAAGAAATATAAAACTTAAAATAATATTAAAGACTTATATAATGTAATAAAATATAACATACATAATTCTTCAAACACAAATCTCCGTAAAAAAACAATGTTAAACACTACATCATTCGAATACTAAAACTGCAACTGCTCTAGTACAAATAGGAGTTTAGATATAAAAATTACATAAAATAGTCGAGGCTGAAGAAGACCGGCAAAAGGGTCTACAAATGAGGTTTGACGAAGTAGAATGTCCTACAAAAATATTGAGGGGGGTCAAACCTCAATGAGTGAATTATTATTATTATTATTATTATTATTATTATTATTATTATTATTATTATTATTATATATGCACTATAAAATACAGGCATTCAGGCATCAATATAATAATATATTTATATTTATATAATATGATATACATGCATTCATATACATGTCAAAAATACCTTTTCAGTGCAATAATAAATATAGGGAAATTTTTTGGTGGAGGATAACCAATAGCCAACCCGCTTATCCATAACTCCAAATATTTATTTATTTAACTCAAGGTTGTAGGCTGGCCTCGAGTACACTAGGTTAACCAAGGATCCGCAGCCACTCTTTCCAATAACCATTAATTTCAATATTCAATTCACAATCAAAACAATCAGATTCTCATCCTAAAATCTACCGTACTACCCACTAGATGGCACGTTCTACAACTATCCTTCAAATCATACTTATAAATATTAAAAATAATGAAATGCATAATTAAAACACGGTAGCATCCATTCATTAAAAAATATACCGTTTATATACCAAATATATACAAAATATAAATATAAGCATTTAAATAAATAATTCATATTTAAATTCACATTATTTAAATAATGGATGCTCACAAAAATATTATTCTACATGCAATGCATATATATAATGATAACTCACTGTAATACTACGCTCCGCTGTTCCGGTTCGACCGGCTAGGTCCGGTCAGCCTAGCTCACGGTGCAGGTAAAGAAAAATAATAATAATATTATTATTAAAATAAAATTTCTAATTTAATAACTCTAGAATTTCTAAGAATGACTCGATCTAAAATTTCAAATTTAGACTTGGACCGGTCATCACATTTTACGAGAAATCCACTAAAAATTCAGCAAAATCTCCTTTATATAATAGACATCTCCCTACAAAAGTGTCACGACCCAAAACAGGGGCCATGACCGGCGCTAGGGAATGGGAATTCTTTCGAATCCGGAACCCGTAGCAAGCCTAAAAATAAAATAAATCACGCCATAACAACAATAATCATATAATAAATGCAGCGGAAAATAAAAATCATAATATCATCCATACCAACTGGATTTACTTCAAAACTCATCTCATCACATATATATAATATTTAATACAAATCCAGTTTCAACATAATACATCTCTTTAAAATAAAGTACATAAAATCCAATACTTTAATTTACAACTACTGCAGTGTCTAGATAAAATAAATAAGACTCAAGTAGACAATTTACATAAAGAAGCCGGGGCGGAAGAAATCCGGCGTATCGACCTGCTACTGAGGTCTGAGGAAGTTGACTCTCCTGAAAAATAGTCAACGGAGGGGAGTCAGACCTCACTGAGTGAATTACTATAATATATATACATACACACTAAGTGATAATGCATACAGTCAACAGTATATATATATCTAATATATATACAGGCAAATACACACAAATGCAGAAAAATCATTTTTATATATTTTACTGAAAAATCCCAATTTATGAAGGATCACATAGAACCCTAGAATATCGCAACCTCAGAAAATAGTGTTAAACAACACTCTGGCCATACAGGCTCACTTATTCCAAATATATCCACTTAATCCATTTGGACAGTAGACTGGCCCCGAGACACTAAGTCAACCGAGCTCCAGCAGTCTGACTGCCAGTGTGATTGGCCCCGAGACACTTGGTCAACCGAGCTCCAGCAATCACACCCAAACCACATCTCACACATATCAATAATCATAATCAAATCAATATCCACAAATAGTTAGTAATATAGCCTAAAGCTATAGGCGTACCGGTACGTACTCGGTCCTAGTGCTGCCCACTAGGTAGCACGTTCTATTGATATCCTTCATTAATAAATAATAAAGCATTCATTCACAAATACATGATGCATGAATTTAAATAAATCAACAATATAAACCATATATATACTGGAAATATACCAAACATAAACCAAGTATATTTTGAGTATATATATGTCAAATAAATCCAATCAAATCATGAATTAAACTAAAAATATATTTAAAAACATTTTAAATATATTTTATTAACAAAACATGTATATAATTTATTATATACCAAAAATATACTTGAATATAAATCACATTATTTATGCATATTCAGTCAAAATAAAACATGCATTTTCTAAATCATGCATCCTAAGCATATGTATATAATATAGTAACTCACCTAATGCGCCCCACGAGACAGGTCCGACGGGCCAGGTCCACTAGCCCTCGGTCTCGGCGCAACTAAACAAGCAATAAATAACCGACATTAGAATAAACCTAACAGAAATCCTAGAATTCAATCTAGAGTATTAAACACAGAATCGAAAATTAGGGTTCGACTGGATATCACGTTTTACGAAAATTCTACCGAAAATCCGGCAGAACCTCCCCTGTAAAACGGACATCTCTCTACTCAAAAGAGTAGAGCCGACCCTGCAAAGAAACACACTTCGAAAAACGAGCTCAACACAATCAAAATCCCACGGTCGGACTCCAAACTACAGTCCACCGACCGGGGTCCACAAACACAGAATGATTCCAGATATAACAAAAATATCTTTAAATCACAAAAATACATTTTATAAATAAAAATTACATAATTGACCTTGAAACACTATAAAAACCGATTAAAACTCATTTTATTAGAAAAACCGTATATTATATATATAATTGAAAATAATTCCCGAAAAATAGTTTTAATTAGTTAAAAATACTAAATAATTTGTAGAAATCATTTTTATACCTTAAATAAATATTAAAACCAATTAAATTACATTTTTAGACAATTTAGGGTAAAATTACCAAAATACCCCTATATATATAAATATACTTAAATTACTTCAAAAATTCACCAAAAATCATACAATTACCCAAAATTAATTTTCTCAACATATTTATCAATAATATTAATAATTAAACCCAATTAACCAATTAAATTCAAATAAAAACACAATTAACCTAATTTTCCAAAATCACCTAAACTTCAATAATTAAAAATAAATACTTAGAAATTCATAAAAATTCCAAATAAATTCCTATAATTCATTTCAACACCTAATTCAACCATAAACTCCAATTTCATAATTTAAATAATTAATTTCCGAAAATTAGAAAATAATATTAAAATATTCAAAAATACCCAAAAATCCAAAAAATCTCCAAAAATTCTACAAAAATTCATACATGTATATTAAGCTACTAGGAACAACATTTGTGAAGGAAGTTTCCATGAATCATCCAATTAGAAGCTCAAAAAAATCGAAAACCCTAATAGGCTGAAATTTACAAATCGAAAACTAAGCAATTCTAGACCATTTTAGCTCAAACCAAAGCTAGAATCACACTCACTGGAGCTCAAGGAGAAGAAAGAGACCGGCGGTGTCAAAAACGGTGGCCGGAAGAGGGAGAAACGGCGGTAGCTCGACTTTCGGCCTCCTAAGCTAATTTCGGCCAAACTCGTCGGGAAAGGGGGCTGCTGGCGGCGGGGAACGGCTGGGGACGGAGGTGGCTCACCGAGAGGCACTCTGAACGGCGGCGAACGGAAGTTACAGACGGTGGAGGTGGGAGTCGCGTCCGGAGAAGAAGAAGAGAAGGGAGGGGCAAAAGTGTAATTTGGCAATTCTTTGATTTTTGATGTATATATGTATATATATATATACTTTATACTTTATATTAAAATAATATTAAATTACACACATCAAATATACACCACACACATAAAAATATTAATATTTTAATAATTTATACTAAATATAATTAATTAAATAACAATTTAAACAATTAAATACTTAATAAAATATTAGGGAATTAATAAACCCTAATTAAATAAATATACACACACCGACTTTATTTAATAGTTTAAAAATATGTATGAGTTCATGCAAGTCCGTAAATACATTTAAAATAATTAATAATACATTGTTTACGTGAAAATTTCCCCGAAAATGCAAGTCCCGGGAAAATTTTACGTAAAACACTGAAAATAATACACAATAATTAAAATAGGTTTTAAATACATATTAACTCGTAAAAATATCACATATATATTCAAAATTATTGACACTGCATATCCCGGTACAGTGTAAAAATATTTTAAAAACACGGGATATTACAAAAAGTAGGGTCGATCCTGCACAGAAAATACACTACTATAACACATAAGTTCAATTGTTCGGGTTGGGCCCCCCGAATTACTCATAATGCCCAACTGAGGCTCAACAATCCACAAATATATATATATATATATATATATATATATATAATTCACCCAAAAATCATAAATAGTTTAAAACAAAATAATTAACAATAATTCCAATTAAAATCGAATAATTTACTAACTTACAAAAATACATATGTAGACATAAACTATCAAAATTCAATCAAATATCACAATAAATAAACTAATAATAAATACCATTAATTCATCCAAAACTATAAATATCTCATTTAAATATTAAGTACCACATATTTCAACCAAAATTATAAAAATCTCATTTAAATATCAAAATCAACTTATTTATATAATAAAAGCATCAACAATATTTATTTTTCAAATTAAATAATAAAATTTCAAATATAAGTAAATAATATTAATTAAACCTAAATATTCTAAATTAAATAGCATTTAATTACCGATAATCAATTAAATTGTTAAATTATCTAATTTAAACAATCAAAACTCATTTAAGTTCAAAATTAATAATTAAAATTATTATTTGGATATAATTATGGAAATTAATATTAATTAGCTAAAAATACTAATTAATTTATAAAAATTATATTAATACCAATTATTATTCAAAAATTGTCTAAAACACAATAATTACTAATAATTTCAATTTAAATATAAAATTTACTCCTTTATATTAATTTCTTCAAAAATTCTATTTTTTTACATAAACATTTAAAAATTCGTAATAAAAATTTAGTACGTAATTTAAATAAACTTCCTTCTTGAAACTTATTCTAAATAATATATAAAATTTAATAAAAATAAGAAAATTTTCGGATCCAAGACTATGTGAATAGTAACCGAACCCAAAAATACATATTTTTTTAAAATAATTTCAAAAAAATAAATAAAAATAATACTTAGGTAAATCTTAGCTCAAAAATCAATTTATCTAACTACCACATCTCCAAATAAAATGATTTTCAATAACAACAATTAAAATAAACATATTGACATAAAATAAAAATCGAGTTTTCGGAATCCTTATTGGTTGATCCACTCGAAACTAACTACGTATTATCGAAACTCGTAGCGTGAGCTTCGAAACAAGCCCAAGCTTGATCAGTTTCCTTGCTGGTGACCGAACTGCACTGTACACACAATGCAATCTTCCTCTGTTGTCGGTGCTGCTGAGGTGGTGGCGCGCGGAGGTTTGGTTGGTGATTCGATGTGAGGCAGTGATGTGAGAAGAAGAAGAAGAAAGAAAAAAGAGGGGAAGAAGAAACCGAAAAAAAAAAAGCTTTTTGTCCTTTTTTTAATATATATATATACAACAATTAATTTAAAGTACACCACAAATAATAATAATAATAATCAAATAAATATTCAAATCCTAATTAACACTAATTAATCCCTAGATTAATATTAATACTATTAAATAATAAATAACAATAAAATTTAACTTTAATTTTTAATCTAGGAACAATGCCAAATAATAATTTAATAAATAATAACTCTCAAAATAAAATTTAATTTCATAATAACCAAACATCACAATTTAATAAAATAAATAAATAAAATAATAATAACATTAAAATATTAAAATCCTCATTAATAAAAATATCTATTAACACTGCATATTTCATAATTTAATTTTATAATTTATATGAAAATTTCGGGTCATAACAGTCTTCCTCCTTATAAAAATTCATCCTAGAATTTTCAGAATAAAAGAAAGGAATACAAGAAATCATCGAGAAAAAAGATAAGGGCACGCTGTTCGCATCTCAGCTTCTGACTCCTAAGTGTACTCTTCTGAGTTGTTGTTCCTCCACAACACTTTGACCATCGGGATCCGTTTCTAACATAGCTGACGAACTTGAGAATTCACAATCACTATTGGTTCTTCCTCATACATTAGATCTTCATTTACTTCCACACTTTGGGGCTGTAACACTTGTGAAGGGTCTTAAATATACTTCCTTAGCATCGAGATATGGAACACTGGATGCACATGTGTCATATTTGGAGGCAAAGCCAACTGATATGCAACTATGCCAACTTTCTCCAAAATATTAAACGGTCCAATATATCTTGGTGCTAATTTTTCTTTCTTGCCAAATCTCATCACACCCTTCATCAGTGACACCTTTAGAAATACGTAATCCCCAACCTGAAACTCAATATCCTTGCACTTTAAATCTGCATAGCTCTTCTGTATACTAGTTGTGGTTTCTAATCTTTTGCTTATCAAAATAACTTTCTCAGCTGCATCCTGGATAATCTCAGGTCCAGTACGTTGTCTCTCTCCCACTTCATTCCAACATAGAGGGGATCTACAGTTTCTCCCACACAAAGCCTCATACAGTGCCATTTCAATACTGTTGTAGTAGTTGTTATTGTAAGCAAACTCTACCAATGGTAGATTATCATCCCAACTACCTTTAAGATCCATCACACACATTCTTAACATACCCTCAAGTGTTTGGATTGTCCTCTCAGTCTGACCATCTGTCTAAGGGTGAAAAGCAGTACTGAAGTCAATTTTAGTGCCCATAGCTTCTTACAACTTCTGCCAAAATCAAGAGGTGAACACAAAACCTCTATCAGATACAATAGACAAAGGTACTCCATGTAGGCACATAATATGCTTAACATACAGCTTGGCTAACTTGGCTACAAAAAAAGTAACTTTAACTAGCAAGAAGTGAGTTGATTTGGTTAACCTGTCCATAATTACCTAGATGGAATCGTATCTATCCTTTGAATGAGGTAACCCTACCACAAAATCCATAGTAACTCTCTCTCATTTCCAGTCAGGAATAGGAAGAGGCTGAAGCTTCCCAAAAGCTTTTTGATGTTCAACTTTCACCTACTGACAAGTCAAACACTTAGCAACAAAATTAGCTACATCCTTCTTCATACCATCCCACAAGTACAGATCCCTAATACTGTGGTACATCTTTGTAGCACCTGGATGTAAGCTACAAAATATGCTTCTTCTAGGATCTCCTCTCTCAGATTATCCATAATAGGTACACATAATCTTCCACTGATCCATAAATACCTTTATCACCTAGTGTAAAATCAGTAAATTTTTCTGCTCGTACATTCTCCTTAAGTTCAACCAAAATAGGATCTCAGCTTTGAGTTGCCTTAATTATATCCCTCAGTATTTATTTGACTTTAAATTGTGCCAATAATCCTCCTAATATGCTCATCTTCATCATTAACCCCTGATTCACTAACTGGTGCAACTCTTGGGTCAAAGGTCTCCTCTCCACACTAATGTGAGCAAGACTACCTGAGGATTTTCTACTCAAGGCATCTGCTAGTACATTAGCCTTGTCTAAATGATAAAGAATATTATAGTCATAATCCTTTAAGAGTTCCAACCATCTCCTCTGTCTCAAGTTCAGATCCCTCTACTAAAAAATGTACTTCAAGCTCTTGTGATCTGTGAAGATCTCACAAGTTACTCCATACAAGTAGTGTCTCCAAATCTTAAAAGCGAAGATCACTGCTGCCATCTTTAGGTCGTGAGTAGGATAATTCTGTTCATGTTTCTTCAACTGTTTAGAAGCATATGCAACTACCTTACCATTCTGCATCAACACACCACCTAGACTAACTCTGAAGGCATCATAATAAATAGTGAACTTGTCTTCTCCATTCGGCAAAGTCAGCACTAGAGTTATGGTCTACTTCTCCTTTAATAACTAAAAACTGTTCTCATAAGCATTTGATCACTCAAACTTCACATTCTTCTGAGTTAGGTAGGTCATATGTGCTATAATTCTTAAAAAATCTTAAATGAATCTCCTATAATACCCAGTCAAACTTAGAAAATTTGAATCTCAATGACTATCATCGATCTAAGCCACTCAGATACTACTTCAATCTTCTATACATTAACCTGGATACCATCTTTAGTCACTATGTGACCAAGAAATGCTACACTCTCAGTCCAGAAATCACACTTTGAGAATTTAGCATAAAGCTTATGTTCTCTCAGTGTCTATAATACTATCCTTAAGTGATATACATGTTCTTCCATACTCTTCAAATACACCAGTATATCATTAATGAAGATTACCACAAACTGATCCACATATGGTCTGAATACCCTGTTCATCAGATCCATGAAAGTAGCTAGGGCATTAGTTAACCCGAAGGACATCACCAAAAACTCATAATGACTATATTGAGTGTAGAATGCTATTTTAGGAACATCAGCTTCACTAATCCGCAACTGATGATAGCCCGAACTCAAGTCAACCTTAAAAAAGAACTGTGCACTCTAAAGCTGATCAAACAAATAATATATCCTTTGAAGAGGATACTTATTCTTAATCATCACTTTATTTAACTCTCTATAATCAATACACAGTCTTAGTGTACCATCCTTCTTCTTCATAAACAGGACTGGTGTACCCCAAGGAGAAACACTCGGTCTAACGAAACCCTTATCCAACAACTCTTACAACTGCTCCTTTAACTCCTTCAACTCTGCAGGAGTCATTCTATAAGGCAACATCAAAATAGGAGCTATTTCAGGAACCACATCGATACAAAATTCAATCTTTTCATGAGGTGGTAAACCTGGCAACTCATCATGAAACTCACAAGCTACCAGAACATTCCTAAGAGACAACTTCTCCACAGAAGTATCCCTGACTAGTGTAAAGTATCCCTGATAACCTTTCCTTAATATCTTCTTAGCCATAATAGTGGAAATTAGATTCTGAGGTGCAGAACTCTTGTCACCCACAAACTTAAACTCTTCTTCATCTGAAATTCTAAAAATCACCTCTTTACTCCATCAATCAACTATAGCATAGTGCTAAGTCAACCCATCCATTCCAAGGATCATATTAAAATCCATTCTCAAAATCACATCAAGTTAATTACACCCAAAATGAATGAATCCGCAAATAACTCTCTAAATTTTAGTCCTCAGCTTGGATGCTAATATACTAAACTTAATCCTATAACATACAGTTTTACTAGACTCTACTTATATAGTATTACATCTATAGCATGACACAATAGATTGAGAGTTCATGGGTATTCTTCTCAACTAATCGCTCTTCTCTTACTCTATGTAATAGCCGCCATGTGTAATTATCCCTCATTGAAGGTGCATGGAAGTATCTTAGAATTCACTCTTTAAACTCCAATCATGTCACAATAGTCACATAAAGCTAATTTGATGTACCAATCTTATACTGTAATCAAAACTGTCAACTTCACCATTAAGAGTACAAAAGTGTTTCGTTTACATTAAACATCTTCTGATTCCTTCATCAAAGCATATACAAAATAATTTTCATGCTTGGTTAAGTGCTACTAAGTCCTCATAAACCTTGGCTATGCCAGCCATAAATGCTGCAAGTTCGAGTTCAAAGGCTGCCTGTACCTCTTACAATAATAATATAATGCAAATGTGAATAGTTATTTAGGATAGTTAAGGTTTATTTTCTTTTCATTTCATTATTTTTTATATGTTTTTTTGGTTATTGAATTGATGTCTTTACTTATTTTATCATTAGGACTCACTATGTAAATTTTATGCATGATTTAGGGCTTAAATAACATTTAGAAGACACTAGGAGTTAAGTGGAACAAGTTAGGAAGTAAAAGGAGTCAACCTTGGATCATCAAGAAGGTGTAAAACTCATCACCAGGGGCATGAGTCATCACTGAGAGTCTTTGTGATGAGTTGTCACACTCGTGCCTTGCCCAAGAGTTGTAACTTTTCTCGGTTTGAGCAGTTTCCATATTTCAGTCATAACTCTATTTAAAGAAATCTAAATTAAGTGATTCAAGTTGCTCTAGAAATATAACAAAATGATCTTGTCACGACCCAAAACAGGGGCTATGACCGGCACTAGGAAACGAAAATTCTTTCGAATCCGGAACCCGTAGCAAGCCTAAAAATAAATAAATATGCAATAGTAATAATAATAACATAATTAAATAAAATATTATGCAGTGGAATAAAATCATAAATATATAAAAATAATAATCCACCATCACGGGATTTAAATCAAATCCACATCTCATATATATAAATAAACTCTTTAATACAAGTTTCAGTTCAAATTCTTAAAATACATAACTCACACAAATATTTACATAAAACCCACAATTTATTTACAACTACTGCAGTGTCTAGATTATAAAAATAAAACTCAAGTTAGCAGTTTACATAAAGAAGCCAGGGCGAAAGAAATCCGGCGTATAGGCTTGCTACTGAGGTTTGATGAAGATGACTCTCCTGAAAAATAGTCAACGGAGGGGAGTCAGACCTCACTGAGTGAATTACTATAGTATATATACATGCATACTAAATGACAATGCACACAGTCAATAGTATATATATAATAAGCATATATACAAGCAAATACACACAGATGCCATAAAATCCTTTTATATATTTTTATTAAAAATCACAGTTCATGAAGGATCAAATAGAACCCTAGAAAATCGTAACCTCAAACAGTGTTAGACAACACTCTAGCCATACAGGCTCACTTATTCCAATATATTCACTTGTTCCATTTGGACAGTAGACTGGCCCCGAGACACTAAGTCAACCGAGCTCCAGCAGTCTCACTGTTAGTGTGATTGGCCCCGAGACACTTGGTCAACCGAGCTCCAGCAATCACACTCCCAAATCCTTTCTCACACATCAAATAATCAAATCCAATCAACATCCACAAACGGTTAGTAATATAGCCTAAATGCTATAAGTGTACCGGTACGTACTCGTAACTAGTGCTGCCCACTAGGTAGCACGTTCTATTAATATCCTTCATTAAAACATAAAACATACATTCATAAAAATAAATGATGCATGAACTTAAATAAAATAGCAACATAAACCATATATATACTAGAAATATACCAAAAGTAAACCAGGTATATTTCGAGTATATATACGTCAAATAAATCCAATATAATTGTAAAATAAATTAGAAATATATTTAAAAATATTTTAAGTATAAATGTTTAATAAAACATGCATATAATTTAAAATATATAAAAAATAAACCAAAGATAAACCAAGAATAAACTAAAAATAAACTTAAATACTAATTGAGTTATTCATGCATATTTAATCAATATAAAACATACATTTCTAAATCATGCACCCTAAGCATATATATATAGAATAGTAACTCACACTTAGTGTGCTCCTCGAGATGGGTCCGACGGGCCTGGTCCACTAGGCCTCGGTCTCGGTGCAACCAAACAAATAATAAATAATAAACATCAGAATAAACCTAACAGAAAATCCTAGAAACTCAATCTAGAATATTGGACACAGAATCAGAATTAGGGTTCGACTGGATATCACGTTTTACGAGAATTCTACCAAAAATTCGGTAGAACCTTCCTTGTAAAACGGACATCTCTCTACTCAAAGAGTAGAGCCGGCCCTGCAAAGAAACACACTTCGAAAAATAGACACAGAATTACATCCACAACCCCTCGGTCGGACTCCAAACTACAGTTTACCGACCGAGGTCCACAATTCACAAAACAATATAGAAATATCGAAAATACCCTTATATCATAGAAATACATTTTATAAGAAGAAATTACATAATTAACCCTAAAACACATTAAAAACCAATAAAAACTCATTTATTTAGAAAAATTGTATATTATATATATAATTTGAAAATAATTCACGAAAAATAGTTTTAATTAATTAAAAATACTAAATAATTTGTAGAAATCATTTTTATACCTTAAATAACTATTAAAACCAATTTAATTATATTTTTAGTCAATTTAGGGTAAAATTACCAAAATACCCTTATATATATATATAAATACACTAAAATTACTCCAAAAATTCACCAAAAATAATATAATTGCAAAAAGTTTATTTTCTCAACATATTTATCAATAATATCAATTAACCAATTAATTTCAATTAAAAACACAATTAACCCTATTTTCTCAAAATTACATAAACTAATTAAATTCAAAATAAATACATAGAAATTCATAAAAATTCCAAATTAATTTCTATAATTCATTTCAACACCTATAATTACCATAAAACACAATTTCATTATTTATTTAATTAATTTTCGAAAATTAGAAAATAATAATAAAATATTCAAAAATACCCAAAAATCAAAATAATTTCCAAAAATTCTACAAAAATTCACACATGTAGATTAAGCTAAGGGGAACAACATTTGTTAAGGGATTTTTCATGAATCAATCAATTCGAATTTCAAAAAAATCAAAAACCCTAAAATGGCCGAATTACCAAAATCGAAACCTAAGCAAATCAAGACCATTTTAAGCGAAACAAAGCTTGGAATCACACTCACCGGAGCTCAAGGAGAAGAAAGAGATCAGCAGTGTCAAAAATGGTGGCTGGAAACACCGTGAACGACAGTGAGAATGAATTCGGCTTTCCGGCGATATCAAGCTCCTCCAACGTCGGAATTAGACTCTGCTGGCGGCGAAACAGCTAGAGGAAGGAGGTGGCACGCTGGGAGGCACACCGACGGTGAGAAAACGGGATGGTAGGTGGTGGAACGGTGATGGGAGCGATCGGGAATGAGGGAGGAGGATGAATGGCAAAACCATAATTAAATCAAACTTTATTTTTTTGTTTAATATTAAATGTATATGTATATATATATACTTTTACACTATATATTAAAATAATATAAACTCACACACATTAAATATACACCACACACATATAATTTAATATTTTTAATAATTTATACACTAAAAATAATTAAATAATATTAAAACTAATTAATAAATAATAAAATATTAGGGTAATTAATTAAACCCTAATTAAATAAATAAATACACATATATACATTATTTAGTACTTTAAAAATATATATGAGTTCATGCAAGTCCGTAAAATTGTTTAAAATAATTAATAACAAATAATTTACGTGTCAATTTTCCCGAAAATGCAAGTCCGGAAAAATTTTACGTAAAGTGCTTAAAATAATATAAAACAATTAAAAATCAATTTTAATTAAATAGCAACTCATGAAATATCATAAATATATACAAAAATTATTAACACTACATATCCCGATGTAGTATTAAAATATTTAAAAATACAGGATATTACAGTCTTCTCCCCTTATAAGAATTCATCCTCGAATTCCAGAAAGAAAATGATCATAAGATCAAGAAGGGAAGAGATATGGGTAAGAAGCTCGCATCTCAGCTTCAGCCTCCCATGTATGCTCCTCAACTCTGTTGCTACGCCACAGAACCTTGACCATCAGAATCCGCTTCGATCGCAACTGTCGAACTTGATAGTCTACGATCGCCACAAGTTCTTCCATAAACATCAAATCTTCACTCACTTCTACACTGTCGAGCTGCAACACGTGTGAAGGGTCTGAGACATACTTCCTTAGCATCGAGATATGAAATACTGGATGCACTTGTGACATACTCGGAGGCAAATCCAACCAATATGCAACAGTGCCAACTCTCTCCAGAATCTCAAACGGTCTGATATATCTCGGTGCTAACTTACCCTTCCTGCTAAATCTCATCACACCCTCCATTGGAGATACCTTCAGAAAAATAAAATCTCCAACCTGAAACTCCACATCTCTACACCTAGGATCCGCATAGCTCTTCTGCCTGCTAACTGCGGTCTCTAATCTGTGCTTAATCATGGCGACTTTCTCTGCAACATCCTGAACCATCTCAAGTCCAGTCAAAGCTCTTTCACCAATCTCATCCCAACTCAAAGGGGATCTACACTTCCTCCCATACAACGCCTCATATGGTGCCATGCCAATACTTCTATGGTAGCTGTTATTATATGCAAACTCTACGAGTGGCAAATGATCATCTCAGCTACCTCCCAAATCCAAGACACACATCCTCAACATATCTTCTAGTGTCTGGATCGTCCTCTCAGACTGACCATCTGTCTGAGGATGAAAAGTAGTACTGAAGTCCAACCTAGTGCCCATCGCTTCTTGCAACTTCTGCCAAAAATGAGAGGTAAACACTGAACCTCTATCTGACACAATGGATATAGGTACTCCATAAAGGCATATGATATGCTTCACGTACAGTTTCGCCAATCTAGCTACAGAATAAGTGGCTTTCACAGGTAAGAAATGTGCAGACTTTGTCAACCTGTCTACAATCACCTAGATGGAATCGTATCCATCCTTAGAACGAGGTAAACCAACCATAAAATCCATAGCTATCCTTTCCCACTTCCATTCAGGAATAGGAAGAGGCTGAAGCTTCCCAGAAGGCTTATGATGTTCAGCTTTCACTTGCTGACATGTCAGGCACTTAGCAATATAATCAGCGACATCCTTTTTCAATCCATCCCACCAGTATAAGTCTCTGATACTGTGGTACATCTTAGTGACACCTGGATGTACGCTATAGGCTGTAGAATGTGCTTCCTCTAGGATCTCTTCTCTCAAATCATCCTCATTAGGAACACACAATCTACCACTGATCCACAACACACCATCATCATCGAGTGTGAAATCAATGAACTTCCCTGCTCTGACATTCTCTGTAAGCTCCTCTAGAATAGGATCTCAGCTCTGAGCTGCTTTAATCCTATTCCTCAGTACAGATCGCACCTTAAATTGAGCTAGCAGTCTACCTGATCTACTGATCTTCATCATCAGACCTTGATCCACTAATAGATACAACTCCTGGATCAACGGTCTCCTCTCAACACTGATGTGAGCAAGACTGCCTGAGGACTTTCTACTCAAGGCATCTGCTACTACATTAGCCTTGCCCGGATGATATAATATCTCACAGTCATAATCCTTCAATAATTCCAACCATCTCCTCTGCCTCAGATTCAGATCTCTTTACTGAAAAATGTACTTAAGGCTCTTGTGATCAGTAAATATCTCACAAGTCACCCCGTACAGATAATGTCTCCAGATCTTCAGAGTAAAGATCACTGCAGCCATTTTAAGGTCATGTGTGGGATAGTTCTGCTTATGCTTCTTCAACTGCCTTGAAGCATAGGCTATCACCCTTCCATTCTGCATCAACACACAATCAAGGCCAACTTTAGATGCATCATAATAAACTGTGAACTTGTCCATACTATTAGGCAAAGCTAACACTGGTGCTGTGGTCAATTTCTCCTTCAACAACTGGAAACTGTTCTCACAAGCTTCTGACCACTCGAATCTAACATTCTTCTGAGTCAAGCAAGTCATAGGGGCTGCAATTCTGGAAAAATCCTTTACAAACCGCCTATAATACCCTGCTAAACCTAAAAAACTTTGAATCTCAGTAACAGAAGTTGGTCTAGGGCACTCAGACACTGCTTCAATCTTCTATGGATCAACCTGGATACCTTCTTTAGACACCACGTGTCCAAGAAAAGAAACACTCTCCATCCAGAAATCACACTTCGAGAATTTAGCATAAAGCTGATGATCTCTCAGTGTCTGTAGTACAATCCTTAAGTGATATACATGCTCCTCCATACTCCTCGAATAAACCAGTATATCATCAATGAAGACTACCATACACTGATCCACATATGGTCTGAATACCCTGTTCATCAGGTCCATAAAAGCTGCTGGTGCATTAGTCAAACCAAAAGACATCACTAGAAACTCATAATGGCCATATCTAGTGCGGAATGCCATTTTAGGAATATTAGCTTCACTAATCTGCAACTGATGATAACCTGACCTCAGATCAATCTGAGAAAAGAACTGTGCACCCTATAGCTGATCAAATAAGTCATCTATCCTTGGGAGAGGATACTTGTTCTTCACTGTCACGTTATTTAGCTCTCTGTAGTCAATGCACAGTCTCAGGATACCATCCTTCTTCTTCACAAACAAGACTGGTGCACCCCAAGGAGAAACACTGGGTCTGATAAAACCCTTATCCAATAACTCTTGCAATTGCTCCTTCAACTCTTTTAACTCTGCAGGAGCCATTCTGTAGGGTGGCATAGATATAGGAGTAGTACCTGGAACCACATCTATACAGAATTCAATCTCTCTGTGAGGTGGTAAACCTGGCAACTCCTCAGGAAAAACATCAGGAAACTCACAAGCAACAGGAACTTCTATGAGTGACAACTTCTCCACTGAAGTATCCCTGACCAATGCCAAATATCCCTGACATCCTTTCCTTAACAACTTCCTAGCTGTAATAGCATAAATAAGATTCTGAGGTGCTGAACTCCTATCACCCACAAACTTAAACTCTTCTTCATCAGGAATTCTGAAAGTCACCTCTTTATTCCTACAATCTACCACGGTATAGTGCTGAGATAACCAGTCCATTCCCAAAATAACATCAAACTCCATCACATCCAACAGAATTAAATCAGTAGATAATTCTCTATCTCCCACGAGAACTAGACAACCAGAAAGAACAATATGAATGTCCAAAGAATCGCTCAAAGGAGTGGTAACAGACAAAGAAAAAGCCATCCTCAAAGCTTGCCAATAAGACTTGGAAGCAAAAATGGGAGAAACAAACGAATGCATGGCACCCGAATCAAACAAAACCCATGCATCCAGGTAACAGACAGAAACAATACCTGCCACGACTGCATTGGATGCCTGATCATCCTGCTGAGTAAGGTGGAAAACTCTGGCCTATCCTCAACTTCCCTACTGATTGGTAGAAAGCCTGGCCAACACCTCTGGCACCTCCTCTAGTACCTCTACCACGACCTTGCTGTGGAACAAGCTGAGTGGAACTCTGATGCTGGGCTGGAGGTAACTGAAATGGTATGGGCGTAGCACTAGCAATTGACTGCTGAGGAAATCATGGAATATGCAGTTGCTGATACCCTGAGTAAGGACACGATCTAGCAAAATGTCCTGTCTTCCCGCATCTGAAGCATGTCAGTGGTGTCAAATAACACGGTCCCTGATGGACTCTACCACAGGTCTAGCAAACACTGGCAGCTAATCCAGAACTACGACCACTGCTGCTGCTTGAAGCACCTGACCCGAATTTGAATGGTCTACGTTGACCTCCACGACCATGTCTGCTGCTCCGATGCACTCGTTGTTGCTGCCTCTGACTCTGCTGAGTCAGACCTCGCTGCTGACTACTCGAACCAATATGAAAATTAGAATACGGAGTAGTCTGCAATCCACTTGACTGAACTCCCAGCTAGTAATGATCAGGCATCGCTCCCTGCCTAACTAGCCTCAGCTTAATCTCCTTGGCCAACTCAATCACAGACTCTAGAGTAAGGCCTACTGTAGGCATACCAGCAAATGTTGAACCTAATCCGGTAACGTAGGTAGTGACTGCGAAATACTGGTCTCGCATCAGATCCTCTGCATATCTACCCAGCCGAAGAAACTCTCGGGTGTACTCCTCTACTGATCGATCACCGCAAGAAATGCTGGTCAATTAGAGACGATAGCTCATACAGAGAGGCTCTGGACAGAATCTCCTCATAAATCGCTCTCGAAACTGAGCTCAGGTCATCATCATCATATAAGGTTGAATCATCTGAATAACCTAGTCTAGGGCTGGTCCCTCGACAGACAGCTCGACGATCATAATCCGTTGGTACTCGGTGTGAGCAGTCCGAGTCCAAGTCTCAATCGCGTGCAGAAAGTCTAACGAATCAGAAGTCCCATCAAACGCAATCCTGCCAACTCTGGCATAGAATAGAGCTACCTCAGGGTCAGACATACCCTGCTAATAGGTAGGCTGAATAGGTGGAACACTGGAGGTACAGGAACATCCTCAAACTCAGGCTCAACAGGCTCCTCGTCCTGAAACTCTCTCTGCCTACGGCGACTGACCGCTCCTCGAGGTCTACCTCTGCCACGACCTCTACGTCTAACTGGCTGCTCAGGAGGTAAAACCTCATCCTGAAAAGATTCATCATCCTCAGCCTCAACGACCAGTGGAGTGACACGCGCTCGCCTCCTCATTCTAAAAGACAATAGAATGATTCAGACAAAATAGACAACGAAAGAATAACGCAGAAAACTAAAGCAAGGAATACTTATCAAGACATACTTGAACCTAATTATAATATCCCATGTTTTTAAATATTTTTACACTGTATCGGGATATGCAGTGTTAATAATTTTAGTATATGTAACATGATATTTTACGAGGTTGATGTGTATTTAAAACTTATTTTAATTACTGTGTCTTATTTATAATGCTTTACGTAAAATTTTCCCGAGACTTGCATTTTCGGGGAAATTTTCACGTAAATAATTTATTATTAATTATTTTAAATATATTTTCGGACTTGCATGAACTCATACGTATCTTTAAATTACTAAAAACCGTGTATGCGTGTAAATATTTATTTAATTAGGGTTTAGTATTTTACCCTAATATTTTATTAATTGATTAATTGGTTTATTGTTATTTAATTATTTTTAATTAACATTAAATTTTAAAATATTAAATATTAAGTGTGTGGATGTAATTTTTTTAAATATTTTATTAAAATTATTTTTTTATTATTTTTCTTTTTTTTTTCTTTTTTCTTTTTCTTTTTTTTTTCTTTTCTTTTTCTTCTTCTTCTTCTTCTTCTTCTTCTTCTTCTTCTTCTCCTTCCCTGCGCCTGACCACTCCCTCACCACCAACCACCACTGCAACTATCGTTCCCCTACCATCGGTGTGCCTCTCGGCTTGCCACCGTCGTTCCCAGCCGTCCCCCACCACCAGCAGCCTTCTTCCCCGGCGCCGGCGAGCTATTTTTCTTCTTTTGGCCGAAATTCTTCTCCTCACCGTCGACGACGATTCCGGCCACCATTTTTGACAACGCCGGTCTCTTTCTTATCCTTGAGCACTGGTGAGTGTGATTCTAGCTTTGGTTTGAGCTTAAATGGTCTAGATTTTCTTAGTTTTGAATTTTCCTAATTCGGCTATATTAGGGTTTTTGATTTTTTTTGAGCTTCGAATTGATTGATTCATAAAAAATCCCTTCACAAATGTTGATCCTAGTAGCTTAATATACATGTATGAATTTTTTTGGAATTTTTGGAGATTTTTTGGATTTTTGGGTATTTTTGAATATTTTAATATTATTTTCTAATTTTCGGAAATTAATTAAATAAATTATGAAATTGTGTTTTATGGTTAAATTAGGTGTTAAAATGAATTATAGGAGTTTATTTGGAATTTTTATGAATTTCTAAGTATTTATTTTGAATTATTGAAGTTTATGTAAATTTGGGAAATTAGGTTTAATTATATTTTTATTTGAAATTAATTGGATAATTGAGTTTAATTATTAAAATTATTGATAAATATGTTGAGAAAATTAATTTTGGATAATTGTATAATTTTTGGTGAATTTTTGAAGTAATTATAGTATATTTATATATATAAGGGCATTTTGGTAATTTTACCCTAAATTGGCTAAAAAATATAATTTAATTGGTTTTAATAATTATTTAAGGTATAAAAATGATTTCTACAAATTATTTAGTATTTTTAACTAATTAAAACTATTTTTCGTGAATTATTTTCAATTATATATATAATAAACGGTTTTACTAATAAAATGAGTTTTTATCGGTTTTTACTGTGTTTTTAAGGTTAATTATGTAATTTCTATTTATAAAATGAATTTCTGTGATATAAGGGTATTTTTGGTATTTTCATAATTATTCTGTGTTTGTGGACCCCGGTCGGTGGACTGTAGTTTGGAGTCCGACCGTGGGATTTTGATTGTGCTTTGTGTAGTTCTTCGAAGTGTATTTCCTTACAGGGTCGGCTCTACTCTTTTGAGTAGAGAGATGTCCGTTTTACAGGGGAGGTTCTGTCGAATTTTCGATAGAATTCTCGTAAAACGCGATGTCCGGTCGAACCCTAATCTCAATTCTGTGTTTAATATTCTAGATTGAATTCTAGGATTTCTGTTAGGGCTATTCTGATTTTTGTCGTTATTGTTTGTTTAGTTGCGCCGAGACCAAGGACTAGTGGACCATGCCCGTCGGACCCATCTCGAGGAGCGCACTAATTTGTGAGTTACTATTTTATATATATATGCCTTAGGATTCATGATTTTAGAAATATATGTTTTATTTTGATTAAAATGCATAAATAATGTGATTTGTATTTAAGTATATTTTTGGTATATAATAAATTGTATACATGTTTTGTTAATAAATTATATTTAAAATGTTTTTAAATATATTTCTAGCTTAATTTATAATTTGATTGGATTTATTTGACGTATATATACTCGAAATATACCTGGTTTACTTTTGGTATATTTCTAGTATAATATATGAGTTTATGTTGATATTTTATTGAACTTCATGCATCATTTATTTTTGTGAATGAATGTTTTATATTTATTAATGAAGGATATCGATAGAACGTGCTACCTAGTGGGCAGCACTAGGACCGAGTACGTACCGGTACGCCTATAGTATTTAGGCTATATTACTAACCTATTTATGGATATTGATTGGTTATGATTATTTGATGTGTGAGATATGGTTTGGGTGTGATTGCTGGAGCTCGGTTGACCAAGTGTCTCGGGGCCAATCACACTGGCAGTCAGACTGCTGGAGCTCGGTTGACTTAGTGTCTCGGGGCCAATCTACTGTCTAAATGGATTAAGTGGATATATTTGGATTAAGTGAGCCTGTGTGGCTAGAGTGTTGTCTAACATTGATTGAGGTTTCGATATCATAAGGTTCTATTTGATCATTCATAAAAGATGATTTTCAATAAAATATATATAAAATGATTTTATTGCATCTATGTGTATTTGCCTGTATATATACATATTAGATATATACTCGTTGACTGTATGCATTGTCATTTAGTGTGTATGTATATATATTATAGTAATTCACTCAGTGAGGTCTGACTCCCCTCCGTTGATAATTTTTCAGGAGAGTCAACATCTTCAGACCTCAGTAGCAGGCCCATATGCCAGATTTCTTTTGGCCCCGGCTTCTTTGTGTAAACTGCTTACTTGAGTCTTATTTTTATAATCTAGACACTGCAGTAGTGGTAAATTAAATTGTCGGGATTTTATGTATTTTATTTATGTGAGATATTGTATTATATTTGAAACTGGATTTGTATTAAAAGATTTATATATATAAGATGAGATTGACTTAAATCCAGTTGGTGAAAATTATATTATGATACTTATGATTTTTATTTCCGCTGCAATTTAATATTGTTATTATTATTATTGCAAGTTTATTTTATTTTTTTGGCTTGCTACGGGTTCCGGATTCGAAAGAATTCCCGTTCCCTAGCGCCGGTCATGGCCCATGTTTTGGGTCGTGACACTAATTCAATGCAGTAGTTACCAAAAGAAAACACAACTTTGAAAACTAGGGCCACAACTCACACAACTAAGCCCTGACACAGAACTCCGCTCTGATACTAACTTTGTCACGACCCAAAATAGGGGCCATGACTGGCGCTAGGGAATGGGAATTCTTTTGAATCCGGAACCCGTAGCAAGCCTAAAAATAAATAAACATGCAATAGTAATAATAATAACATAATTAAATAAAATATTATGCAGTGGAATAAAATCATAAATATATAAAAATAATAATCCACCATCACGGGATTTAAATCAAATCCACATCTCATATATATAAATAAACTCTTTAATATAAGTTTTAGTTCAAATTCTTAAAATACATAACTCACACAAATATTTACATAAAACCCATAATTTATTTACAATTACTACAGTGTCTAGATTATAAAAATAAAACTCAAGTTAGCAGTTTACATAGAGAAGCCGGGGCAAAAGAAATCCGGCATACAGGCCTGCTACTGAGGTCTGATGAAGATGACTCTCCTGAAAAATAGTCAACGGAGGGGAGTCAGACCTCACTGAGTGAATTACTATAGTATATATAAATGCATACTAAATGACAATGCACACAGTTAATAGTATATATATAATAAGCATATATATAAGCAAATACACACAGATGCCATAAAATCATTTTATATATTTTTATTGAATATCACAGTTCATGAAGGATCAAATAGAACCCTAGAAAATCATAACCTCAAACAGTGTTAGACAACACTCTAGCCATACAGGCTCACTTATTCCAATATATTCACTCGTTCCATTTGGACAGTAGACTGGCCTCGAGATACTAAGTCAACCGAGCTCCAGCAGTCTGACTGTCAGTGTGATTGGCCCCGAGACACTTGGTCAACCGAGCTCCAGCAATCATACTCCCAAATCCTTTCTCACACATCAAATAATCAAATCCAATCAACATCCACAAACGGTTAGTAATATAACCTAAATGCTATAAGCATACCGGTACGTACTCGGTCCTAGTGCTGCCCACTAGGTAGCACGTTCTATTGATATCCTTCATTAAAACATAAAACATACATTCATAAAAAATAAATGATGCATGAACTTAAATAAAATAGCAACATAAACCATATATATACTAGAAATATACCAAAAGTAAACCAGGTATATTTCGAGTATATATACGTCAAATAAATCCAATATAATTGCAAAATAAATTAGAAATATATTTAAAAATATTTTAAGTATAAATGTTTAATAAAAACATGCATATAATTTAAAATATATAAAAAATAAACCAAAGATAAACCAAGAATAAACTAAAAATAAACTTAAATACTAATTGAGTTATTCATGCATATTTAATCAATATAAAACATACATTTCTAAATCATGCACCCTAAGCATATATATATAGAATAGTAACTCACACTTAGTGTGCTCCTCGAGATGGGTCCGACGGGCCTGGTCCACTAGGCCTCGGTCTCGGTGCAACCAAACAAATAATAAATAACAGACATCAGAATAAACCTAATAGAAAATCCTAGAAACTCAATCTAGACTATTGGACACAGAATCAGAATTAGAGTTCGAGCCGGACATCACGTTTTACGAGGAATTCTACCAAAAATCCGGCAGAACCTCCCCTGTAAAACGGATATCTCTCTACTCAAAGAGTAGAGCTGGCCCTGCAAAGAAACACACTTCAAAAAATAGACATAGAATTACATCCACAACCCCTCGGTCGGACTCCAAACTACAGTTTACCGACCGAGGTCCATAATTCACAAAATAATATAGAAATACCGAAAAATACCCTTATAGCATAGAAATACATTTTATAAGTAGAAATTACATAATTAACCCTAAAACACATTAAAAATCAATAAAAACTCATTTATTTAGAAAAATCGTATATTATATATATAATTTGAAAATAATTCATGAAAAATAGTTTTAATTAATTAAAAATACTAAATAATTTGTACAAATCATTTTTATACCTTAAATAACTATTGAAACCAATTTAATTACATTTTTAGTCAATTTAGGGTAAAATTACCAAAATACCCATATATATATAAATACACTAAAATTACTCCAAAAATTCACCAAAAATAATATAATTGCACAAAATTTATTTTCTCAACATATTATCAATAATATCAATTAACCAATTAATTTCAATTAAAAACACAATTAACCCTATTTTCTTAAAATTACATAAACTAAATAAATTCAAAATAAATACATAGAAATTCATAAAAATTCCAAATAAATTTCTATAATTCATTTAAACACCTAAAATTACCATAAAACACAATTTCATAATTTATTTAATTAATTTTTGAAAATTAGAAAATAATAATAAAATATTCAAAAATACCCAAAAATCAAAATAATTTCCAAAAATTCTACAAAAATTCAAACATGTAGATTAAGCTAAGGGAAACAACATTTTTTAAAGGATTTTTCATGAATCAATCAATTCGAAGTTCAAAAAAATCAAGAACCCTAAAATGGCCGAATTACCAAAATCGAAACCTAAGCAAATCAAGACTAGTTTAAGTGAAACAAATCTTGGAATCACACTCACCGGAGCTCAAGGAGAAGAAAGAGACTGGTGGTGTCGAAAATGGTGGCCAAAAACGCCGTGAACGATGGTGAGAATGAATTCGGCTTTCTGACGATATCAAGCTCCTCCGACGTCGAAAATGGACTCTGCTGGCGGCGAAACAGCTGGAGGGAGGAGGTGGCACGCCGGGAGGCACACTGACGGTGAGAAAACGGGATGGCAGGTGGTGGAACGGTGATGGGAGCGATCGGGAATGAGGGAGGAGGATGAATGGTAAAACCATAATTAAATCAAACTTTATTTTTTTGTTTAATATTAAATGTATATGCCATATATATATATATATACTTTTACACTATATATTAAAATAATATAAACTCACACACATTAAATATACACCACACACATATAATTTAATATTTTTAATAATTTATACACTAAAAATAATTAAATAATATTAAAACTAATTAATAAATAATAAAATATTAGGGTAATTAATTAAACCCTAATTAAATAAATAAATACACATATATATATTATTTAGTACTTTAAAAATATATATGAGTTCATGCAAGTCCGTAAAATTGTTTAAAATAATTAATAATAAATAATTTACGTGTCAATTTTTTCGAAAATGCAAATCCCGAAAATTTTTTACGTAAAGTGCTTAAAATAATATAAAACAATTAAAAATCAATTTTAATTAATAGCAACTCATGAAATATCATAAATATATACAAAAATTATTAACACAGCATATCCCGATGTAGTATTAAAATATTTAAAAATACGGGATATTACAGATCTACAACTTTCATGAAGGAACTTTCTAGAGATAAGTCATATGGATGGACAGAAATGCCCTTCAAGTTACCAAATCTGCAAAAGGGGGTGACCTTTGATGTCAAGTGGTGGCTTTACAAGTCCAACCATATTCTAGTCACTTTTAGTAGCTTCTGAGCTCTATGTATGCATCATTTCTGGTCTGAAACAAGGGAGACATATGAATTATTATAGTGTTTTAGAAATAAAATTATTATCTTTTTGTTTTAAGAGTCATTGTAAGAAACACTTGAAGAAGACAAAGCCAAGTGTAAGAGAAGATCATCCTAAATCAAGAATTCTTTAGAAGACATGAAAGGGAGTTTTACTTATTCAATTCTTTCCCTCTTTATCTTTCTTTCTATATTGAATTTGGTTTTCTTTTATTGCTTCTTAATCATGTATTTAGGCTAAGTCTTTATATGGGAATTATAATGATGAATTAAATAAAAACTACATTTTTATCTTATATTATTCATGATTTAATTTCAATTAGTGCAATTTATGTTATGTATGTTTGATCACCATATGTAACTTATTAATCAAATAATTTACAATGAGAATTTGAGTAATTTGGTGGAAAGTAATTGAGATTACTTAAGAATGGAATTTGACTTGGAGATGAGGGATTCATCTTAAGGAAAATAGAATTAGTATAATGTGTTTTATGATTTTCTCTTATCTCTGTATTGCCATGAGAATGAATGTAGACTCTAAGAGGAAATACTTTTAATTGACAATGAGATTTGCTTTTAAAGATTATAGACTAATTTCCAATCAATATGTTTTATGATAATTATATTTAAAGTTCTTGTTTGATTCTGATTTGTGATTCTCCTATATATATATATATATATACATTGTTATAACTTGTCTTAATATTTTAACAATTAGTTAGTGTTTAGGTTTCTTTGTTTGTTTTAGTCATTATTATTATTCTAGTTTATTTTACCTATCCATCTAAGTATCTATTTAGTTAATACAAGATTGACCCAATTCCCGAGTGTTTAACACCCTTTTGCTCTATACTAAGTCCTAGAGATTAGGGTATATAAATCTAACTTGCAACAAGTAACTACTATGGCCTTTAGTTATGTATAGTTGCCTCTGACCTATCCCTATACTAAATAGGTGTAGTAGGGGCTAAAAACTAAAATCTCAACTTCAACTTGAAAGGACTGTTTATCAATTTTTATTGTCTCTATGGTAAAACCAGTTCGCGTTCACTTCACTTGAAAAGATGTGGAAGTCAACAAGATTCAAAACACAGATTATACATAGAATTGTCATATCCTGAGCTCTCTACTGAAATAGAGGCTACATCTGCTATATGACCAGAGGTATCAGCACTACACCTTGTGGAACTCCTGGTGCATGGGCAACATCATCAAAACCCTATGCCATAGGCTCTTCATTATGTTGTTCCCATAATTTACAGTGACCACCTGGCCCTCTAGATTCACTACTTACCCTACGCCTAGCTAGCTACACAAGTGGTAGAACCTTATCCTTAAAAGCCTGTCCGTCATTAGTCTCATTGATCGATGGAGCAACTCATGCTCGCCACAATTAGAAAAGAACAAAAGCAAAATGTACAATTCAAACATAAACAGACAACAAATAGACATCCTAACGGTTATGCGAAAAACTAAAACAAGACTTATCAAAGACATAGTCGAACCTAATTTATTGTAGTAGTTTCAAAGAAAAAATCAACTCTACTAACCTACATCCACAACACTAAAGCCTAGGCTCTGATACCAACTTTTTCATGATCAACACTAGGGAACGGGAATTCTTTCGAATTTAGAACCCGTAACAAGTCATAAAAATAAAAACACGTGGAAATAAAATATAAGAATATCAAGGAATTTAAATCTTAAAATAATATTAAAGAAATTCTCGTATCATGTATTAAAATATAATATACATAATTCTTCAAACACAAATCCCCGTAAAAAATAATATTAAATACTACATCACTCAAATACTACTACTATAGCTGTTAGAGCACAAATAAGAGTTTAAATATAAAATTACATTAAGCAGCCGGGGCTGAAGAAAATCGACGAAAGGGTCTATAACTGAGGTCTGATGAAGTAGCTGAAAAAATATTGAGGGGGGTCAAACCTCACTGAGTGAATTATTATTATATATATACATGTATTATAAAATACAGGCATCAGTATAATAATATATTTATATTTATATAATATGATATACATGCATTTCATACACATGCCAAAAATCAGTTTTTAAGTGCAATAATAAATATTTTGGTGGAGGATTGGAATGGAACCCTAAATAGTCTGTAACCTCGATCACATAACCAATAGCCAACTGGCTTATCCATAACTCCAAATATTTATTTATCCAACTCAAGGTAGTAGAGTGGCCCTGAGTACACTAGGTCAACCGAGGATTCGCAGCCACCCTTTCCAATAACCATTAATCTTAATATTCAATTCATAATCAAAATCTCTCAACCTAAAATCTATTATACTGTCATGCAATAGTTCTAACATAGCCCACTAGGTGGCATATTCTACAACTATCCTCCAAATCATACTTATAAATATTAAAAATAATGAAATGATTAATTAAAACATGGTAGCATCCATTCATCAAACAATATACCATTTATATATCAAATATATACAAAATATAAATATAAGCATTTAAATAAATAATTCATATTTAATTTCACATTATTTAAATCATGGATGCTCACAAAAATATTTATTCTACGTGCAATGCATATATATAATGATAACTCATTATAATACTGCGCTTTGCTGTTACGGTTCAGCTGGCTGGGTTCGATCAGTCTAGCTCACGGCGCAGTTAAAGGAAAATAATAATAATATTATTATTAGAATAAAATTCTTAATTTAATAACTCTAGAATTTCTAAGAATGACTCGATCTAAAATTTCAAATTTAAACTCGGACCGATTGTCATGTTTTACAAGAAATCCACCAAAAATTTGTCAGAGTCTCCTCTATAAAACAAATATCTCCCTATAAAAGTAGGGTCAATCCTGCATAGAAAATATACTTCTATAACACATAAGTTCAACTGCTCAGGTTGGGCTCCCCGAACTACTCATAATGCCCAATCGAGCCTCAATAATCCACAAATATATATATATATATATATATATATATATATATATATATATATATATATATATATATATATATATATAATATATATATATATATATATATATATATATATATAATTTCAAATAATTCACCCAAAAATCATAAATAGTTTAAAACAAAATAATTAATAACAATTCCAATTAAAATTAAAGAATTTACTAACTTCCAAAATACATATGTAGACATAAACTATCAAAATTCAATCAAATACCACAATAAATAAACTAATAATAAATACCATTAATTCATCCAAAATTATAAAAATCTCATTTAAATATCAAAATCAACTTATTTATATAATAAAAATATCAAAAATATTTATTTTCCAAATTAAATAATAAAATTTCAAAAACAAGTAAATAAAATTAATTAAACCCATTCTTTTAAATATTCTAAATTAAATAGCATTCAATTACCGATAATCAATTAAATTATTTAATTATTTAATTTAAACAATTAAAACTCATTTAAGTTTAAAATTAATAATTAAAATTATTATTTGGATATAATTCTGGAAATTAATAAGCTAAAAATAGTAATTAATTTATAAAAATTACATTAATACCAATTATTATTCAAAAATTGTCTAAAACACAATAATTACTAATAATTTCAATTAAAATATAAAATTTACTCCTTTATATTAATTTCTCCAAAAATTATATTTTTTACATAAACATTCAAAAATTCGTAACATAATTTAAATAAACTTCTTTCATGAAACTTGCTCTAAATAATATATAGAATTTAATAAAAATAAAAAAAATCGGACCAGGGACTTTGTGAACATTAACTGAACCCGAAAATATGTATTTTTAAAAATAATTTCAAAAAAATAAATAAAAATAATACTTAGGTAGATCTTAGCTCAAAAATCAATTTATCTAACTACCACATCTCCAAATAAAATTATTTTCAATAAGAAGAATCAAATTAAACATATTGACATAAAATAAAAATCGAGTTTTTGGAATCTTTACTAGTCGATCCACTCGAAACTAACTATGTATTATCAAAGCTTGTAGTGTGAGCTTCGAAACGAGCCCAAACTCTATCAGTTTTCTCACTAGCGACCAAACTGCACTTTTCACACAGTGCAGTCTTCCTCTACTATCGATGTTATTACTGCTGCAGGTGCTACTGAGGTGGTGGCGCACAGAGGTTTGGTTGGTGGTTCGACGTGAGATAGTGAAGTGAGAAGAAGAAGAAGAAGAAGAAAAGAGGGGAAGAAGAAGCCCAAAAAAAAAAGTTTTTTTTTTTAGAAATATATATATATATATATATATATATATATATATATATATATATATATATATATATACAACAATTAATTTAAATTTAATAAAAGTATACGACAAATAATAATAATAATCAAATAAATAATCAAATCCTAATTAACACTAATTAATCCCTAAATTAATATTAATAATATTAAATAATAAATAATAATAAAATTTAACTTTAATTTTTAATCTAGCAACAATGCCAAATGATAATAAAATAAATAATAACTCTCGAAGTAAAATTTAATTTCATAATAACCAAACATCACAATTTAATAAAATAAATAAATAAAATAATAATAATGTCAAAAATATTAAAATCCTCATTAATAAAAATATCTATTAACACTGCATATCTTATAATTTAATTTTATAATTTATATGAAAATTTCGGTTCATAACAATATGTTCACTATCAAACATCCACCGAACTCCGAGCTTCAAGCTTCAAAGCATTAATGCTTAGAAACAGTTGCGCATCCAAGTCTAAGCATCCGAGTTCGAACATCAAAGAGTTCGAGTATTAAGAGCTCCGAGAATTAAGTCACTGAAGCATATCCACACTCAAACATCTAAGTATAGTTCTCATCCCGTTTTTATTTGAAATGAGCATTGAGCTTGGTTTCTAAAAGTTTGAATTCCTTATTACTGAAGATTAAGGCTATGATTAGTTGGATTTGAGTATTAATCAAATTCCGAGCATCAGACATCGACTTCATGACCATTCAGACTTCAAGTAATGAGCTATCAATCAGAAGTTAACAATCACATAGATTTGATATTCTCTAGTTGGTATGATTTCTCGAGACATCTGAGCAGGCCATCTCATAAAATATAATCTTAGCTATCAAATTTTATCCATGTTATTCTTTGGCATCAAAGTTTTATAGCCGGATAAGATATATAAATCTTTAAACATGAACTGTACTAAAAAAAACTACAAAAAAAAGGGTGACAGTATGCAAAAGAATGTCGACAACCAAGTATTTGAGTACCCAAATCTAAGCATCATAGCACTGAAGACTAGAGCCAAGAAGTCATCCGGATAAACTAACTAGAAAGAAGTTAAACTCGGAAGCTAAACATCTAGAGAATTCGAGATTCTAAGGTGACAAGCATCAACCAAGTATCGAGCTCTGGACATTTAGCATCTAACAAGTTCCCTTCATAAGCACTCAGACTTCGATCATCAAACAATAAATTCTAAGACAATCCATCACCAGAGTTTATTACTCTCTAGCTTATGGGAGTCTCAGAGCACGCTATCTCGGAGCCAAAACCTCACCGTTAGGATTTTGAGTTAAATAAAAATGAAAAAAGGAATTATGTCACTGAAGATTTGAGTCAAGTAAAGCCCCACCAGCTTCACTTTCAATCCTAGGAAGGTAGGGCATGTTAATTTTTAGGCCATCTCGATTTCATTCAACTAAATAGTCACTTATGCCATATGAACATTCAATGGAACGGGTTCTAGTGATAACGTTAAAGAAAAAAAAACAACAATAGGTGGATCCAATTTGGATGGGTTGTCACAAGGTGATCATCAAGATAGTTGTCTCCCTTACAAGCATGCATATGGCTTTCTTTGTGTTAGTGGATGGCCTCACCAACACTTAAATTTCATAAAGTGCCCTCAATGCAATGCAAAATGCATAATAAATGATGAATTACACAATTGTACTCAGACTAGACTAATAGCTTTAACTTGGAGTCCTCGTTTTTCTCAGTAAAAATTAAGTAAACAACGAACATAAATATTCGTTACTTTAAGAGGTGGAACAAGAGCACCACAACCAAGATACGTTTCTTTCCTAATTATTTATTTTCATATCCATTTTTCTTAAATTATTATCACTTGTTATACAAGGATTGATCATTAATTGAGATGGATCAAGTGAACCCCAAATTCTCGTTCTTTTATTATTTATTGTTACAGTAAAACAATACAAGTGTAGATGTTACCATGAGCACCTCAATGTCGATACTCATGAGTATCAATAAAAAAAATCATCATGGCCTTTAGGAACTTAATCTAGCAGTTAATCTCATAGCAGTATATTTAGATGGTATATTTTCTTAAAGCTAGATATACATAAAATGCTAATGAATTGGATACACGCAAACTTGGATAGTACATGGCACCAAATTAAAGCAATTAAAACTCAGATATTCAACATTACATAAAGCAAAAGTCATGGCAACATCTTTAAGGACAAGGTCATTCAAGTAACAAATGAAGCAAACAACGAACATAAATATTCATTAAACTCAAAGGCAGGACAAGAGGTCATCAAGAGATAAGTTTTCCTTCTCAATTATTTATTTTATTTTTATCTTCACTTAATTATTTATTCCTACATGAATATTTTTAGCTTGTCACACAAGTACACTAACACATCTACACATAGATGCTTGTCCATATATACATGATTATTATTCATGCAAAACATTCATTGATCACATTGATATATTTATTACATGAAGGCTAACCATCAATTAAAAACCGATCAAACGATCCTAAAATTGTTGTTCCTTTATCTCTCATTACAGATGAATATACTACATTCAAGCACCCATTAGTTCAAACAATCGAACACTCTAATAATCTCACTTGGCATCAACATGCAGAAATTGTTAAAAGACATTAGACAATTGTCAAATAACACTAAGACGAACAAGCACTCATTCATGCTCAGACAATAATTGTTGGCTCCCACTAAAAGATGGATCCAATAATACTCAGACAAATCCTACTCTACAACAAATCCTTATTCATAAAATTTTAGAGAATGTTTAGTAAGAAAAATTCAAAAATGGAGTCAAGTATGTCTATTACATAGTTGAACAAATCAAAATGCAATTCCAAGACATCCTAGCCAGCATCACACATTATCCTTTATTTCGGAAGTCGTGCAACCTTGACCCTTCACTTAAATTACAAATGCTCATCTCATAATTCAGATTAGGCGAACCCAAATTTGGTCCTTCAAAACACATTGTAGACACCCAATTTTGGGATGACATGTTATGGATGCAGCAAAGGACTCCAATGATGAAAATGTCTTCGATGCTTAATCTTTAAAAAATTATAAGGGCTTTTAAAGGGAGAATTTAATGTTTTCAGGGACTAAATCACAAAGTTCTTTTTAGGACCTAATTGCAAAATTTAAATTTTTTCGAGGGCCTTTTTGTAATTAAATGTAAAAAAAATTTGCCCGTCGGAATTCCATAATTCCGATCGAAATTATGTAATTCCAATCGGAATTACAATAATTCTGATTAGGATTGTACAATTCTGATCGGAATTGCACAATTCGATCGGAATTGAACTCTTCCGTTTTCCTATTTCTAATTATTTCAATTTTAGGTGGTTTAAATTTCGTAATTAATTCAATCCTAAATTGGTTTAAAATTTCTAATTAATTCAATCCTATTTGGTTCAAATTTCCTAAATACACTTTAGGAATGAGAATCACATTAAGATTAGGGTTAAGCTTCCTAGTTCCACTATAAAAGGGGAGCTAAGGAAAAAGAAAAGGGGGGAGAAAAAAAAAGAAAAAGGGAGAAAAGGAAAAAAAGAGGAGAGGAAGAGAGGGGCGTAGAAAAGAAGGAGAGGAGAAAAAGAAAATTGTGATTTTATTTTTCTTAATAAAAAAATTAGTTTTGATTCAGCAATTAATTCAAAGACTTGTAAAGAATTTTTGAAGAAAAGATTCGAAGGCTTATCAAGAACGGTGAATCACAAATCTGAGGAACACCCTAATCATCCATAAGCATATCATATTCTTCTTCTTCTTTTATTTATTTATTTATTTGTTTATTTATTATTCTATTTATTTTATCATAATTTATTCATTAATTATTATTTTATTCGTTTTTATGGTGATTGTGGAGGAAAACACATGGTGATCATATGAGGAAGATGAATTTTATTAGAAATCCATATAAGACTATGGGTAAAGCCTTGTAGAGACTTAGTTTTTAGGGTTTTATTTTTATTGTTTTTATTTTTATTTTTTTCTTTATTTTTATTTTTATTAATTATTTTATGAATTAATGTAATAGCCCTAATAGTGGGAATAGTAATAAAATTATGTATGCAGTTGCATGATTTTTAAATTGGTTAGTAAAATTAGGTTTCAATTTGGTAATTATTTAAAATCAATGGAGGAAATAGATTAATTTAGGTTGCATGTTAATAAAAATTAGGGTTTTAGTAAGGATTAAATTAGTTATTCATTTGATCTTATTTAATTGTTTTTTTATATTTTTTTATTTGTTTTTGAGCTTATTTATTACTTTTGTATGTTTTGGGCCTTAAACTCATTTCAGATTTTGATTTGTTTATTTTTAGCCCATATCATTTAATAATTAATTAGGTTTAATTAATTAAAATATATTTTTAGGTCCATAATTAATTAGATTTTAGGTTAGAAATACCTTTAGGCCCATTTAGTTAATTAGACATAGGCCCACTTAATTTAATTTAATTTAATTAATTTAGACTTAGCTCACTTAATTTAAGCCCTTTTTCATAATTTGTAGATTTAAGATCATTATTTAATTAAAACATGTAGAATTAAGCCCGTTAATTTAAATACCTTCATAACATGTAGAATTAGGCCCATTTTTAAAATTAAAATTAGTAGACTTAGGTTCATTTAATTAAAATCAAAAGGAATTAAGTCTTTAGGTTCACTTATAATTTAAAACATGTAGACTTTAGCTCATTTATTTAAAATCCATGTAGATTAGACTAACTTAGGGATTATGTGATTTATTGAATGCATTATTTACTTGTATATTTCATGATTAGTTTGCCTTGGAGTTTATTGTTTTGGGTTTATATGAAATTGCATGTAAATAGAGGATAAGATAGTAATTCATAAAGTAATTCTAAATGAACACAAGACTGAAAGAAGTTGGTATTTCGTATCCAGAATCTCCTGGTTGTGGTGTTGGCTTTCTTTTAGGGAATCAAGTACCACCTTTCGATATGTCCCAGTTATTACCCTGGGTGGCGATTCCTCATCTCCACGCCATGTCTTTGTGACAATGGTTAGTGTGTTCTCTAGAGCCCTGAGCTCAAACAGTGACACAGTTGCTAAAATCTTAGACGCGCACTAAACCTTGCCATCTACAGTGGTGACTCCACCAGGGATAAGAGATACTGATTCTACTTGTGTTCTTTAGAATTATTTTATTCTTGCATTCATTCTGCATGTCCCTACTAAACCGATGGCATTGGTTTATGACTCCATGATTCCACTAGCTTCATAGGGTTGTAGATTGGCTAACCATCACTCTTAGCCTTAACTCGATCCAAAAGAGATTATCGGGCTCATCTGACCAGAGCCTGTAACCCAAGTCCTTAAGGGGGATAGTCTTCTCTCGAGTTTGCAAAGGATGCTGGGCCCCTCTGACCTTGGCCTTAACTCAAAGTCCATAAAGGAAAGCATCTTGCTAAGGGAACCTTGGCCTTGTTACCAGATCTTAACCACATATAATGGCTTAGTTATTTTCCCTAGGATCTACCTAAATTGCTTGTGAATATTTCCATGAGGTATTTCTATCTATAAAGGCCCAAGCCCATACTTTTGAAACTCGTTTATGTTAATAAAGATTGGGCTAATCTTTTACACCTAGAAATGTTATTTCTATGCTTCTATTTGCTTTGAGAGATTTGGCATGCGTGTCGGTCCCTGATATCCCCTGTTGATATTAAGACCAAGACCAAAAATCTTAGGAAAAGAGACTCACCATTGAATACATGTGCGGGAGGAATAAGGTTGGAAGGATGTATACCTAACTTATTACTTGCTACTTGTTGCATAGCACGTGCATCATGCATACAAGCATACATGCATCTCATGCATTATACTAACCATTTGTCTTGCAGCCATCATAGATTTGTCCGGGTCTTCCTATGTTTGGAGTCGAAAAGGTGGCAGACTAGTGAGAACTGATTCAAGCCCCTAACCGATCGCGAAAGAGATCGTTAGTCAACTGGAAAAGAGCCCCATTAATCTGCTCTATTTGAAAGCTATGCAACCTAAATGAACTGAAAGAATGGAACAACAAGAGGGAGGAAACTGGACCCTAGAATCTGTCAAAGGAGCATTGATGGATGATATGAGAGCAATGATGCAAGACGAGTTAAGACAAGCTCTAGCGGGACTGATGCCACCACCCGTCACGGCTAACCCACCTGCTATGGATTCGTTACCTATTAATAATGACAATACTGGGGAAATGAAGCTAGATGATGTTGAGAAAGCAAGACAGGAATTACTTGAGAAAGAGCTAGAATCCAAGCAGAAGCCTAATAAATCAATTTCAAATTGTCTGATTAGATTCATGAATAAGATAGGGTTAATGAAAAATAAGCCAACTGAAAAGGATCAGGTTAGGATGATAGCCCGAAATGTGTCATCTGACTTGGTTGAGAGGTCACAGATGATGAATCTTAAGACACTTTTAGAACTTTATGATGATGGATTGCAAGATAAAGAGATCAAAAGTGAGAAAAAAAAGGCCACTAGGAACACTGAAGTGAGAAATTACCTAACAGGGGGCACACAGCAAGGAAATAATAGCCGGGTCATATGAGTGCATGCTATTCAAAAATCCAGGAGATTCTCCAATTTTAACCAACCTTTGTCAAAAGTCCTAGAGTGCCTGATGCAAAAGGGCTTACTTCAACCTTTACCTAATCCAAACCCATCAAACCCAAACACCCTAGGCTATAACCCAAACAAACACTGAAAATTCCATCAAAACCACAAACACTCCACAGATAACTGCATCCACCTTAAACATGAAATCCAAAACCTCATAGATTCTAGAAAAATCATAAACCTTGAAAAATCAAGCCCAAACCCAAATACCCGAAACAATCCTTTCCCAAATTACTGAAACGTGCCACCCCCAACCACCATGATGATCAACTCAGGAGTGGGCAAAGAAGAAGTGCTAAACTCTTTTGAGGATCTAAGCCTTAAAACTATTGAGAAATCTCCTAATGCTCCTGAAGGTGCGGAAGAGGCAAAAGATTTGTTGGGTTAGCCCTCAGGCAAGTTTGACTACAAGGTGTTTTACACTAAACCACCTTCTTTTGACATACCCTTCGAGTCAATTATACCTACAGGATGGGGTGAGGAGTTTGATGATGAGAAGTTGCAAGACAATAAAACATATAAAGTGCAAGTATGGAAGGATGGAAAGAAAGCAAAACCATTGAATGAGAGCTTCGTCAAAGAAGGATATGAAAAGTATTTGTCAATATGCCCGGTAGGATCTATGAGGAATGGATTATTAAGAACATGGTGTAAGACAACAAGGATGAGGAAGTGCAAGAATAGCCATTATGTTAGGCACCTAAAGGATAACCAGTATAAGACTTAGCATTCCTAGCATCTAGAATAGGAAATAAATTTTCTTATTATCTTCTTTGAATAAAATCTTAGTTTCTTTAGAACTTTTTTTATTTTATGGTCAATGATATAAATTCTGGTTTGGCTTACTTGTGTGATGTTGATGGTCTTGTGCATTTTAATAATGATCAATCATGCATGTTTAGCATTAATTTTATTCAATTAAATTCATTAAACATGGGCACAAATGAACAACCAAAACACATTTCTATATCACATGACTTAACTCCTGAAGAGAGGGAAAAATTTAAGAGAATATTAATAAAAAGAAAGGTAGTATTTGCTTGGTCCTATAAGGATATGCCAAGGTTAAATAGGGGAATTACGGAGCATCATATTCCAACATATCTTGAAGCTACACCTGTTAACTAGAAACTTCGTAGGTTAAGGCTCGAGTGGACAGAAAAGATAAGGAAAGAAGATACCTGGACGAAGCAACTTTCAAAGATAGATATGCTCTTTGTGTTCTTGTACATCATTAAACAAATTATAATGGGATATTATACAGAAGGATGCCGAATGGAATACAGTTGAGATGTCTCAAGAAGGATGAAGCAGAGCAGGTGATGAGATAAATTCATGCAGGAGTTTGTGGATCACATATGAATGGGATAATTCTGGCAAAGAAGATTACTCGGCAGGGGTACTATTAGGGGAGTATGGAAAAGGACTGCATCCAAATAGTAAAAGAATGCCATCAATGTCAAATACATAGGAACCTCAATCACCTTCCCTCTACAGTTCTAAACAGTTTAACATCTCTATGGCCCTTTGTAGCCTAGGGAATAAATATAATAAGGGAAGTAAAACTAACTGCTTCAAACGGGCATAAATATATAGCGGTCACAATTGATTACTTTTTAAGATGGGTAGAAGCAGAATCCTTTAAAAGCTAGACAGATGGCAAAGTTCATTGAGAAGAACCTCATTTGTAGGTATAGGGTCCCACATCATGTTGTGACAGACAATTAAGTTCAGTTTCAGGCGAAAACTGCTAAGTTGTTACAAAGATATAAGATTGAGCATCATAAGTCCTCACCTTATCGACCTCAGGCTAATGGAGCAGTAGAAGCGGCTAATAAGAATATAAAGAAGATTCTCTCTAAGATGGTGAAGACATATAAGGACTGGTCCGAATACCTCCCTTTTGCTTTGTGGGGATACAAAACTACAACACGTACAGCTACGGGACAAACTCCATTCTCATTAGTATATGGTTATGAAGCAGTTCTACCTATAGAGACAAAAATTAAATCCTTGAGGGTGGTTATGGAAGCGAAAATCCCCAAGAGTGAATGGATGCAAAAGAGGTTTGATTACCTTGTATCACTAGATGAGAAAAGGATGGATGCTTTATTCCACACTTAGATTTATCAGAGAAGAATAGCAAGAGCGTTCAACAAAAAGGTTAAGCCAGGAAAGACAAAAGCAGGAGATATGGTATTCAAGCACGCAAGGGCAATGGTGTTTGACCCGAGAGGAAAATTCAGACCAAATTAGGAAGGATCGTACTTAGTCAAGACAATCTTGCCCAGGGGAGCCGCAAAGATTTCAGATCTAGAAGGGAATGAGTTCACTGAGCCAATTAACCTAGATCGCCTTAAGAAATACTACCTTTGAAAAAAAAAAAGTCTGCTAACTAGAAAACCTGAAAAGGCTGGTTAGATAAAAGTTAGGACATTCCCGCTGTTCAGAAAACTCATAAATGGCTGATCAGGTAGAAGGTAGGGAAATGAAAATAAGAGGAAAAATGTTCAGTTAGAAAATCTAAAAAGACTAGCTGATAACAAGAGTTATGTCATGTGATGTAATAAATGTACTCATTTTTGCCCTGGATAATGAAATGAATTGAAAACATATTTTTGTTAAATATTGCATATTCTATCTTTATTACAAGACAGAAAGACTTGAAGAAAAAAAAACATGAGAAACCAAACTTATGAGACCATTAGTTATGTTTTTGTTTCTTTCTTGACTCATCTAATATTATTTGAGTCCTTTTGTACTTAAATAGTTTTGGTGATTCTGTAGATTGCATAGTAACCCAATTCTTATAGTTGTCATCAGTAGTCATGTCAACATCCAGGCATAAATTGCATTCCAAAGCTCTACGAGGGCATAAGTTCTTCACCTTGTCCAAGAAGTCTTGCCTCAGAAGGAAACCTTCGAAGTCAGTCATAACAACAATAATAAATTAAGGGCGACCATACTAACGGTAGAGACATAAAGGAGAAAGAAAGGTCGAAGAGTATAATCTGGGAAGAGGGACACAATTGTCATACAAGTTGATGGTCATAAATTTTAATCTCCACTAAGGACAGATCCAAGTAATCTCAGTATCGGCAATGCCTTTCATCCAATCAACTCATTAATCTCTAGTATGCTTATTCTTCATCTTCAAAGGACGGGATTGTAGATGATGAGGTTAATAAGTCAAAACATTGGGAGGGGCATCAAGCAGACTCAATTTCTCCTGTAACCAAATTTTAAAAAAAAAAGGAGGTTACATACCTGAAGGAGAAGCAAATTTCCTGAGAGTCGGTCTTGAACTTTGAAATTATCTAACCCAATGATAGTTTCAGCAAGTACGATAGGCAAGGGATTAACTCCAGTTTCTACTTATTAAAAGATACTGATAATTCTTACATCAGCATCTCCATCAGAAGATACTAACAGAAACTGAGCATATAGGCAAAAGGTGACAGTTCTAATCCAAGCAGTACTAGTTTTGTCTCTAGTTTCATAAGAGGAAATCAGAAAAGGAAGACTGATGGTTTTAGCATTACGTGCGTGCATGTAGATAATAACTGGGGGCAAAATACAACTCAGGGGGCAAATGGTATCGACATTCAAAGAGTGAAGATGGATGCTGAAGTGTAAGAGCTAATACCTCAATCATTAATAGTAACAAAAAAAAATTCAACAATGCATCGGTCAATCACAAGCTCTATTATAAAGCCATGGACCCTACTTGGTAGCCTAATAATCAGTCTAATGAATCATATTGGAAGCTTCAACATCAAAAGTACCAACAGTGAATCATTCAATGCTCAAACTGATAGGTTATTGATGAGTGGCTCTGTTCCAAACAGGAGACCCATTAGGATCATCCACATCATACATAGCATGCATACACTTGCATACATATTTTGTGAAACACTTATTTTGTATAATAAAAGTCTTTAAGCCTAGACAAGATCATGCAAATACTCTACTACTAACGTTTGAAATTAGTGTTGAAAGAACAGGAAAGTAGTCAGAGTATCCACATGTGAAATATTTGAAAGAATGAAAATAAGAAGAGTGACACTACCAAGAAGCATTATCCTGGGAAACTTTAAGCGGTTAGATAGGATGCTCAAGCTTCTCATATTCAATATGAAAGGGAAGAATGCACTTAAAACTTGAGATGAATGCACTCTGAAAACTTCTTTGATTATGAAATAAAAACCTTTAACTCCTAAATCTTTTCTTTTATAGGAAATGTTGGGAAGAGAAATGAAGCCCTCTACCATAACATCAATGGGATAAAGCCACAACTTTGATGGTGGAGCATCACGACCCTGTGATCAGAGACATCATCACCATATTGAAAGGGAAGAATACAAAAGAATAACATTGCATTCTAATAATTTTCTTTACTAGCAAATAGGCCATACTAACTTATGGTATTTTATGCAGGGAAAATAAAAGAGAATAAAGAAGGGAAAAGGAACTGATACATCAATAAGAATGGGCAAGATAGCAAATGCCAATCACTTGTTAAAACCTCACCCTGTGCAAATACCAAAGGGAAGTAGTACAACTGCATCTCCTTTGATTCTACAATAAAATAAATCCTTAGTAAGAAAATTCATAAATTGAAAGGAAATTCATCCACTTCACGAGATCATGTGCGAAAATTTATCTTATGACCTTTGATTTTAGTGGCTTTCTTTTATTAGCCTCGCAGAATTTAGATGCCTTATTGACAGTTCTATACTGAGAATTTCTAAACTCTAATCAATCTAATGCTTGTTTTTCACCCAAACGAGGGGAAGAACATACAAAGACAAAATCTATGGACTTGTCGTATAAATTGATTAAATTTTAGGGTATCATTTCAGTTTTGTGAATGATAAATGTGCATGTAATATACTCCAATGCTCAGAAATGAGTTTGAGTACAAAATCCCTTGACGGTATCCACGCTGAGTAATGCGAAAAAGGCGAGGGAATACTAAGAGGAGAATAGAAAAAAAAGTAAGCATAATTTACTCCAATGCTCAGAAATGAGTAAGAGTATCAACATAAAACCTCTAGCAGTATCCATGATAAGTAATACAAAAAAGGCAGAGAATACTAAAAGAGGACCATGCCAAAAATCGCTCTATTACTCCAATGCTCTATATGAGTATGAGTATCCAAAGGACTTTTCCAATGGTATCCACACTGAGGAATATGAGAAAGGTGGGAATACTCAGATAAGGGAGGAAAGCACAAAAATAATTCAAAGATTGTTTTGATACTTAGAATTTGATCCATTTATGCTCAAATATCATAAGTTTTGTCTAGTAGATTCTTCCTGAATTTAGATGTGAAAGTAAGCTCTTCACTTGGTAAAAAAATGTGCTCTCAGCATAAAATGGGTAATAATGCCTTTGCCCTTTGTGAATGGTAAATAAATGATAGTCATGAGGATCAAAATTAAGGAGATTGGTTAAGTACATGTTATCTCATGCAAAGTGATGAATTTTCTTATAAATTTTCAAAATAATAAGATACTTTTGTGCATTCATCATGATTAAAACTAACTTCAATAAGTTTGTAGGAATTGCAAATCTAGAAGAAAGTGCACCCAACTTGTAGAAATGGTTGGCATAGCAAAATTAAAATCAGTCAGCAAAAAAATTCTAATTAGTCAATACAACAAAATTCAAAGTCAATCAGCACAAAGAATTCAAGGCATTCAACTCAAACAACCAAATTTATGACCAATTATGGATTACAACATAATTATATAAGACAATTCAGACTATACGACCGAGTGTAGTTAGCATTGTACAACCGAGTGCAATGTATCTTCAATTGATTATACGATTGAGTATAATCAGCATCATACGGCTGAGTATGATGTTTCTTATCAAAACAGACTATACAATCGAGTGTAGTCTGCATTGTACGACCGAGTGCAATATATCCTCAATCGATTATACGACCAAGTATAATCAGCATCATACGACCGAGTGTGATGTTTCTTATTAAAACAAACTATATGACCGAGTATAGTCGACATTGTATGACCGAGTGCAATGTATTCATCAATTGATTATACGACTGAGTATAATCAGCATCATATGACCGAGTGTGATGTTTCTTATCAAAATCAGACTATACGTCTGAGTGTAGCCGGTATTGTACAACCAAGTGCAATGTATTCACCAATCGATTATACGACCGAGTATAATCAGCATCATACGACCGAGTGTGATGTTTCTTATCAAAACAGACTATACGACCAAGTGTAGTCAGCATTGTACGACCGAGTGTAATGTATTTATCAATCAATTATACGATCGAGTATAATCAGCATCATACGACCGAATGTGATGTTTCTTATCCAAAACATACTATACGACCGAGTGTAGTCGGCATTGTACGACTGAGTGCAATGTATTCATTAATCGATTATACGACCGAGTATAATCAACATCATATGACCGAGTGTGATGTTTCTTATAAAAAATAGACTATACGACTGAGTGTAGTCGGCATTGTACGATCGAGTGCAATGTATCCTCAATCGATTATACGACCAAGTATAATTAGCATCATACGACCGAGTGTGATGTTTCTTATCAAAAACAGACTATACGACCGAGTGTAGTCGGCATTGTACGACTGAGTGCAATGTATTCATCAATCGATTATACGACTGAGTATAATCAGCATCATACGACCGAGTGTGATGTTTCTTATCAAAAACAGACTATACGACCGAGTGTAGTCGGCATTGTACAACCGAGTGCAATGTATTCACCAATCAATTATATGACCAAGTATAATCAGCATCATACGACCGAGTGTAGTCGGTATTGTACGATTGAGTGCAATGTATTCCTCAATTGATTATACGACCGAGTATAATCAGCATCATATGACCGAGTGTGATGTTTCTTATTAAAAATAGACTATACAACCGAGTGTAGTCGGAATTATACGACCGAGTGCAATGTATCCTAAATTAATTATACGATCGAGTATAATCAATATCATACGACCGAGTATGATATGTCATTTAAAACGCTGTACGTCCGAGTATAGAAAATTCACCAGTAGAAGCCTCACAGAGTACAGGTAAGTATCCTAACTTTCAATTTAAAAATTGGGTGTTATTCTACTTTGCCCAATTTGCCAAGCAAATAGCGACAAGGGGGGCAACTGTAAACACCCAATTTCGGGATGACATGTTATGGATGCAGCAAAGGACTCCAATGATGAAAATGTCTTCGATGCTTAATCTTTAAAAAATTATAAGGGCTTTTAAAGGGAGAATTTAATGTTTTCAGGGACTAAATCATAAAGTTCTTTTTAGGACCTAATTGCAAAATTTAAATTTTTTGGGGGCCTTTTTGTAATTTAATGTAAAAAAAATTTTACGCGTCGGAATTACATAATTCTGATCGGAATTATGTAATTCCAATAGAAATTACAATAATTCCGATCGGAATTGCACAATCCCGGTAGGAATTGAACTCTTCTGTTTTTCTATTTCTAATTATTCCAATTTTAGGTGGTTTAAATTTCATAATTAATTCAATCTAAAATTGGTTTAAACTTCCTAATTAATTCAATCCTATTTGGTTCAAAATTCCTAAATACACTTTAGAAATGAGAATCACATTAGGATTAAGGTTAGACTTCTTAGTTCCACTATAAAAGGGGAGCTAAGGAAAAAAGAAAAGGGGGGAGAAACAAAAAGAAAAAGGGAGAAAAGGAAAAAAAGATGAGAAGAAGAGAGGGGCGTAGAAAAGAAGGAGAGGAGAGAAAGAAAATTGTGATTTTATTTTTCTTAATAAAAAAATTACTTTTGATTCAGCAATTAATTCAAAAACTCGTGAAGAATTTTTGAAGAAAAGATTCGAAGACTTATCAAGAATGGTGAATCACAAATCTGAGGAGCACCCTAATCATCCATAAGCATATCATATTCTTCTTCTTCTTTTATTTATTTATTATTCTATTTATTTTATCATAATTTATTCATTAATTATTATTTTATTTTTTTATGGTGATTGTGGAGGAAAACACATGGTGATCATATAAGGAAGATGAATTTTATTGGAAATCCATAGAAGACTATGGATAAAGCCTCGTAGAGACTTAGTTTCTAGGGTTTTATTTTTATTGTCTTTATTTTTATTTTTTATTAATTATTTTATGAATTAATGTAGTAGCCCCAATAGTGAGAATAGTAATAAATTTATGTATGCGGTTGCATGATTTTTAAATTGATTAGTAAAATTAGGTTTCAATTTGGTAATTATTTAAAATCAATGGAGGAAATAGATTAATTTAGGTTGCATGTTAATAAAAATTAAGGTTTTAGTAAGGATTAAATTAGTTATTCATTTGATCTTATTTAATTTTTTTTTATATTTTTTATTTATTTTTGAGCTTATTTATTATTTTTGTATGTTTTGGGCCTTAAGCCCATTTCAGATTTTGATTTATTTATTTTTAGCCCATATCATTTAATAATTAATTAGGTTTAATTAATTAAAGTATATTGTTAGGTCCATAATTAATTAGATTTTAAGTTAGAAATACCTTTAGGCCCATTTAGTTAATTAGACATAGGCCCACTTAATTTAATTTAATTTAATTTAATTAATTTAGACTTAGCTCACTTAATTTAAGCCCTTTTTCATAATTTGTAGATTTAAGATCATTATTTAATTAAAACATGTAGAATTAAGCCTGTTAATTTAAATACCTTCATAACATGTAGAATTTGGCCCATTTTTAGAATTCAAATTAGTAGACTTAGGTTTATTTAATTAAAATCAAAAGGAATTAAGTCTTTAGGTTCACTTATAATTTAAAACATGTAGACTTTAGCTCATTTATTTAAAATCCATGTAGATTAGACTAACTTAAGGATTATGTGATTTATTGAATGCATTATTTTCTTGTATATTTCATGACTAGTTTGCCTTGGAGTTTATTATTTTGGGTTTATATGAAATTGCATGTAAATAGAGGATAAGATAGTAATTTATAAAGTAATTCTAAATGAACACAAGACTGAAAGAAGTTGGTATTTCGTATCCAGAATCTCCTGGTTGTGGTGCTGGCTTTCTTTTAGGGAATCGAGTACTACCTTTTCGATATGTCCCAGTTATTACCCTGGGTGGCGACTCCTCATCTCCATGCCATGTCTTTGTGACAATGGTTAGTGTGTTCTCTAGAGCCCTGAGCTCAAACAGTGACGCGATTGCTAAAATCTTAAATGCACGCTAAACCCCACCGTCTACACACACCTTCCATCATTTCAAAAACCCTGACTAAGTTACTATCCCATATTATGGAGCTCGGATTGAAAGGGCTTAGACTCACTACCAAGATCACAATATCCTTCCTTTTGCAAAAATATTACCAATAACAAATGCTCAAAAAATTAAACATCTGCACCAATAATGTTCGGACTCAACATCAATCATTATTCTGACTAGGCAGCTACCATCAATAGAGTTATTAAAACTCATAAATCAAGCAACATTATATGGCACTCGAGCCACGCTTCTAATGCACCGAGAATGTACAGCACTCGGGTCGTACTTTTAATGCACCAATAATATACGGCACTTGGGCCACACTTCTAATGCACCAAGGATCTAAGTCCAGTGACTAAAGCTAGCACCCTCAGGTCACTTATACAATACTGAGGTTCCAAGCATATAAACCTCAAGTCATAGCACTGAGCATCCAAGTCTAGTGACTAAAGTTGGCGCCCTCAGGTCACTTCGATAGTTCTGAGGTTTGGCACTCAGGCTGCACTTTTAATGCACCAAGATTATTTGGCACTCGGACAGCGCTTTTAATGCACCGAGATTATCTGGTGCTTGGGCCACACTTTAAATACACTGAGATTATTTAGCACTCGGGCCACACTTTTAATGCACTAAGCATTAAAAATCTAGCGATAGCTGGTTTCGCCAAGTTGTCTCCATACTAGCGGGTTAATCCCTTACACCAAGCATTTTCATCGTAGGTTCTGTGCACTCAAGTCCAACTGGCACTTCAATGATGTTCTTATACGATGATTTCAAGTCTCGGTATTAAGCTTCATTTTTTCCTGTGACTAAGGTTGGTCACCTCAGCTCACCCTTCCATATCAAACACAGTGATTCAAGTAGTCTCTCTCTATACGAAAGAATGATGTTTCCATCATCTTATAGACCCGGATATATCGGACATAAATATTTGAACATACTTTCAAGGGGGACTCTTGATACCCCATATCAGTATTTTATTCTAGTAAGGGTTATGTTTCCTCCAAAGATAAGGATTACTTGAATAGGAAGAAAACTTAATAAGGAAGTCTATTTCAATTAGGAAGATTACTCTACAATGAAAGTATCTTTATCTTCTAAATAAGATAATCCTACAAGACTAAAGAATCATATTCTTAAGAGGTTTGAGCAATACCTTTTTCTATAAATATCTTTTATGACATCTTATGTCATTCAATTATCATCTCCACATAATATCACACTCTATATCAAGACATCATTCAATTACTCCATCACCTCATCATACAAACAACCACTCTTTATTTCCTACTCTATTCTGTTATATTTATTCACTTTATTATATTTTTTTCTCATATCGTTACTGACTTAAATTTTGAAGTGTTTATAGGAAAAATTCCACCCCTTTACCCGCTCTCCTCATCGATGCAGATTTTACAAGTAAGAAATATCAATTTGGAGTTATAATGTCTATTCTTGTTTTCCTTTATAAAGAATCATCTTTAACGTTTATATCTCATTCTTTGATGACACAGCAATATTTTGGCATTATTAAGATTCATCCTGAATATCCTCCCGAGGGTGTTTGGTACTGGCTCATTCAAGCTCAAGCGACCCGGAAAAGCTTTTGCAGGAAGTAAAACGAACACTGACCAAGTGCCATTCAGTGCTGGTTGACAAAAATGTGGAATTTCACAACAAAGGTTCTAGTTATAACTATTCATAATTTAAAAAAAAAAAATCTTTCTACGTGTTTTTTCTGTGGTGATTTGATAGTCGTCTTTGTTTAATTAGATGGTGTGTGGAGGGTAATGGAGGCGTATAGCTGGCATCCGTATCAGGTAAAGGGTTCAACTTTGCCTTGTCAAGATAAAGTTGATGAAGAAAACAGATATTTGAGGATAAATGTTCCTGGAGTTTCAAAGGCTGGGATGAGAATTTGGATTGAAGGGAATCAATTATGTGTCCATGCCGAAGAAGAAGGAACAGATTATGGTTCTGAGTTTGGAGTGGAGGGTTGTCCAAGGAAATACAGCTGCAGATTTTACATTGATCCTGAGCGTTATCAAGGTGACAAATATAAGGCATTGATTAAGCATGGTGTTCGTTCTTAAGATAGTGATTCCCAAGATAAAGCATAATTAGAGCTGATTATGTAGGTTGTTTAGAGGTTTCTAGTGTTGTTCATGTGCTTTCATTTAATTTTAAGGATGTTTAGAGTCAGATGTGGCCTTCTACCTAGAGCAATGCAATTAAATTAATCACTGTTTTATTTCTATATTTTGGAGTTTTTTTTTTATTAATTTAAATTCATACAAGGACGAGCTAAAATGGCAAGTTACAGTGACAGCCATCATCATTATGTGCATCTGTAAACGTGAACTTTACAGGACCAATTTGTACAGATATATCTGGTCGTCAGGAGAAGTGAGAAATGAGCAGAATAATAAGCTGACCTATGGCTACTGGCACTGCAAATTACACAACGGCCATAAAGTTGCCAAATAACTGTGAGATGTACGATCGATACTCCATCATGTATGGTATGCAAAAAAGAGTGGCTGCATGTAATGTTTGTGCTGCTTAATTTAGCAGTTTAGAGTCCAATATTTTGGATTAATTAATTTCTTTTTTGCTTGCAATGCTCCGGTTGAAAAATTAATCTAGATTTTAAAAAAAATGCTAAAATAGGATATGTGATCATTTATTACTTAGATGATCACATATTATTGATCTAATGACATTTAGTAATCGTTAAAAAAATATTCACTAAATATATCTATTAAAATAACTTTGTATGATATAATGACTGAAAAATTACATAAAGTGAATAAAAAATATTATTTTGGTTTTATTTTGAGATTAAGCAATTAGAATTGCAAGAAGTATTTCACTTGAAGTTGGACAGCTAATAGGTATAGGTGTACCCTGGATACTTGACACGTAGCACTATATACAGTGTACGTGTATGTACATTGCAATAGACGAATAAACCCTTTAAAATCTATATCATAGTATCGCCATGCTCAGCTTTGCTTCGGCTGGCTGATTCAAATTTTCCCAATTCTAAAGAAACGTGTCTCCTCCAATTAGCTTTCATGTAATTTTAACCTAGATTTGGTTTTATAGTGCAATTAGCCAGTAATCGCCTTATCAGATTAATGCAATTAATCACTGCTTTGTTTTATCATGAATTTCTGTTTGCTTGTATATTTTTAATTGATGTTTTCTCTTTTTGTTCCTAATTCATCTCAACTTTAACGTTTAAATTATGATGGACTGAACCAGCAGCAAGTTGCACTTGGACAAAATTAAAAGAACATATCTACCATTTGCAATTAATTTAATTACTCCAGGATCGTGACCTCTCTCTATATATATATATATATCCAAAGATAAAATTTTGTTAGCTAGATAATATGGAACCGTCTTAGGAAAAGTATAAGGTTTTATCTCTTTCTCTGAAATGAGGGCGTCCCACAAGCTTGGTTTGAAGTGGGGTTGCCGTCCCTACATCAAATGGAACGGCAATCCTATCAAGTCTTTTTTTTTCTTTTCGGTGTGTTTTAATCTTCATTTTGAGTTTAGCTTTTCTTTGTTTCAATAATTTAAGAGAGTTTCTTAGTATTTTTAGTTATGATAATGCAGGCCTTTTTATGAGTTTTGTCTAGATTTGAGAGTTCTTTTAACAACAACAATATCAAATTTTTTTTGGGAACTCTTGATCTGACTCACCCGATAATGTAATTAAGAGAATTTTTGAATTCAATCTACTTGAAATTTTAGAATTTGTCTGACTTTTATCATCCTTTAATGGGGATCTTTTGAAATTGGTTTCATTACACTCATAATTTAATGGAAGATGAAGAGAATTTCACCTAATTTACTTGGGGGTTCCACAAATCTTTCTTTTTTTTTCAATCCTTTATGAATATTTTTATATTTCAAAGAAATTTGTGATATTTTTATTTTAATATGTTGTTTGTTGTTATATTTATTTCTCAAATTGTATCCTTTATCTTTTTTAACTTTGAATACTCATTGTTAGTGAAGATTAATTACTTAGCAAATTTACTATTGGGTAGCTATTTTTTTTGGTGAGAAACATGACAAAGGCCGAGAACAATTCCATGACAATCAATCCATTATAGCTAACCCCAACTATTGGATAGCTATTTTATTAGCTAGAAAAACCCTTATGCTATGGTTGTAAAAATATTTATTTTAGTAATGAATTTATCTTCTATCTTTCCAAAAAAAAAAAAAATGTCGGGGACTACTTGGATATAATTTGCAACTGATCATCTTTAAGTTGTAGTTAATTACCAATTATGTGAGTTGTTAATTGTCAAATAATGTTTAAGTAAGCCAACTTTTTCTTTAAATTTGGAGGAGACACGCTACACTAGCCATTATTACAGCTCCTAATACCCTCTTCTTTGCATTTTTTACTGCCAAATTTGAAAGGCTGCACTAAGATTTCACCATTTTGGCAATTGGGTGTTTGATTCCTTGCTGCTTTTTGAAAGAACACACTAGAATTTGCAAATTTTTTGTCTGTTTCACGGACCAATATTAAGTTTGCTTTATGTTCAAAATATAGCCAAATCAAAGAAATTTCAAAACAATTTTTTTTAATTTTTTTGAGAGGACTAACCATGACTTGACACATGTACAAAGCAGGTCATCTTCATCCCTTCCTCCAGCAGTTACTGCTATAGTATAGTAACTACAGTACTGTTAAAGCAAGCTGCTCAAAGAAAACCTCAAAAACCCTACCTACCTATAGTGTAGTATAGTAGTAGTAGTAGCTACCACTGCAATCCTCAAGAAAACTTTCTTTTCTCTTTTCTCCCAGTTCTCCATGTCCAGCCAAGGAGCTAGCGGTGCAGTTTTAAACCTTCTGAGGCCTCACTCTTCATCAGGTCTTGATCTTAACATCATAATCATTATTAACATGAACCCCATTTCTGTGAAGTCTATTCTTGTTTTTCTTTATAAAGAATCATCTGAATATTTATCTCATTCATTGTTCTTGTTGTTGCTTGATCACACAGCTCGGTATTACGCATCCAACAACCAGTTTCTCAAGAAGGGAACAGAAGGGTTTACAGAGTGGAAGATCTTGGACAATGATTACATGTATCTAAGGTTGGATTTTCCTGGTGTTTCTAAGGAAAATTTCAGGTTCTCCTTTGATCAACAGAAGAAAGTTGTTACCTTTGAAGGAGAAGCACCGCAGGAGTCTCTGCTTGAAGAGGGTGGTGGCCGTACCTATCTCTGCAATATCTTTCGCCTTCCTTGTGAGTGTTGCCAGTACTCTGGTGCTAACGTTAATGTTAAAGATGGAGTTGCCAGGATCATTTTTCAGAAAGTTAGAGACAAGAACTTTGTAGGCGATGGTGGGTATTCTTTATATATTTTCTTTACCTTTTGTTTCTTCGTATGGTAACATTTATTGATTTATGTATCTATAATGACTTCGGGTTATTTTTTGTTTGTAGGGTGTGCAAATGTTAGATTATCTCCAGGTACATATTATTCAACTTTTAAATCCAAATCTTGACTACTACGTATATGCTTGTCCTGTTCTATTTGATGGTTTTGTTTTGTTCTTTTTTTGGCTTTTGATCTCTCTTTTGTTGATTTTTCACAAATGGGCTGAATTTTTCATGGGTGTGGCTGAACTTTGATGCACAATTTTTTATGATCTATTAGTGTTTTTTTTTTTTTCTGTTTCTGGTTAGGGTTATCGCTGCTTTTGGATTCTGTACTATTTATATATTATTCAAGCTTTAATTTGTTCATATGGGTCTTTGTCTCAGTTGGAAATTATATTCTGAATATGATTCTTAGTGGACGAATATCAACAGTGTCAGGTTTGTTTTCCATTTTATAGCTTTTTATTAGTTGTTACAGTCTCTGTATAGGTTCTGCATTTGCATATACTTCTTTGCTCAAGTGTTGATTCTCTACCTTGTTGATTCTTTTTTGTTTTAACAGATGGATCGAGTGGTGATTACCTAGAACCACACCCATATGTGACAAAGGGATCAAGGGATGATTTTGAGTCAAAGACAACTGCTGATGGTAAACTGTTTGTGAGGGTGGACATGCCTGGAGTTGCTAAAAAAGATGCAAAGGTGGTTGTTGAAGGTGGGGAGGTGAAGTTCTCTGGCAAAGCTAAGAAAAGAGAACATGATATGAGTAAGCGTGAGTACATGGGCAGTATGTCTTTGTCACCAGGGAAAGAATTCAACGGCAAGGTTGAGTATGAGATGAAGGATGGTGTTCTTAGAATGGTGATTCCACCTGCTTAATGGCTTTATGAACTACTTGTTTTTGTTGCTAATCATTGTTGATTGTTACACTACTTATCCTATATATAGACTTCAATATTATGATTTCCAGCTTTTATTATTTGTAGACATCGGGCTATTTATGTTTGACCCGTCTTTTGGACTAAATTTCTAGTTCCAAAAATAACTCCTTTACAAGTAGATAGTTCTATGTACGATGATAAAATAAAAAGTAAATTTTTTTTTCTATAAAAGCTAATGTGGTGAATTTTTAAAAACTTAAAAGATAGTTTTTCGCAATTCGCAATTCACAACATATTGTATATGTCACAAGTTACGATATGTGTCGTTATTCATTATTTAATGCTTCTTTAAAGTAGTAATCACTAGATATTTATGTTACATAATCTCCTTGTTTCCAAATTTTTCTGTTATAAATATGCTCAGATGACTCTGCCTTAAGCTTGAGTTTTATATATATATATATATATATATATAGCTACCATCTATCACTTTTGTGATTGCGATTAACAGCGAGTTATTGAATTTTAGCTTTAAAGTACACCTGAATATTGAAGAATATTTAAATTAACAATAGGATTAAGATTCATAGCAGTCGGTCGTGGACTGCAAAATTACTTGGTAGTCCTTTTTATTTGCATAAAGAACAAAATACACTTTCAGGAGCAAAAATGTAAAAAAAAAAAAAAAATTATCGGCAATTCTTAACGGTTCTAAGTTGGATAGAAACTCGGTGATTAAGTAATAATTAATTTCGTTACTGATCAACCACTTGTTTTTGTTAGTGATCATGGTTGATTGCTTCTGCTTATCCTATATATATATATATATATATATATATATATATAAAAGGAAGACAGACAAAATTACGAATAACTGTTCATTTATTATTATATAAAAATTAAATAATTTAGTCATTTATTAATAAAAATTAAATTAAATTAGTTAAAATATAATTTTAATTTAATTAAAAGTCTATTTGACATTTTAATTAAGTTAACTTATATTTTATCTTTAATAAAAATTGAATTAACTAAAAATATAATTCTAATTTAATTGAAAGTACGTTTCATATTTTAATTAGGTTAACTTCTATTTTATTCCTAATAAAAATTCTAATTTAATTGAAAGTATATTTTCTATTCTAATTAAATTAACTTCTATTTTATCTCTAATAAAATTAATTTAATTAAAACATCATATAATTATTTAAATAAAATATTTATAAAAATTGTAATGAATTATAACTTACTAAGTCAATATCAAATTGTTATATAAATAGATAACATTGTGTTATGATCCGAAATTTTTATATTAATTATAAAATTAAATTATGAAATATACAGTGTTAATAAATATTTTTATTAATGATTATTTTAATTTTTAATTTTATTATTATTCTAATTATTTATTTTAATGAATTGTATCATTTGTTATTGATGAGATTAAATTTTATTTCGAAAGTTATTATTTATTTTATTATTAATTGGTAATTATTGTTAAATTAAAAATTTAAGTTAAATTTTATTGTTATATTATTTAGTATTATTAATATTAATTGTGTAATTTATTTAATTTTATACTTATATATGTGGGTAGAGATTTAATTTGGGAGTTTAAATATTATATTTTATTATATTATATTATATCATTATATTATTATTAGTATTATTATTAAAAAAAGGATAGCATTTTCTTTTTGGGCAATAGCCTTTTTTTTTCTTCTTCTTCTTCTCACGCCATAGCCATTGCCTCACGCCGCACTAGCCACCCAAACCACCACCACGCCATCACCTCAATTCACCAAACTGCCGCCATCTGTAGTGCTAGGCTGTCACAGTCCGAGCAACAACAATAGCACCAATAGCAATGGAAGACAATACTGTACATGAATAATGTAGTTCGGTCACCGATGAGGAAACCAATCGAGTTTGGGCTCGTTTTGAAGCTTACGCTATGAGTTTCGATAATATATAGTTAGTTTTGAGTGAATCGTTCGGTAAGAACTCCGAAAACTTAATTTTATATTTATGTTAATACGTTTAATTTGATTTTTCTTATTGAAAATAATTTTATTTGAAGTTGTGGTATTTAGATTAGTTGTTATTTGAGCTAAGATCTACTCAAATATTATTTTTATTTATTTTTTTGAAATTACTTTAAAATACGTATTTTTTGGTTACTGTTCATATAGTTCTAGGTCCATAAATTTTTTTATTTTTATTAAATTCTATATATTATTTAGAGCAAGTTTTATGAATAAAGTTTATTTAAATTATGTACCAAATTTTTATTATGAATTTTTTAATGATTATGTAAAAAAATAGAATTTTGAATAAATTAATATAAATAAGTAATTTTTATGTTTTAATTGAAATTATTAATAATTAATAGGTTTTGGATAGTTTTTGAGTGATAATTGGTATTAAAATAATTTTTATAAATTAATTACTATTTTTTTAGCTAATTAATGGTAATTTTTGAAAATATATTTGAATAATAATTTTAATTATTATTTTTAAGCTTAAATAAGTTTTAAGGTATTTTTGTTATATAATTGAGTATTTTAAATAATAATTAGTAATTTATGTTAATTAATTTTAAAAACTTGAATAATTGGTTTATTAATATTATTTAATTGTAAATTGGATTTTATTATTTATTTTGAAAAATTAAAAATCTTTTATTTTTTTATTATCTAAATAAATTGATTTTTGGTATTTAATTGAAGTTTTATAACTTTGGTGATTTATTAGTAATTATTATTATTTTTGGAATTATTGTTGGAATTGGTTCTTAGTTAGGCAATATTTGTAGTTTGAGGGCCCAACTCGAGATTTGGTAATGCGGATTATTTAGAAGTGAATTTTTCTATGCAGAATTAACTCTACTTTTAGTAGAGAGACGTCCATTTATAGGAAAAATTTTATCGAATTTTTTCTAAATTTTTCATAAAACATGACAATCGGTCCAAGTTTAGTTTTGAAATTTTTTCCAAGTTGTGTCTAGATCAAGTCATTCTTAAAATTATAGAATTATTGAATTAGAAATTTATTTATAATAAGTATTATTATTATTATTTTCTTTAGCTATATCGAGACCAAGATCTTCAAAAGCAGGTCAATCGGGTCACTCTCGTGGAGCATACTTAACTTGTAAGTTATCATTATATATATGCATTGCACGTAAAATAAATATTTGTGAGCTTCTATATTTAATAATGTAAATATAAGTATGATTTATTTATTTAAATGTTTATATCTATGTTTTAGTATATAATTGGTATATATTTTATATATTGCCTTAAAAATGGATGTTACCATGTTTAAATTATGCATTTCATTTTTTTTATAATTATAGGTATGATTTAGAGGATAGTTGTATAACGTGTCATCTAATGGGTTACACTAGAACTGTTGCACGACAATACAGTAAATTTTAGGTTGAGAATCTGATTATTTAATTATGAAATTGAATATTGAGATTAATGATTATTGGAAAGGATGACTGCAGATCCTTAGTTGACCTAATGTACTTGGGGCTAGTCTACTACCTTGAATTAGATAAATAAATTTTTGGAGTTATAGATAAATCAATTGGCTATTGGTTATGTGATCGAGGTTGTAGACTATTTAGGGTTCTATATATTTATTATTGCATTAAAAAGGTGATTTTTTTTTGCATGTGCATGAAATGCATGTATATCATATTATATAAATATAAATATATTATTATACTGATATTTGAATGCCTGTATTTTATAGTGAATGTATATATATAATAATAATTTACTCAGTAATGTTTGACCCCGTCAATCTTTTTTAAGGACATTCTACTTCGTTATACCTCAGTAATAGACCTCTTTGTTGGTCTTCTTTAACCCCAACTGTTTTATGTAATTTTTATATCTAAACTATTATTTGTAATCTAGTAGCTGCAGTAGTAGTATTTGAGTAATGTAGTATTTAACATTGTTTTATAACTAAGATTTGTGTTTGAAGAATTACGTATGTTATATTTTAATATATGCTATGAGAATTCCTTTAATATTATTTTACATTTTAAATTCTTTGATGCTCTTATATTATATTTTCGCGTGTTTTATTTTTAAAACTTGCTATAGGTTTAGGTTTATAGTAATTCTCGTTCCCTAATATCGGTCATAGCTTCCGGGTTGGGTCGTGACACATTGTTATTATTATTTATTTAATAATAAGAAGAAGAAGAATAATATATTTAATTGTTTATTTACTATATATCACAACTCAAATAAATATTTTGTTCATGTATGAAACACGTGATTGTTTATGAAATATACTAGGCACATGTAAAATATACTGTTGTTGTTTGTAAGATAAATTGAAATTAAGATTTTGAAGGGCCATCACCTATATCTATCTATAATCTATAATATATATAAATATATGAAGAGGGGGGAGGACAGAAAAAATTACAAAAAAATATTAACCTATTATTATATAAAAGTTAGATAATTAAGTCATTTACTAATAAAAGTAAAATTAAATTAATTAAAATATAATTTTAATTTGATAGTAGTCTATTTTCTATTTTAATTAGGTTTATCTTTTATTTTCTATTTTATCTCTAATAAATATTAAATTATTTTAATTAGATTAACTTTCTTTTATCTCTAACAAAAATTCTAATTTAATTGAAAGTATATTTTCTATTTTAATTTAATTGAAAGTATATTTAAGTAGATTAACTTCTATTTTATCTCAAATAAAAATTAATTTAATCAAAATATACTTTTAATATAATTGAAAGTATATTTCTTATTTTAATTAAATTAACTTTTATTTTATCTCTAATAAAATTAAATTAATTAAAATGTAATTCTAATTTAATTGAAAGTATATATTTCATATTCTAATTAGGTTAACTTCTATTTTATCTCTCATAAAAATGAAGTATGTTTCCTATTTTAATTAGGTTAACTTATATTTTATCTCTAACAAAATTAAATTAATTAAAATGTAATTTTAATTGAAAATACATATTTCCTATTCTAATTAGGTTAACTTCTATTTTATCTCTAATAAAAATGATATTAATTAACATCAAAATCTAATTTAATTGAAAATATTTTTCTTATTTTAATTATGTTAAGTCTATTTTATCTCTAACAAAATTAAATTAATTAAAATTTTAGTGATAATTTTTTAAATATATATATATATATTAATTAGATATACTTATATTTTATCTAATATAAATCAAATTAGATAATATAATTTTATAAGTCTTATTATATTAAATTTAATAAGCAAATAATTAAAATCAAAATTAATAAATTTTATGAAAATAGGAAAAGTATATAATTTATTTTAAAAGTATATATTTTTATAAATTTAAAATTAATAAATAAAATATAAAGCATAGAATTTTTTTGAAAGTATTTTTTCTATAAAAAAAGTAGTATAATTATCGCTTTTAGATATTTTTATAAAATTTTGCAAAAAATAGTTAAAATTAAATTAATTAATATTTATCATTTAATTATTAGTTGAACTTAAAAAATTACATCAAATTAATTTTTATGTAAATAAAAATAAGAATATTAAAAATATTAAAGAAATAAAGTGTCATAGTTCAAAAACAAAATTTACTAAAATTGTAATAAATTATAAGTTTAATGGGGTTGTAATATTTAAATTGTTATACAAAGAAAATATAACTTTTCTTATTTTTAAATTTTTTATTAAGAAAAAACAAATGATTTTTTTTTATTATTGTATGATTAATTATGACCATTTTTTTATATATAAAATCAGTTCTAGAATTGAGAACAATTAATTATAAAAAATAATGAATAATATCATAAAATTATTTAAATAAAAGACTTATAAAAATTGTAATGAATTATAACTATATTAAGTTAATATCAAGTTGTTATATAAGTAAATAATGTTGTTATTATTTTAAAATTTTTATTTAATAATAATAATAATATGTTTAATTGTTTATTTACTATATATCATGAGTCAAATAATTTTTTTTATTAACATGTGAAACATGTGGTTATTTACTAGTATATATAAATATACGAAGGTGGAAAATATGCAAAATTACGAAACAGTTTTTATTCATTATTATATAAAAATTAAATAATATAGTCATTTACTAATTAAATTAAATTAAAATATAATTTTAATTTGATTGAAAGTCTATTTCCTATTTTAATTAGGTTAACTTCTATTTTATCTCTAATAAAAATTAAATTAACTAAATATAATTCTAATTTAATTGAAAATATTTTTCCTATTTTAATTAGGATAACTTATGTCTTATCTCTAACAAAAATTATAATTAAAAGTATATTTTCTATTCTAATTAGGTTAACTTCTATTTATATCTAATAAAAATTAATTTAATTAAAATATAATTGTAATATAATTGAAAGTATGTATTCTATTTTATCTGTAACAAAATTTATAAATTAATAATAAAAAAATAGAGCATATATCTAATATAAACCAAATTAGATAACATAATTTTATAAGTCTTCTTATATTAAAAAATAATTAAAATCAAAATTAATAAATTTTATGATAATAGGAAAATTATATAATTTTTTTTAAAAGTAGATACTTTTATAAAGTAAAAATTAATAAATAAAAAGTAGAGCATATAATTTATTTGAAAGTATATTTTCTATAAGAAAAATAGTATAATTATTGTTTTTAAATATTTTTTATAAAATTTTTAAAAAAAGAGTTACAATTAAATTAATTATTAGTTAAACTTAAAAAAATGGCATCAAATTATTTTTTTTTTATGTAAATAAAAGTGTTAATATAAAAAATATTGAAAAAATAGTGTCATAGTTAAAACAAAATTTTACTAAAATTGTAATAAACTATAAGTTCAATAGGATTGGAATATTTAAATTGTTATATAAAGAAAACATGACTTTCATTTTTAAAAATTTTTTATTAACAAATAACTAATAATTTTTATTATCTTATGATTAATTATGACCATAATATATATATTTTTTATATAAAATCAATTATAGAGTTCAAAAAAATTATTTATTAAAAATATTGAAAGAATATCATATAGTTATTTAAATAAAAGATTTATAAAATTTGTAATAAATTATAATTATATTAAGTTAATATTAAATTATTAAATAAATAAATAACAATATTATTATTTTTAAAATTTTATTTAATAATAATAATAATATTTTTAATTATTTATTTACTATATTATCACGAGTTTAATAAAATTTTCATTCACGTATTTTACATATAATTATTTACTATTGTAAATATTCAATACTTAGTTTCTAATTGTCTGTAAGCTGAGGCAATTGTGCTTGGCCCATCTTTGGACTAGATTTCCAGCTCTGGTGCCCTTATTAGATAATTTCTTGCTTATCTGAAGTGGTAATCACCATCTATATATTATATAAGGACGATGATCGCGACCCGCCATACAAAAGACATTTGAGGCAATTCTAATATTGCCTCTAATAGTAATTAATATTTAATTTTTGAATTTTTTTTAAATTTAAATTTGAAGTTGAAATTTTAATTTCCTTAAAGTTATTATTTTTTTAATCTAAAATTTAAGATGCATATAAGTGAATTCGTCGTATAAAAATTTAAATATTAATAGTTTGTAAATAATTTTTTTATTATTTTTTAATAATATAATTATAAAAAATAAAAAAATAAATGTCGCGAGTAATGGTATTGGTAAATATTATCCATTATATAATTTGATTATTGCCTAATGTTGGTGTCTTTTTTATTGCTTTATATATGACTGTTATGGAATGACTTTTATACATGCCTAAAGTTTGAGTTTTTATTATATAGTAATTGGCTTCCTATTGAATTTTGTGATTAACTTGGAGAGAATAGCTCTTACAAAAGTGTTATTCATTTCTAATAATTTGTCACGACCCAAAACAGGGGCCATGACCGGCGCTAGGGAACGGGAATTCTTTCGAATCCGGAACCCGTAGCAAGCCTAAAAAAATAAAATAAAAATGCAATAATAACCATAAAAATATAATATGCAGCGGAAAATAAAATCATAAATATTACAATATCATCCATAACAACTGGATATAATTCAAAACTCATCACATCACATATATAATCTCATAAGTATAATCTTTATACAAATCCAGTTTTAACATAATACATCTCTTTAAAATAAAGTACATAAAATCCAATACTGTAATTTACAGCTACTGCAGTGTCTAGATAAAATAAATAAGACTCAAGTAGACAATTTACATAAAGAAGCCGGGGCGGAAGAAATCCGGCATATCGACCTGCTACTGAGGTCTGAGGAAGTTGACTCTCCTGAAAAATAGTCAACGGAGGGGAGTCAGACCTCACTGAGTGAATTACTATAGTATATATACATACACTCTAAGTGATAATGCATACAGTCAACAGTATATGAGTAATATGTATATATACAGGCAAGTTCATACAGATGCAGAAAAATCATTTTATATATTTTGTCTGAAAATCAACTTTTATGAAGGATCACATAGAACCCTAGAATATCGCAACCTCAGAAAAATAGTGTTAAACAACACTCTAGCCATACAGGCTCACTTATTCCAAATATATCCACTTAATCCATTTGGACAGTAGACTGGCCTCGAGACACTAAGTCAACCGAGCTCCAGCAGTCTGACTGCCAGTGTGATTGGCCCCGAGACACTTGGTCAACCGAGCTCCAGCAATCACACCCACAAACCACATCTCACACATCCAATAATCATAATCAAATTGATATCCACAAATAGTCAGTAATAAAGCCTAAATACTATAGGCGTACCGGTACGTACTCGGTCCTAGTGCTGCCCACTAGGTAGCACGTTCTATTGATATCCTTCAGTGATAAATAATAAAACATTCATTCACAAATACATGATGCATGAATTTAAATAAATCAACAATATAAACCATATATATACCGAAAATATACCAAACATAAATCAGGTATATTTTGAGTATATATACGTCAAATAAATCCAATCAAATCATGAATTAAACTAAAAATATATTTAAAAACATTTTAAATATATTTTATTAATAAAACATGTATATAATTTATTATATACCAAAAATATACCAAAAATATACTTGAATATAAATCATGTTATTTATGCATAATTAGTCAAAATAAAACATGCATTTTCTAAATCATGCATCCTAAGCATATATATATAATATAGTAACTCACCTACTGCGCTCCACGAGACAGGTCCGACGGGCCTGGTCCACTAACCCTCGGTCTCGGCGCAACTAAACAAGAAATAATTACTCGACATCAGAATAACCCTAACAGAAATCCTAGAATTCAATCTAGAGTATTAAAATACGGAAATAGAATTAGGGTTCGACTGGATATCACGTTTTACGAGAATTCTACCGGAAATCCGGCAGAACCTCCCCTGTAAAACGGACATCTCTCTACTCAAAAGAGTAGAGCCGAACCTGCAAAGAAAATACACTTCAAAAATAAACACCACAATCAATCACAACCCCTCGGTCGGACTCCAGACTACAATCTGTCGACCGGGGTCCACAAACACAGAAAATATATTCAAATATACCAAAAATATCCTTAAATCATAAAAATACATTTTATAAATAAAAATTACATAATTGACCTTGAAACACTATAAAAATCGATTAAAACTCATTTTATTTGAAAAACCGTATATTATATATATAATTGAAAATAATTCACGAAAAATAGTTTTAATTAGTTAAAAATACCAAATATTTTGTAGAAATCATTTTTATACCTTAAATAAATATTAAAACCAATTAAATTACATTTTTAGACAATTTAGGGTAAAATTACCAAAATACCCCTATATATATATATATACCTAATTTACTTCAAAAATTCACTAAAAATCATACAATTATCCAAAATTAATTTTCTCAACATATTTATCAATAATATCAATAATTAAACTCAATTAACCAATTAAATTCAAATAAAAACACAATTAACTTAATTTTACAAAATCACATAAACTTCAATAATTAAAAATAAATACTTAGAAATTCATAAAAATTCCAAATAAATTCCTATAATTCATTTCAACACCTAATTCAACCATAAACTCCAATTTCATAATTTAAATAATTAATTTCCGAAAATTCGAAAATAATATTAAAATATTCAAAAATACCCAAAAATCCAAACAATCTCCAAAAATTCTGTAAAAATTCATACATGAAGATTAAGCTACCAGGAACAACATTTGTGAAGGAAGTTTCCATGAATCATCCAAATTGAAGCTCAAAAAAATCGAAAACCAAAAGTGGCCGAAATATTCAACTCAAAACCTAAACAATTCTAGACCATTTTAGCTCAAACCAAAGCTAGAATAACACTCACCAGAGCTCAAGGAGAAGAAAGAGACCGGCGGTGTCGAAAACGGTGGCCGGAGGAGGGAGAAACCACGGTGGGAAGATGGGTGGTCCGGCGGTCACGCACGGGAAGAAAGAAGAAGAAGAAGAAGAAAAAGAAAAAGAAAGAAAAGGAAAGAGAAAAGAAAAGAAAAAGAAAGAAAAAGGAAAAGAAAAAGAAAAAAAAAAGAAAAAAGAAAAAAAATAAATTTTAATAATTTAATAATAAATAAAATAATCAAATAATAATAAATAAATAATAAAATATTAGGGTAATAATAAACCCTAATTAAATATACACACACAGGCTTTATTTAATAATTTAAAAATATGTATGAGTTCATGCAAACCCGTAAATACATTTAAAATAATTAATAATACATTGTTTACGTGGAAATTTCCCCGAAAATGAAAGTCCCGGGAAAATTTTACGTAAAATACTGAAAATAATAGACAGTAATTAAAATAGGTTTAAAATACATATTAACTCATAAAAATATCATATAAAATACAAAAATTACTGACACTGCATATCCCGGTACAGTGTAAAAATATTTTTAAAATTACGGGATATTACAGTCTTCCCCCCTTACAGGAATTCGTCCCCGAATTCTAAAAACAGGATTACAGAATCAGGAAGGAAAGAGATACGGGTAAGAAGCTCGCATCTCAGCTTCTGTCTCCCACGTATGTTCTTCAACTCTGTCGCTACGCCACAAAACCTTGACCATCGGAATCTGCTTCGATCGCAACTGTCGAACTTGATAATCAACGATCGCCACAGGTTCTTCCACAAACGTCAAATCTTCACTCACTTCCACACTGTCAGGTTGCAACACATGTGAAGGATCTGAGATATACTTCCTCAACATCGAGATATGAAATACTGGATGCACCTGCGACATACTCGGAGGCAAATCCAACCGATATGCAACAGTGCCAATTCTCTCCAGAATCTCAAACGGTCCAATATATCTCGGTGCTAACTTACCCTTCCTACCAAATCTCATCACACCCTTCATCGGAGATACTTTCAGAAAAACGAAATCTCCAACCTGAAACTCCACATCTCTGCGCCTAGGATCCGCATAACTCTTCTGTCTGCTAACTGCGGTCTCTAATCTCCGCTTGATCACGACGACTTTCTCTGCAGCATCCTGAACCATCTCTGGTCCAGTCAAAGCTCTCTCACCGATCTCATCCCAACACAACGGGGATCTACACTTCCTTCCATACAACGCCTCATATGGTGCCATGCCAATACTGCTATGGTAGCTGTTATTATATGCAAACTCAACAAGCGACAAATGATCATCCCAGCTACCTCCCAAATCCAAGACACACATCCTCAACATATCTTCCAGTGTCTGGATCGTCCTCTCAGACTGGCCATCTGTCTGAGGATGAAAAGCAGTACTGAAATCCAACCTAGTGCCCATCGCTTCTTGCAACTTCTGCCAGAAACGAGAAGTAAACACTGAACCTCTATCTGACACAATGGACACAGGTACTCCATGAAGGCACACAATATGTTTCACATACAACTTCGCCAATCTAGCAACTGAATATGTGGCTTTCACAGGCAAGAAATGTGCAGACTTCGTCAATCTGTCTACAATCACCCAGATGGAATCGTATCTATCCTTCGAACGAGGTAAACCGACTACAAAATCCATAGCTATCCTTTCCCACTTCCACTCGGGAATAGGAAGAGGCTGAAGCTTCCCAGAAGGCTTCTGATGTTCAGCTTTCACTTGCTGACACGTCAAGCACTTAGCAACATAATCAGCAACATCCTTCTTCAATCCATCCCACCAGTATAGATCTCTGATATTGTGGTACATCTTAGTAACACCAGGATGAACGCTGTAAGCTGTAGAATGTGCTTCCTCTAGGATCTCTTCTCTCAAATCATCCACATCAGGAACACACAATCTACCACTGATCCACAACACACCATCATCATCGAGTGTGAAATCAGTGAACTTCCCTGCTCTGACATTCTTTGCAAGCTCTTCCAGAATAGGATCTCGGCTCTGAGCTGCTTTAATCCTATCCCTCAGTACAGATCGTACTTTAAACTGAGCTAACAATCCACCTGATCTACTGATCTTCATCATCAGACCTTGATCCACCATCAGATGCAATTCCTGGATCAATGGTCTCCTCTCCACACCGATGTGAGCAAGACTACCTGAGGACTTCCTACTCAAGGCATCTGCTACCACATTAGCTTTACCCGGATGGTAAAGAATCTCGCAATCATAATCCTTCAACAGTTCCAACCATCTTCTCTGCCTCAGATTCAAATCTCGCTGCTGGAAAATGTACTTAAGGCTCTTGTGATCAGTAAATATCTCACAAGTCACCCCGTACAAATAATGTCTCCAAATCTTCAAAGCAAAGATCACTGCAGCCATCTCAAGATCATGTGTAGGATAGTTCTGCTCATGCTTCTTTAACTGCCTCGAAGCATAGGCTATCACCCTTCCATTCTGCATCAACACACAACCAAGACCAATTCTAGAGGCATCACAGTAAACTGTGAACTTATCCACACTATTAGGCAAAGCTAATACTAGCGCTGTGGTCAACTTCTCCTTCAACAACTGAAAACTATTCTCACAAGCTTCTGACCACTCGAATCTAACATTCTTCTGAGTCAAGCGAGTCATAGGGGCTGCAATCCTGGAAAAATCCTGCACAAACCGCCTATAATACCCGGCTAAACCCAGAAAACTCCGAATCTCAGTAACTGAAGTAGGTCTAGGCCACTCAGATACTGCCTCAACCTTCTGTGGATCAACCTGAATACCTTCTTTAGACACTACGTGTCCAAGAAAAGAAACACTCTCCATCCAGAAATCACACTTCGAGAATTTAGCATAAAGCTGATGATCTCTCAGTGTCTGTAGTACAATCCTCAAGTGATATACGTGCTCTTCCATACTCCTTGAATATACCAGTATATCATCAATGAAGACTACTACAAACCGATCCACATACGGTCGGAATACTCTGTTCATCAGGTCCATAAAAGCTGCTGGTGCATTAGTCAAACCAAAAGACATCACCAGAAATTCATAATGACCATATCGAGTGCGGAATGCTGTCTTAGGAATATCAGCTTCACTGATCCGCAGCTGATGATAACCCGACCTCAAGTCGACCTTAGAAAAGAATTGTGCACCCTGGAGCTGATCAAACAAATCATCTATCCTCGGGAGAGGATACTTGTTCTTCACTGTCACCTTATTCAACTCTCTGTAGTCAATGCACAGTCTCAGGGTACCATCCTTCTTCTTCACAAACAGGACTGGTGCACCCCAAGGAGAAACACTAGGTCTGATAAAACCCTTATCCAACAACTCTTGCAATTGCTCCTTCAACTCTCTCAACTCTGCAGGAGCCATACGATAGGGTGTCATAGATATAGGAGTAATACCTGGAACCACATCAATACAGAACTCAATCTCTCTATGAGGTGGTAAACCTGGCAACTCCTCGGGAAAAACATCAGGAAACTCACAAGCAACAGGAACATCTGTGAGTGACAACTTCTCCACTGACGTATCCCTAACCAATGCCAAAAACCCCTGACAACCTTTCTTCAACAACTTCCTAGCTGAAATAACAGAAATAAGATTCTGAGGTGCTGAACTCCTATCACCCACAAACTTAAAATCTTCTTCACCAGGAATTCTGAAAGTCACCTCCTTATTCCTGCAATCAACCACGGCATAGTACTGAGACAACCAATCCATTCCCAAAATAACATCGAACTCCATCACATCCAACAAAATCAAATCAACGGGTAATTCTCTATCTCCCACGAGAACTGGACAACCAGAAAGAACAATATCGGTGTCCAAAGAATCACTCAGAGGAGTGGCAACAGACAAAGGAAAAGCCATCCTCGAAGCTTGCCAACAAGATTTAGAAGCAAAATTGGGAGAAACAAACGAATGCGTGGCACCCGGATCAAACAAAACCAAAGCATCCAGGTAACAAACAGAAAGAATACCTGCCACGACTGCATTAGATGCCTGAGCATCCTGCTGAGTCAGATGAAAAACTCTGGCCTGACCTCGACCTCCCTGCTGACTGGTAGAAGCCTGGCCAACACCTCTGGCACCTCCTCTCGTACCTCTACCACGACTCTGCTGTGGAACAAACTGAGTAGAACTCTGATGCTGAGCTGGTGGTAACTGAAATGGCACGGGTGCTGCACTAGCAATCGATTGCTGTGGGAATCGCGGAATCTGCTGCTGCTGATACCCAGAATAAGGACACGATCTGGCAAAATGTCCTGTCTGCCCGCATCTGAAGCATGTCAACGGTGTCAGATAACACGGTCCCTGATGGACTCTACCACAAGTCTGACAAACACTGGTCGCTGATCCAGAACTACGACCACTGCTGCTGCTCGAAGCACCTGACCCAAATCTGAATGATCTACGCTGACCTCCACGACCATGTCTACTGCTCCGATGCACTCGCTGCTGCTGTCTCTGACTCTGCTGAGTCGAACCTCGCTGCTGACTACTCGAACCAACATGAAAACTCGAATACGGAGTAGCCTGCAATCCACTCGACTGAACTCCCAACTGGTAATAATCAGGCATCGCTCCTTGCCTAACTAATCTCAGCTCAATCTCCTTAGCTAGCTCAATCACCGACTCGAGAGTAAGACCTGCTGTAGGCATACCAGCAAAAGCTGAACCCAAACCAGTAACATAGGTAGTAACAGCAAAATACTGATCTCGCATCAGATCCTCAGCATATCTACCCAGACGAAGGAACTCTCGGGTATACTCCTCTACTGATCGATCTCCACGAGAAATGCTGGTCAATCGAAGACGATAGCTCAAACGAAGAGGCTCTGGACAAAATCTCCTCATGAATCGCTCTCGAAACTGAGCCCATGTCATCGTCATCATATAGGGCTGGATCATCTGAATGAACCAATCCAAGGCTGATCCCTCAACAGACAACTCAACGATCATGATCCTCTGGTACTCGGTATGAGCAGTCCGAGTCCTAATCTCAATCGCATGCAGAAAATCTAAAGGATCAGAAGTACCATCAAACGCAATCCTGCCAACTCTGGCATAGAACAAAGCTGCCTCAGGGTCAGACATACCCTGCTGATAGGCAGGCTGAACAGGCTGAACAACTGAAGGAACAGGAACATCAAACTCAGGCTCAACAGGCTCCTCGTCCTGTAACTCTCTCTGCCTACGGCGACCTGCCGCTCCTCGAGGTTTACCCCTGCCACGACCTCTACGCCTAACTGGCTGCTCAGGAGGTAAAACCTCGTCCTGAAAAGACTCATCATCCTCGGCCTCAACGACCGGTGGAGCGACACGCGCTCGCCTCCTCATTCTGAAAAGACAAACGGAAAGATTCAGACAAAACAGACAACGGAGGAATAACGCTGAAAACTACAGCAAGGAATACTCATCAAGACATACTCGAACCTAATACACTGCAGTAGTCCAACAGAAAACACAACTTTAAAACTAGGGCCACAACTCACATAACTAAGCCCTGACACAGAACTCCACTCTGATACGAACTTCGCTCTGATACCAACTTTGTCACGACCCAAAACAGGGGCCATGACCGGCGCTAGGGAACGGGAATTCTTTCGAATCCGGAACCCGTAGCAAGCCTAAAAAAATAAAATAAAAATGCAATAATAACCATAAAAATATAATATGCAGCGGAAAATAAAATCATAAATATTACAATATCATCCATAACAACTGGATATAATTCAAAACTCATCACATCACATATATAATCTCATAAGTATAATCTTTATACAAATCCAGTTTTAACATAATACATCTCTTTAAAATAAAGTACATAAAATCCAATACTGTAATTTACAGCTACTGCAGTGTCTAGATAAAATAAATAAGACTCAAGTAGACAATTTACATAAAGAAGCCGGGGCGGAAGAAATCCGGCGTATCGACCTGCTACTGAGGTCTGAGGAAGTTGACTCTCCTGAAAAATAGTCAACGGAGGGGAGTCAGACCTCACTGAGTGAATTACTATAGTATATATACATACACTCTAAGTGATAATGCATACAGTCAACAGTATATGAGTAATATGTATATATACAGGCAAGTTCATACAGATGCAGAAAAATCATTTTATATATTTTGTCTGAAAATCAACTTTTATGAAGGATCACATAGAACCCTAGAATATCGCAACCTCAGAAAAATAGTGTTAAACAACACTCTAGCCATACAGGCTCACTTATTCCAAATATATCCACTTAATCCATTTGGACAGTAGACTGGCCCCGAGACACTAAGTCAACCGAGCTCCAGCAGTCTGACTGCCAGTGTGATTGGCCCCGAGACACTTGGTCAACCGAGCTCCAGCAATCACACCCACAAACCACATCTCACACATCCAATAATCATAATCAAATTGATATCCACAAATAGTCAGTAATAAAGCCTAAATACTATAGGCGTACCGGTACGTACTCGGTCCTAGTGCTGCCCACTAGGTAGCACGTTCTATTGATATCCTTCAGTGATAAATAATAAAACATTCATTCACAAATACATGATGCATGAATTTAAATAAATCAACAATATAAACCATATATATACCGAAAATATACCAAACATAAATCAGGTATATTTTGAGTATATATACGTCAAATAAATCCAATCAAATCATGAATTAAACTAAAAATATATTTAAAAACATTTTAAATATATTTTATTAATAAAACATGTATATAATTTATTATATACCAAAAATATACCAAAAATATACTTGAATATAAATCATGTTATTTATGCATAATTAGTCAAAATAAAACATGCATTTTCTAAATCATGCATCCTAAGCATATATATATAATATAGTAACTCACCTACTGCGCTCCACGAGACAGGTCCGACGGGCCTGGTCCACTAACCCTCGGTCTCGGCGCAACTAAACAAGAAATAATTACTCGACATCAGAATAACCCTAACAGAAATCCTAGAATTCAATCTAGAGTATTAAAATACGGAAATAGAATTAGGGTTCGACTGGATATCACGTTTTACGAGAATTCTACCGGAAATCCGGCAGAACCTCCCCTGTAAAACGGACATCTCTCTACTCAAAAGAGTAGAGCCGACCCTGCAAAGAAAATACACTTCAAAAATAAACACCACAATCAATCACAACCCCTCGGTCGGACTCCAGACTACAATCTGTCGACCGGGGTCCACAAACACAGAAAATATATTCAAATATACCAAAAATATCCTTAAATCATAAAAATACATTTTATAAATAAAAATTACATAATTGACCTTGAAACACTATAAAAATCGATTAAAACTCATTTTATTTGAAAAACCGTATATTATATATATAATTGAAAATAATTCACGAAAAATAGTTTTAATTAGTTAAAAATACCAAATATTTTGTAGAAATCATTTTTATACCTTAAATAAATATTAAAACCAATTAAATTACATTTTTAGACAATTTAGGGTAAAATTACCAAAATACCCCTATATATATATATATACCTAATTTACTTCAAAAATTCACTAAAAATCATACAATTATCCAAAATTAATTTTCTCAACATATTTATCAATAATATCAATAATTAAACTCAATTAACCAATTAAATTCAAATAAAAACACAATTAACTTAATTTTACAAAATCACATAAACTTCAATAATTAAAAATAAATACTTAGAAATTCATAAAAATTCCAAATAAATTCCTATAATTCATTTCAACACCTAATTCAACCATAAACTCCAATTTCATAATTTAAATAATTAATTTCCGAAAATTCGAAAATAATATTAAAATATTCAAAAATACCCAAAAATCCAAAAAATCTCCAAAAATTCTGTAAAAATTCATACATGAAGATTAAGCTACCAGGAACAACATTTGTGAAGGAAGTTTCCATGAATCATCCAAATTGAAGCTCAAAAAAATCGAAAACCAAAAGTGGCCGAAATATTCAACTCAAAACCTAAGCAATTCTAGACCATTTTAGCTCAAACCAAAGCTAGAATAACACTCACCGGAGCTCAAGGAGAAGAAAGAGACCGGCGGTGTCGAAAACGGTGGCCGGAGGAGGGAGAAACCACGGTGGGAAGATGGGTGGTCCGGCGGTCACGCACGGGAAGAAAGAAGAAGAAGAAGAAGAAAAAGAAAAAGAAAGAAAAGGAAAGAGAAAAGAAAAGAAAAAGAAAGAAAAAGGAAAAGAAAAAGAAAAAAAAAAAGAAAAAAGAAAAAAAATAAATTTTAATAATTTAATAATAAATAAAATAATCAAATAATAATAAATAAATAATAAAATATTAGGGTAATAATAAACCCTAATTAAATATACACACACAGGCTTTATTTAATAATTTAAAAATATGTATGAGTTCATGCAAACCCGTAAATACATTTAAAATAATTAATAATACATTGTTTACGTGGAAATTTCCCCGAAAATGAAAGTCCCGGGAAAATTTTACGTAAAATACTGAAAATAATAGACAGTAATTAAAATAGGTTTAAAATACATATTAACTCATAAAAATATCATATAAAATACAAAAATTACTGACACTGCATATCCCGGTACAGTGTAAAAATATTTTTAAAATTACGGGATATTACATAATTTTTATTAGAATTGGTCTAATTAAGAGTAATTCCACAATTTAAAAAAAGATTAGAATTACAAATTATTTTACAAAGTTTATATGAACTCAACACTGTGAATTTGAATGTACAAATCAATTTCACATGGAACAGTTTTATGAAGAACACATTTTAAAGTTAAACATGAATAATACTGGTTACTACTTATCTAGCTATTGGCTGAAATCCTAAACAAAAAAGAGAAAAAGAATTGCCTCAGCAGCTAGCTTTACCACTCGCAGTAACCAAAATTGTGGACGTTGCCAATATGGTGCAACTCACACCAGGCCGCACTGCCAGCTACGTTCGTCTTGTGCCAGATTTATGCATTTAACACTAACCAGGGTGATCTTTCAGCTAGTTCTTTTTGTTTTTTTGTTTTTTTTAGTCACATAATGTCGCCATCTATAACAATATATATATATATATATATATAATGGGAGCACCCGTCACTGGAACAGAAAGAAAGACGCATCATAAGACACACAAAAAAAAAAAAAAAAGTAGCAAAAAAGCATTTCATAAAGACCCAAACATAAAGAAAAACGAACGAGCATAGATCTCATTCTCAACATCATAAAAAAGAGAAGATAAAAGAGTCAAATAAACAACCTGATACATATAAAGGGAGAGATTGCTTAAGCTAGATATATAAGCGACTACTTGTAGCTAGATGATAGACCTCAATTATCTTTCTACTTTCCGGAGTCCTTGAGTGAAGCTATGTACCCAACATCAGCAGCACATGGTATATAAACGCTCAAGACACCATTCCCCAAGGCCCAAGACAGCTTATCCACCAGATGCATTTCGGGAATAAATTGTAGCTTACCCACATAGGTCCGTTTATCAATGGGAGGCAACCTGGTAAATCGGAACAGCGGCATCGCCATGTCCTTCATCTCATCCTCTCCGGTGATGATCAAAATGTTTTCGTCCTCGTCAACTTGAAACTTGAGGGAATTCTTCGACACGCCAGGCATGTCAAACCGAAGGAACAGGTGATAGCCAGAGGTAACATCGCTACGCAATGGCAAGAAATGCGAGAGCTGGCTGTCACCCTGGGTCACAAAGGAGTTGAAGCTCTTATCTGCGAACGGCTTCTCAGACCCATCTGAAGAAGGAGAAGAAGAAGATTATAGAGAATATACGTAGAAACAAACAAAAACGAAACTTTGAGAGGGAACAGAAAAGTAAAAAAGGAGAAAGCTTGAAAGCGAAACAGAAAAGAGAAAATAAGAAAACCTTGAGAGTTGTTGCCGAACCCTATACCCTTAGGCAACTCAATGTCTGGTTTCTTTGTTAACGTTCTCCAGGAAACGAGCACTGATGGCCGGAGTGTGCCCTTCACCTGCTTCAAAATGGAAACAGCCATCGTAGGAGATACAAAATTTTTCTTAGGGTTTTTCAACTGCTATGCCTAATAATGAACGATGGATCCGAGTTTTATAAGACTATCAGTTTGTGTGGGTTTAAGAAAAAAAGTAACCAAGGTAAAGCTTGGTACCACACCTGCACACAATTAACACCAGCTCAAGGTAGGGTTTTGAGGTTCTTTCCCTGGGCTGCTTGATATAATATAACTGTAGTTACCGTATGATCATGATTACTATGACAAATGGACAGAGACACCTGCTTGTAAACGTGTCAACTGATGGTTCCTCCTATCTCAAAAAAAGAATTGTTTTCCTTCCTTGTAATCTGTTCAATTTTTTCCAAAATCATTTCTATCCCGACCCTCACAACTCTAATTATCACTGCAACAAAAAGGATCATTAACTACATTAATAAAGCATCCCTAAAATTTATCCATACATGTAAAAATGTTATCTCGTGCGTTGTTAAATGAGCCATTGGATCAAAATTTATGACACTTTATTTTTTGGATCCCTAACATAAATTTAACGTCAATACAATGAGAGACACTTTTATATAAAGTATATTTATGACATTATGTTAAATAATGTCGGCATATTTAAAATTTAAAAATAAATTTTAAAAAAATTTTACGACACTAAGAAACCATTGCATCCCTAAATTTAATATTAAAATATACAATATTTTTAATTAATTAGATTTATTCAATTTTATTGATAAATTATATATATATAATTTGACAAATAACTCTTTTCATATTCAGTATTCACTTATAAAAGGCTTATATGTTGAATTATTAAAATTCATAATATTTTTCTAAAAAAACTATAAAAGAAAAACACAAATAATTTATATATATATAACTTTAGTAATTTATATTAAAATATATTAATATAATATTTAAGAAATCATACACCACATGTTAAAATACACAATATATATATATATATACACACACATGCTAATTAAGTAATAACTATATAATATAGTACGATTTAATGGAAATAACCCTAATTTAAATCAATTATGTAAATATATGTGCATGTGTATATATATATATATATATATATATATATATATATATATATATATATATATATATATATATATATATATATATTCTAATATGACAATTAAAATAATGCATGAACTCATGCAATTTTATAAATCCATTTAAAATAATTAATATTGAATTTCTTACATGTAAATTTCTCCGAAAATGCAAGTCCCAGAAAAATTTTATGTAAAATACTTAAAATAATATAAAACAATTAAAATTAGCTTTAATTAAATAACAAACACATAAAATATCATAAATATATATAAAAATTATTAACACTGCATATCCCGATGCAGTATTAAAATATTTTTAAAAAATATGGGATATTACAGTCTTCCCCCCTTACAAGAATTTGTTCCCAAATTCCAGAAAGAAAATGATCACAAGGTCAAGAAGGGAAGAGATACGGGTAAGAAGCTCGCATCTCATCTTCAGTCTCCCACGTATGCTCCTCAACTCTGTTGCTATGCCACAGAATCATGACCCTCAGAATCTGCTTCGATCGCAACTGTCGAACTTGATAATCAACGATCGCCACAGGTTCTTCCACAAACGTCAAATCTTCACTCACTTCTACACTGTCGGGCTGCAACACGTGTGAAGGGTTTGAGATATACTTCCTCAGCATCGAGATATGAAATACTGGATGCACTTGTGACATACTTGGAGGCAAAGCCAACCGATATGCAACAGTGCCAACTCTCTCCAGAATCTCAAACGGTCCGATATATCTCGGTGCTAACTTACCCTTCCTGTCAAATCTCATTACACCCTTCATCGGAGATACCTTCAGAAAAATAAAATCTCCAACCTGAAACTCCACATCTCTACGTCTAGGATCCGCATAGCTCTTCTGCCTACTAATTGCGGTCTCTAATCTGCGCTTAATCACAATGACTTTCTCTACAGCATCCTGAACCATCTCAGGTCCAGTTAAAGCTCTTTCACCAACCTCATCCCAACTCAAAGGGGATATACACTTCCTTCCGTATAACGCCTCATATGGTGCCATGCCAATACTGCTATGGTAGCTGTTATTATATGCAAACTCTACGAGTGGCAAATGATCATCCCAACTACCTCCCAAATCCAGGATACACATCCTCAACATATCTTCCAGTGTCTGGATCGTCCTCTCAGACTGACCATCTATCTGAGGATGAAAAATAGTACTGAAGTCCAACCTAGTGCCCATCGTTTCCTGCAACTTCTGCCAAAAATGAGAGGTAAACACTGAACCTCTGTCTGATACAATGGACATAGGTACTCCATGAAGGTACACGATATGCTTCACATATAGCTTCGCCAATCTAGCTACGGAATAGGTGGCTTTCATAGGTAAGAAATGTGCAGACTTCGTCAACCTATCAACTATCACCCAGATGGAATCGTATCCATCCTTAGAACGAGGTAAACCTACCACAAAATCCATAGCTATCCTTTCCCACTTTCACTCGGGAATAGGAAGAGGCTGAAGCTTCCCAGAAGGCTTCTGATGTTCAGCTTTCACTTGCTGACATGTCAGGCACTTAGCAACATAATCAGCGACATACTTCTTTAGTCCATCCCACCAGTATAAGTCTCTGATACTGTGGTACATCTTAGTGACACCCGGATGTACGCTATAGGCTGTAGAATGTGCTTCCTCTAGGATCTCTTCTCTCAAATCATCCACATCAGGAACACATAATCTACCACTGATCCACAACACACCGTCATCATCAAGTGTGAAATCAGTGAACTTCCCTGCTCTGACATTCTCTGCAAGCTCTTCTAGAATAGGATCTCGACTTTGAGCTGCTTTAATCCTATCCCTCAGTACAGATCGCACCTTAAATTGAGCTAGCAGTCCACTTGACCTACTGATCTTCATCATCAGACCTTGGTCCACCAACAGATATAACTCCTGGATCAACGGTCTCCTCTCAATACTGATGTGAGTAAGACTACCTGAGGACTTTCAACTCAAGGCATCTGCTACCACATTAGCCTTGCCCAGATGATATAAGATCTCACAGTCATAATCTTTCAACAGTTCCAACCATCTCCTCTGCCTCAGATTCAGATCTCTCTGCTAGAAAATGTACTTAAGGCTCTTGTGATAAGTAAATATCTCACAAGTCACCCCATATAGATAATGTCTCTAGATCTTCAGAGCAAAGATCACTGCAGCCATTTTAAGGTCATGTGTGGGATAGTTCTGCTCATGCTTCTTTAATTGCCTCGAAGCATAGGATATCACCCTTCCATTCTGCATCAACACACAACCAAGGCCAAATCTAGAGGCATCACAATAAATTATGAACTTGTCCACACTATTAGGCAAAGCTAACACTGGGGCTGTGGTCAATTTCTCCTTCAACAACTAAAGATTATTCTCACAAGCTTCTGACCACTCAAATCTAACATTCTTCTGAGTCAAGCAAGTCATAGGGGCTGTAATTCTAGAAAAATTCTGCACAAACCGCCTATAATACCCGGCTAAACCTAGAAAACTCTGAATCTCAGTAATAGAAGTCGGCCTAGGCCACTCAGACACTGCTTTAACCTTCTGTGGATCAACCTGGATACCTTCTTTAAATACCACGTGTCCAAGGAAAGAAACATTCTCCATCCAGAAGTCACACTTTGAGAATTTAGCATAAAGCTGATGATCTCTTAGATTCTGTAGTACAATCCTCAAGTGATATACATGCTCCTCCATACTCCTCGAATAAACCAGTATATCATCAATGAAGACTACCACAAACTGATCCACATATGGTCTGAATACCCTATTCATCAGGTCCATAAAACTGCTGGTGCATTAGTCAAACCAAAAGACATCACCAGAAACTCATAATGGCCATATCGAGTGCGAAATGTCGTTTTTGGAACATCGACTTCACTAATTCACAGCTAATGATAACCCGACCTCAAGTCAATCTTAGAAAAGAACTGTGCACTCTGTAGCTGATCAAACAAGTCATCTATCCTCGGGAGAGGATACTTGTTCTTCACTGTCACCTTGTTCAGCTCTCTATAGTCAATGCACAGTCTCAAGGTACCATCCTTCTTCTTCACAAACAGGACTGGTGCACCCCAAGGAGAAATACTAAGTCTAATGAAACCCTTATCCAATAACTCTTGCAACTGCTCCTTCAACTCTTTCAACTCTGCAGGAGCCATTCTATATGGTGGCATAGATATAGGAGTAGTACCTGAAACCACATCTATATAGAATTCAATCTCTCTGTGAGGTGGTAAACCTAGTAACTCCTCAGGAAAAATATCAGGAAACTCACAGGCAACAGGAACATCTATGAGTGATAACTTCTCCATTGAAGTATCCCTGACCAATGCCAAATATCCCTGATATCCTTTCCTCAATAACTTCCTAGCCGTAATAGCAGAAATAAGATTCTAAGGTGCTGAACTCCTATCACCCATAAACTTAAACTCTTCTTCATCAGGAATTCTGAACGTCACCTCATTATTCCGATAATCTACCACGGCATAGTGCTGAGATAACCAGTCCATACCTAGAATATCATCAAACTCCATCACATCCAACAGGATCAAATCAGCAGATAATTCTCTATCTCCCACAAGAACTGGACAACCAGAAAGAACAATATTGGTGTCCAAGGAATCGCTCAGAAGAGTGGCAACAGACAAAGTAAAAGCCATCCTCGAAGCTTGCCAACAAGACTTGAAAGCAAAAATGGGAGAAACAAACGAATGCGTGGCACCCGGATCAAACAAAACCCATGCATCCAGGTAACAGACAGAAACAATACCCGTCATGACTGCATTGGATGCCTGATCATCCTGCTGAGTGAGATGGAAGACTCTGGCAAGTCCTCGACCTCCCTGCTGACTGGTAAAAGCCTGGCTAACACCTCTGGCACCTCCTCTAGCACCTCTACCATGACCCTACTGTGGAACAAGCTGAGTGGAACTCTGATGCTGGGCTGGAGGTAACTGAAATGGAATGGGTGCAGCACTAGCAATTGACTGCTGTGGGAATCGCGGAATCTGCGGTTGCTAATACCCAGAGTAAGAACAAGATCTAGCAAAATGTCCTGTCTGCCCGCATCTGAAGCATGTCAGTGGTGTCAGATGACACGGTCCCTGATGGACTCTACTGCAGGTCTGGCAAACAGTGGTAGCTAATCTAGAACTACGACCACTGCTGCTGCTCGAAGCACCTGACCTGAATTTGAACGGTCTACACTGACCTCCACGGCCATGTCTACTGCTACGATGCACTCGCTGCTACTGCCTTTGACTCTGCTGAGTCGGACCTCGTTGTTGACTACTCGAACCAACATGAAAACTAGAATATGGAGTAGTCTGCAATCCACTCGACTGAACTCCCAGCTGGTAATAATCAGGCATCGCTCCTTGCTTAACTAGCCTCAGCTCAATCTCCTTGGCCAACTCAATCACAGACTCTAGAGTGAGGCCTACTGTAGGCATATCAGCAAATGTTGAACCCAATCTGGTGACATAGGTAGTGACTGTGAAATACTAATCTCGCATCAAATCCTCTGCATATCTACCCAGCCAGAGAAACTCTCGGGTGTACTCCTCTACAGATCGATCACTGCAAGAAATGATGGTCAATTGGAGATGATAACTCATACGGAGAGGCTCTGGACAGAATCTCCTCATAAACTGCTCTCAAAACTGAGCCCAGGTCATCGCCATTATATAAGGCTGGATCATCTGAATAAACCAGTCTAGAGCTGGTCCCTCGATAGACAACTCGATGATCATAATCTGTTGGTACTCTATGTGAGCAGTCCGAGTCCGAGTCTCAATCGCATGCAGAAAATCTAATGGATCGGAAGTCCCATCGAAAGCAGTCCTGCTAACTCGGGCATAGAACAAAGCTGCGTCAGGGCTAGACATACCCTACTATTAAGCAGGCTGAATAGGCGAAACAACTGGAGGTACAGGATCATACAATTCAGGCTCAACAGGCTCCTCGTCCTGTAACTCTCTCTACCTATAGCGACCTGCTGCTCGTCGAGGTCTACCTCTGCCACGACCTCTACGTCTAACTGGCTGCTCAGGAGGTAAAACCTCATCCTAAAAAGACTCATCATCCTCGGCCTTAACGACCAGTGGAGCGACACGCGCTCGCCTCCTCATTCTGAAAAGACAACAGAATGATTCAGACAAAACAGACAATGAAAAAATAACATAGAAAACTAAAACAAGGAATACTTATCAAGACATACTCGAGCCTAATTCACTGCAGTAGTTACCAAAAGAAAACACAACTATGAAAACTAGGGCCACGACTCACACAACTAAGCCCTGACACAGAACTCTACTATAATACTAACTTTGTCATGACCCAAAACAGGGGCCATGATCGGCGCTAGGGAACGGGAATTCTTTCGAATCCGGAACTCGTAGCAAGCCTAAAATAAAATAAAACATGCAATAGTAATAATAATTAACACACTTAAATAAAATATTGTGCAGCGAAATAAAATCATAAATATCAAAATAATAATCCACCATGGGATTTAAATCAAATCCTCATCTCATATATATAAATAAATCCTTTAATACAAGTTTCAGTTCAAATTCTTAAAATACATAACTCACACAAATATAATACATAAAACCCATAATTTATTTACAACTACTGTAGTGTCTAGATTATAAAAATAAAACTCAAGTTAGCAGTTTACATAAAGAAGCCGGGGCGAAAGAAATTCGGCGTATAGGCCTGCTACTGAGGTCTGATAAAGATGACTCTCCTGAAAAATAGTCAACGGAGGGGAGTCAGACCTCATTGAGTGAATTACTATAATATATATACATGCATACTAAATGATAATGCACACAGTCAATAGTATATATAATAAGCATATATACAAGCAAATACACACAAATGCAATAAAATCATTTTATATATTTTTATTGAAAATCACAGTTCATGAAGGATCAAATACAACCCTAGAAAATCGCAACCTCAAAACAGTGTTAGACAACACTCTAGCCATATAGGCTCACTTATTCCAATATATTCACTTAGTCCATTTGGACAGTAGACTGGCCCCGAGACACTAAGTCAACCGAGCTCCAACAGTCTGACTGTCAGTGTGATTGGCCCCAAGACACTTGGTCAACTGAGCTCCAGCAATCACACTCCCAAATCCTTTCTCACACATCAATTAATCAAATTCAATCAATATCCTCTAATAGGTTAGTAATATAGCCTAAATGCTATAAGCATACCGATACGTACTCGGTCCTAGTGCTGCCCACTAGGTAGCACGTTCTATTGATATCCTTCATTGAAATATAAAACATACGTTCACAAATAAATGATGCATGAATTTGAAATAAGTAGCAACATAAACTATATATATATATACTAGAAATATACCAAAAGTAAACCAGGTATATTTCGAGTATATATACGTCAAATAAATCCAATTAAATCATAAAATAAACTAAATATATATTTAAAAATATTTTAAATATAATTGTTTAATAAAGCATGCATATAATTTAAGATATACCAAAATAACCAAAGATAAACCAAAAATAAACTAAAAATAAAATTAAATACCAATTAAATTATTTATGCATATTTAATCAAATAACATATACATTTTTAAATCATGCACCCTAAATATATATATATATAAAATAGTAACTCACACTTAGTGCGCTCCTCGAGATGGATCCGACGAGCCTGGTCCACTAGGCCTCGGTCTCGGTGTAACTAAACATACAAAAATAGCAGACATTAGAATAAACCTAACAGAAAATCCTAGAAACTCGATCCAGAATATTAGACACAGAATCAGAATTAGGGTTTGACCGAACATCACGTTTTACGAGATTTCTATCAAAAATCCGACAGAACCTCCTCAGTAAAATGGACATCTCTCTACTTAAAGAGTAGAGCCGGCCCTGCAAAGAAACACACTTCAAAAAAAAATAGACACAGAATTACATCCACAACCCCTCGGTCGGACTCCAAACTATAGTTTACCGACTGAGATCCACAATTCACAGAACAATATAAAAATACCAAAAATATCCTTATATCATAGAAATACATTTTATAAGTAAATATTACATAATTAACCCTAAAACACAGTAAAAACCAATAAAACTCATTTATTTAGAAAAATCGTATATTATATATATAATTTAAAAATAATTCACGAAAAACAGTTTTAATTAATTAAAATACTAAAGAATTTGTAGAAATCATTTTTATACCTTAAATAGCTATTAAAACCAATTTAATTACATTTTTAGTCAATTTAGGGTAAAATTATCAAAATGCCCCTATATATATAAATATACTAAAATTACTCCAAAAATTCACCAAAAATAATATAATTGCACAAAATTAATTTTCTCAACATATTTATCAATAATTAAACTCAATTAACTAATTAATTTCAATTAAAAACACAATTAACCCTATTTTCCACAATTACATAAACATAAACAAATTCAAAATAAATACATAGAAATTCATAAAAATTCCAAATAAATTTCTATAATTCATTTCAACACCTATATTTATCATAAAACACAATTTCATAATTTAATTAATTAATTTTCAAAAATTAGAAAATAATAATAAAATATTTAAAAATACCCAAAAATCAAAATAATCTCCAAAAATTCTAAAAAATTCACACATGAAGATTAAGCTACTAAGATCAACATTTGTTAAGGGATTTTTCATGAATCGATCAATTGAAGCTCAAAAAAAAATTGAGAAGCTATAATGGCCGAATTGAAAAATTGAGAAAAACCATACCAAATCAAGTTTTAAACTCAAACAAAGCTTGGAATCATCTTCTATGGCTTCAAGGGAGTCCAACGACACCGGAAGCAAAGAATTTGGTGGCCGGAATCGCGAGGGAGGAAGAAAATGCAACTTTCGGCTTTCCGACGATAACAGAGGCGAACGACGCCGGAGAAGAGAAGGAAAGGTGGCAGAGCTACTGGCTGGGAAGGGCGGAGCTGCTGTGTGCCGATGGCCTGAGAATGGAAGTAGCAGCTGTAAGAGGGGAAGGGGATGTCGGGGAAGAGAAGGAGAAAAGGGGGGGTAGGTTTTGTAATTTTTTACAAATATTTTATATATATATATATATATATATATATATTAATAAATTTAGTAATTTATATTAAAATATATTAATATAATATTTAAGAAATCATACACCACATGTTAAAATACACAATATATATATATATATATATACACACACATGCTAATTAAGTAATAACTATATAATATAGTACGATTTAATGGAAATAACCCTAACTTAAATCAATTATGTAAATATATGTGCATGTGTATATATATATATATATATATATATTCTAATATGACAATTAAAATAATGTATGAACTCATGCAATTTTATAAATCCATTTAAAATAATTAATATTGAATTTCTTACGTGTAAATTTTCCTGAAAATGCAAATCCTAAGAAAATTTTACGTAAAATACTTAAAATAATATAAAAAAATTAAAATTAGCTTTAATTAAATAACAAACTCATAAAATATCATAAATATATATATAAATTATTAACACCGTATATCCCGATGCAGTATTAAAATATTTAAAAAAAATACGGGATATTACAATTATAGAGCTCTAGGATGTCAAAAAGGCTCTTTGAATTTTAGAGATAAAATTATCCCAAAAGACCATTGTATATCCAAAAATGTATATTTTTGGTATATAATTCCTGCACACTTAGTTGAAATCATTAGAATCAAAATTGTTTGTCAAAGTCCAAAATTAAGAGTTTGATCATGCAAATGGTCAACAATCTCCCCCTTTTTGTCTTTAACAATCAATTGAAAAGATAATAAATAAAGTGTGTGAGTGTCAAAAATAAAAGATATGAATAAGTATGCACTGTACATAATAGATCCCCCTCTCAAATTAAATTGATGCATTATGTGAACAATTTTCCTTCCCCTTAATATATACATAAAATTCAATATAATACACCATGTATCTGGCATTGAATTAATATGGCATATACAAGGGATAACAAATTTTTCTTATATATTTCTTTATTACTCTCCTTTTATAGATATGATAAGAAATATAAACTTATTTTATTTTATTCCCTTTTTTGTCAAAAATAAAGACAACATAATCATGTTATCAAGAACATGGTCTAACATAACAAATGTGTTAAAAATATGATAATATGATCATTAAAATAAATTGATAAGCAATTTAAAGAAAATAATTTCAAATGCATATACATGTAATGTTACTAGAATGCATCACAAAATAGTACATATAACACTCACTGTCACATGATCATATAAAACTTAGCTAGTTAATAATCATGTGGTTAGAATGCATCACAAAAAAAATTACAAGCACACAGCTTCTTCTCCCCCTTTATCAAAGACAAAAACAAAAGAGAGAGATATAAAGGGATAATGAAAAATTTTAAAGGGAATAAATGATCAAGAACCAAAACAATGAAAATAAAGATACTCAAAATCTTTATAAAATCTATGTCATACTATGCATGCATAAATAAGATTATGTAAAAAAAAAAAATTTCTCCCCCTATTTTAAAAAGTTATATCACTAACATAAACACATCTTTTAAAAAAAAATTGTCCCTAAAAGGAAATTAACTAAGTACACATGCAAACTTAATTATATTTGTCCCCTTTGACAGAAGCAAAGATAAACCAAATCTTAAAAAATATCCATGTCTCATTAAAGATCAAAAAAATTCCTAAGAAGAAATTAAATATTAAATATTAATTATGCATGTATAAACATAATTAAAAAAAATTCATGCATAAACACAATAAATAAAAAATTGAATAAACTCAAATATTTCTCCCCCCTTGTCAAGATGCAAAAAAAATCATAAAAAATAAAATTGCATTAAAAAGGATAGAGTTACAATGATATTAAGACATCAATTGTAAATAAGATATAAAATTAACAATTTATTACTTATATCCAGAAAATAAACTGAATGTAAACTATCATAAAATAACTATAAAAATAAATAAACAGCTCAATGCTTAGATATAAAAAAAATACTAAAAATAAACCAAATAGAAATTGATGACAAAATTAATAAAAACATATAAAAATAAACTAGTTTTGATAAGGTAATGCATATTTAAACATATATAAATGCATGACAATTTTTTAAAAAAATTATAAAATTGTTAAGATCAAAACATTTAACAATCAAAGTAATCAATAAGCACAACATGATTTCACATGAAAACAGTCTAACCATCAATTAAGCATAAAATTTAAGACAGACTATAACCATTAATCATGCCAAGTTTATGCTTAATGAAATTCAATCTCTCTTCATTGAGAGGTTTGGTGAAGATATCTGCAAGTTGATTATTTGTATCAACAAATTCAAGTGAGATATTACCAATTTAAGCATGATCACGCAAGAAATGATATCTAGTGTCAATATGTTTAGTTCTAGAATGTTGGATGCGATTCTTGCTAAGGTTAATAGCACTTGTATTGTCACATTTGATTGAAATGTGATCAAGTTTTATACCATAGTCCAAAAATTGTTGTTTTTGCCACAAAACTAGTGAACAACAAAGACTTGCTACAATATATTCAGCTTCAGCAGTGAACAAAGCAATTGAAACTTGTTTCTTACTAAACTAAGAAACTAAACATTGTCCTAAAAATTGACAAGTTCTGGAAGTGCTCTTTCTATCTAATAAACTACCGGCAAAGTCTACATCTAAATAACTAATCAAGTCAAAGGAAGAACTTCTTGGATACCAAAGTCCTAAATGCATTATACCACAAAGAAATTTGAAAATTCTTTTGATAGCATTCAAACGAGCCTCTCTAGGACTTGACTGAAATATAGCACCCAAGCAAGAGCAAACATAATATCGGGTCTACTAACAATTAAATAAAGAAGGGATCCGATCATACCTCTAAATTATTTTCATCAACCGGTTTGCTATCTTTGTTTAGTTTGATTGTGGTGCTCATTAGAGTTTTGCTTGTTTTAGTTCCATCCATTCCAAACTTCTTAAAAATATATCTTGCATATTTGGTTTAATTAATGAAAATCTCATCTTTACATTACTTAATTTAAAGTCCAAGAAAGAATTTGAGTTATCTCATCATACTTATTTCAAATTCTCCTTGTATTAATTTGGAGAATTCCTTACACAAGCAACGGTTAGTAGCACTGAATATAATATCATTAACATTTATTTGCATAATTAACAAATCATGTTTGGATTTCTTTATAAAAAGAGTTGTGTCAACCTTTCCTTTAAAGAAACCTTTCTCTAGTAAAAAGTAATCAATCTTTCATATCAAACTTTTAGAGCTTGTTTCAATCCATATAAAGTTTTTGATAATTTAAATACATGATTTGGAGAATCAAAATTTTCAAAATCCAAAGGTTGCTCAAAATATACCTCCTCTTCAATAAAACCATTTAAAAATGCACTTTTAATATCCATTTGATAAATTTTAAAATCCATGTATAATGCAAATGCAAGTAGCATTCTAGTAACTTCTAACCTTGCAATGGGGGAAAAGGTGTCATCATAATCAATGTCTTCCTCTTGATTATAACCTTTAACTACTAGTCTAGCTTTGTTCCTAATTATGATATCTTATTCATTCATCTTATTTCTAAACACCCATTTGGTAACTATAATGAGATGATATTTAAGTCTAGGAACTAAGGTTCAAACCTTGTTTCTCTCAAATTGATTTAACTCTTCTTGCATAGCAAAGGCCTAAAATTCATCACATAAAGCATTATCAACATTTTTGGGTTCAATTTGAGAAATGAAAGTTAATTAACAATAGAATTAAGTTTTAATCTAGTAGTTACCCTTTTTTAGTGTCATCTATGATAAGGTCTTGAGGATGAGCTTTCTTGAATTATCAATCCTTAGGAAGTTCATCCTTCAAGGTAGGTTGAGATGTTTTCTTATTTTCTTCCTTGTTTGGTCCTTCAAGTTTCTAAGATTTACTAGCATTTTCTTCTTTAGTTTCCATAATCTCATTTTCACCTATAAGATCATCAACACTACAAATATCCTTTCTAGGATCAAGTGAGTTTGATTCATAAAATACAACATGCATTGACTCTTCAACTACTAGAGTTCTCTTATTAAATACTTTATATGTTTTACCAGAAAATGGAGTAGCCTAGGAAAATTCCTTCATCAGCTTTGGAATCAAATTTCCTAAGATTATCCTTGGTATTCAATATAAAACACTTGCATCCAAATACTCTTATATATAAGATTTTGGATTTTCTATTGTTTCATAACTCATAAAAAGTTTTATTTAAAATTGATCTTTTGAAAACTCTATTTAAAATATAAAAAGACGTGTTAACGGCTTTTGCCTAAAAGTATAGAGGTAAATTATACTCATGAAACATTGTTCTAGTCATTTTCATAAAAGTTCTATTTTTCCTTTCAACTACCCTATTTTGTTAAGGTGTTCTAGAAGATGAAAATTTATGAGAAATACCATTTTCATTATAATAGTTTTTGAAAATTTCATTTTCAAATTTGGTTATATGATCACTTCTAATAGATGAAATGCAAAAATCTTTTTCTTTTTTAACTCTTTTAGCCAAATTTTTAAAAGCTTTAAAAGCATCTTTCTTATGGGCAAGAAAATACACCCAAGTAAATCTAAAGTACTCATCAACCAATACATATGCATAGTGCATTCCACTGAAACTAACAACTCTAGTTGGTCCAAACAAATCATATGTATAAGTTCAAGTGGTCTAGAAGTTGACACTACATTTTTAAGCTTAAATGAGGACTTGGGATTTTTTCCCTTTTGACAGGCATCACAAGGTTTATCCTTAGTGAATTCAAGCTTAGGTAAATTAATCACAAGTTCATATTTGTAAAAATTATTTAAAAGCTCAAAATTTGCATGTCCTAACCTTCTATACCATGTCCATGTGTCATGGGAAATAGACATTAATAATTTGATGCTTTGTTATCAATTTTATTCAAATCAATGACATAAACGTTGTCTACTCTTTCACCACTAAAAATAACTCTATTTTCATCAAGACTACTAACAAAGCAATTTCTAGGATAGAAAGTTACTTTATTTCTCATATCACATAATTGACTTATGCTTAGAAAATTATGTTTAAGACCATCAACAAACAACACATGATGCATAAATAAGAATTGAGAATTACTTATTTCTCCAATGCCAATAATTTTTTCTTTTGCATTGTCTCCAAATGTAACATTTCCTCCATCTTTAGCATCAAGTTTGTTGAATTGCTCTTTGTCTCTTATTATGTGCCTTGAATATCCACTATCGAGATATTACTTGCTTTTTATTCTTATGGATTTCAAGCATACCTACATAAAACAATTTAAGTATTCTTTTGAACCTAAACCTTTATTGGTCTAGGTTGGTTAGTTTCGAGATAGTTCAAAGGAAGTAAATTCATATGTAATCTTTTATAAAAGCATACATTGTTAATATGTCTTTTAATTATGCAATATGAACATATAATATTTTTAAATTTATTCCTCCTAAGATGAAATATTTTCCTAGTGTGTGCAACATGATTTTGGTATTGTGTGTATCTCCTATTATTTTGTGTCATTGTGTGAGTCAAACATGTACAATGATAATGTGTGTTTTGATAAGTTTGTGCAATATGTTTATGTTCATTGTGTTGTGTAGCATGCCTACTATAATTGTGTTTAGTGTACATATAAGTATGGTTAGGTTGAGGTGGTCTAGTTTAAGTCTTATCTCTTTGTGTTAATGAGGGGTGAGTCTTATGAGACTTTCCTTTGTTATTTAATATATGAGATCTTTTAGCTTTGAAAGCTTTAGTCTCATTTGATTTGAAGGTTGAAGGATTAGAAACATGTGAAACTTTTACAAAATTAATATATGATGAAGATGATTAAGACATTTCATTCTTATATCCAATTCTATTCTTATATCTAATTTCATGGGTATCTCCATGAAATTTTTGAGAGTCAAGAAGACTATCTAAAATTTTTTTCCTCTCTTAAATTTAGCAATGAAATTCTTTAATTTTAATATCTCCTTAGAAAATTTATAATTTTCATCATTTACTTTCGTAAATTGATCTTCCAAATAATTAGAAGATTTTGCATCACTAACAAGTATTTTATTTGATTCTACAAGTTTAACAAAATTATTTTTTAAACTTTCAAATTCTTTGGTTAAGCTACCTAATTCATGCTTATAATATTTCTTCTTAGATAATAAACTTTTGCATTTAACTAATACTTTGCTAACAGTAGAGTTCTCATCATCATCATTATCATAATCATCAAAGGAAGAATAAGAAGTGGATGGTAACTCATTTTCATTTTCAAGAGCCATAAAGTAAAGATTGACCACTTCTTATTGTTCCTCTTCCTCTTTGGATTTAGAGGAATTATCCCAAGTGACTTTAAATGTCTTCTTCTTATCTTTTGCTCCCTTGTTCTTGAATTTGAGTTTGGGACACTCACTTTTAATGTGTCTTAGTTTCTTGCATTCATAGCAAGTAATCTCTTTAATTTTCTTCTTGCCTTCTTCTTTGTACTTCTTGTTGAAGTCTCTTATTCTTGAGAAATTTTTTTTTCAAGAACTTTTTGAAATTTCTAGTGAGCATGGCAATATCACTATCTTCATCACTAGAATCTTTAGTGCTTTCCTCTTCATTATCTTCTTGAAGTGATTTTAGTGTTATGCTTTTCTTTTTCTCTTTTTTTTCTTCTTGCTCTTCACCTTTTTGCTTAATTATAAACTCATACGTTAGGAGCTTTCCAATAAGTACATCGATTGAAAGGATAGAGAGGTCTTGAGCTTCCTTAATTTAAGTGACTTAAGATTCTCAATCCTTATTAAGTAAGATTCTTAGAATCTTGTTGTTCACCTCTTCCTTGGAGAAATAATTTCCAAGTTTCTTGAGGATTGTGAGGAGAGCATTGAGTCAATTTATCATCTCCGTGATTGATTATTGGGGCTTCATTTTGAAGAGTTCATATTTATACATATGAAGTTAAACCTTTTTGCTTATTACTTGTACATTGCCTTTATAATGGTTTTCCAAGGTCTCCTACATTTCCTTAGTCGAAATGCAATGTTGAAGATTGCCTTCTTCTTCTTTCATCATGGAAAAGAGTAGAGTGATCATAGCTTTCTTGTTTTTATAGTTTTCTTCCTTTTGATCATTACTCCAATTACTTCTTAACAGAGTAGTTTGTACACCATCAATGGTAGTTTTTAATGGTTACCAACCTTTAAGAAAAACATCTTAAAGTCTAATAGAATCACAATCTAGATATATCTCCATTTTGAACTTCCAATGAGGATAGTCACTACCATCAAAGAATGGTCTAAATGAAGAAAAATTTTGAAGTTCACTCCTTATGATCTTGTATTCTAGCAATTAAGTTCCTAGAATTCAAGCTCTGATACCAATTAAAAAAGTCATAGAGGGGGTGAATATGACTGTCACGACCCAAAACAGGAGTCATGACCGGCGCTAGGGAACGGGAATTCTTTCGAATCCGGAACCCGTAGCAAGCCTAAAAATAAATAAATCATGCCATCATAACAGTAAAAATATAATATGCAGCAGAAAATAAAAATCATAATATCATAATATTATCCATATCAACTGGATATAAATAAAAAATCTCATCCCATACATAAAATCTCTTTAATACAATCCAGTTTTAACATAATATACCTCCTTTAAAACAAAATACATGAAATCCAATACTGTAATTCACAACTACTGCAGTGTCTAGATAAGATAAATAAGACTCAAGTAGACAATTTACATAAAGAAGCCGGGGCGGAAGAAATCCGGCGTATCGACCTGCTACTGAGGTCTGAGGAAGTTGACTCTCCTGAAAAATAGTCAACGGAGGGGAGTCAGACCTCACTGAGTGAATTACTATAATATATATACATACACACTAAGTGATAATGCATACAGTCAACAGTATATATATATCTAATATATATACAGGCAAATACACACAAATGCAGAAAAAATCATTTTTATATACTTTACTGAAAAATCCCAATTTATGAAGGATCACATAGAACCCTAGAATATCGCAATCTCAGAAAATAGTGTTAAACAACACTCTGGCCATACAGGCTCACTTATTCCAAATATATCCACTTAATCCATTTGGACCGTAGACTGGCCCCGAGACACTAAGTCAACCGAGCTCCAGCAGTCTGACTGCCAATATGATTGGCCCCGAGACACTTGGTCAACCGAGCTCCAGCAATCACACCTCCAAACCATATCTCACACATATCAATAATCACATCAAATCAATATCCACAAATAGTTAGTAATATAGCCTAAAGCTATAGGCGTACCGGTACGTACTCGGTCCTAGTGCTGCCCACTAGGTAGCACGTTCTATTGATATCCTTCATTCTTAAATATAAAACATTCATTCACAAAAATAAATGATGCATGAATATAAATGAAATAACAATATAAACCATATATATACCGAAAATATACCAAACATAAACCAGGTATATTTTGAGTATATATATGTCAAATGAATTCAATCAAATCATGAATTAAACTAAAAATATATTTAAAAACATTTTAAATATATTTTATTAACAAAACATGTATATAATTTATTATATACCAAAAATATACCAAAAAAATACTTGAATATAAATCACATTATTTATGTATATTTAGTCAAAATAAAACATGCATTTTCTAAATCATGCATCCTAAGCATATATATATATAATATAGTAACTCACCTAATGCGCTCCACGAGACAGGTCCGACGAGCCTGGTCCACTAGCCCTCGGTCTCGGCGCAACTAAACAAGCAATAAATAACCGACATTAGAATAAACCTAACAGAAATCCTAGAATTCAATCTAGAGTATTTAACACAGAATCAAAAATTAGGGTTCGACTGGATATCACGTTTTACGAGAATTCTACCGAAAATCCGGCAGAACCTCCCCTGTAAAACGGACATCTCTCTACTCAAAAGAGTAGAGCCGACCCTGCAAAGAAACACACTTCGAAAAATGAGCTCAACACAATCAAAATCCCACAGTCGGACTCCAAACTACAGTCCACCGACCGGGGTCCACAAACACAGAATAATTTCAGATATACCGAACATATCCTTAAATCACAGAAATACATTTTATACGTAGAAATTACATAATTAACCTTAAAACACTGTAAAAACCGATTAAAACTCATTTTATTAGAAAAACCGTATATTATATATATAATTGAAAATAATTCCCGAAAAATAGTTTTAATTAGTTAAAAATACTAAATAATTTGTATAAATCATTTTTATACCTTAAATAAATATTAAAACCAATTCAATTACATTTTTAGACAATTTAGGGTAAAATTACCAAAATACCCCTATATATATAAATATACTTAAATTACTTCAAAAATTCACCAAAAATCATACAATTACCCAAAAATTAATTTTCTCAACATATTTATCAATAATATTAATAATTAAACCCAATTAACCAATTAAATTCAATTTAAAACACAATTAACCTAATTTTCCAAAATCACCTAAACTTCAATAATTAAAAATAAATACTTAGAAATTCATAAAAATTCCAAATAAATTCCTATAATTCATTTCAACACCCAATTCAACCATAAACTCCAATTTCATAATTTAAATAATTAATTTCCGAAAATTAGAAAATAATATTAAAATATTCAAAAATACCCAAAAATCCAAAAAATCTCCAAAAATTCTACAAAAATTCATACATGTAGATTAAGCTACTAGGAACAACATTTGTGAAGGAAGTTTCCATGAATCATCCAATTCGAAGCTCAAAAAAAATCGAAAACCCTAATAGGCCGAAATTTACAAATCGAAAACTAAGCAATTCTAGACCATTTTAGCTCAAACCAAAGCTAGAATCACACTCACCGGAGCTCAAGGAGAAGAAAGAGACTGGCGGTGTCGAAAACGGTGGCCGGAAGAGGGAGAAACGGCGGAGGATCAAGTTTCAGCCAAAAATGGAAAACTAGCTCGCCGGCGCCGGGGAAGGGAGCTGCTGGCGGCGGGAAATGGCTGGAGGCGATGGTGGCAAGCCGAGAGGCACACCGACGATGAAGGAATGGCAGTTGCAGACGGTGGAGGTGGGTGGTGGTCGTCGGGCGTGGGAAGGAGAAGAAGAAGAAGAAGAAGAAAATGTCGGGGGCAATTTGGTAATTTTGCAAATTTTTTTGATTTTTGATGTATATATGTATATATATATATATTATACTATATATTAAAATAATATTAAATTACACACATCAAATATACACCACACACATAAAAATATTAATATTTTAATAATTTTTACCAAATAAAATTAATTAAATAACAATTAAAACAATTAAATACTTAATAAAATATTAGGGAATAATAAACCCTAATTAAATAAATATACACACACCGACTTTATTTAATAATTTAAAAATATGTATGAGTTCATGCAAGTCCGTAAATACATCTAAAATAATTAATAATAAATCGTTTACGTGAAAATTTCCCCGAAAATGCAAGTCCCGGGAAAATTTTACGTAAAACACTGAAAATAATACACCGTAATTAAAATAGGTCTAAAATACATATTAACTCATAAAAATATCATATAAAATACAGAAATTATTAACTCTGCATATCCCGGTACTGTGTAAAAATATTTTTAAAAACACGAGATATTACAATGACTATTGAATAAAAATAGAAAATTAAAAGGAATTCTTTACAAGAAGTAATGAGAGTTGAGAATAAAGAATAAAGAACACAAAGATTTAAGGAGTTCAAATTCAACAACAATCTTACGTCTCTACCTAACTTATCCCCAAGTTAGGATTTTCAATCACCCATAATCTTATTCATAAGAATAAGATTACAAAAGAGTTTTGTGGCTCACTCTTACAACCTTACAGCTTAAGTTTTCAAGGCTCACTCAAAAACCAAACCCCAAGTGTTTCAATGGGCAATACTTAAACCAATTCCTTTAAAAATAAATCTCACTTTCATTCTAATCCATCCCAAGATTTAAGATGACGAGAAATTTTATTTCTAACACACAACCAACTCTCACAAGAGTTATATAAATACAAGAAATGTTTAAAAGAAATTTTAAAAGCTTTAATTCAATGCTTGAATGTATAAAATGAATGAGCAAGTTTCTCCACATTAAAATAATCTTCAAAGGTCTTATTTATGCTTGTGCAATCCAATTATAGATATTGGAATTAATAATTTTGTTCCCAACATTATCCACGCCCATTTGAATGAAAATTTAGACTTTTGAGCTGCATTTTATCAAGTACCAGTCAGGATATCATCTGTTCCGATCGGGATATCATCCAGATAGTCGTTACAAGTTGTTGCATTTGAAAAAATGCCTTGATCCGATCAGGACTACCCTGTCCTGAGTAATGTCCCGATCAGGAATTAGTTCTACCATTTCGATGAATTTTTGCTCCTTTCTTATTCTCGGTTGGGACTACTTTGGTCCCGATTGATATTATAATAAAAATTGCAATATTTTATGCAATTTATTCCCTATGCTGAGTCTGTTCGAGATAGTGTTTTGGTGATATCTTTTTTAGATTACAGATAATTGAATTAGCTTTAACTTTCCTCATAAAAGTTGTAAATAATTGTCTTATCTTTCCATATCACTTTGAATTACCTCAATTGAACCTCTGTAATCAAGATATTATTGAAATACTGAGAGCTGCGCAATTTGAAATGAAAGCTGCTTATGCTGACTTTGATATAAGATTTGCATACCCGAATGAGCTCGGATTTTGACAAGTAAGTTCAATTCAGAAAGATTAAGATGTCTACTTCAAAAGTAATGAAGATCCTTTTCTCATTATACAATTCTAAGGATATCAAAATGGGTCCTTGAATCTTAAAGATTAAATTATCCCAAAAGACTATTGTATATCCAAAAATGTATATTTTTTGTATATAATTCCTACACACTTAGTTGAAATCATTAGAATCAAAATTGTTTATCAAAGTTCAAAATTAGGAGTTTGATCATGCAAATAGTCAACAATTATGTAAAATAATTTTTTTTACAAATACCGCAAGTTGCTATTTAAATAAAAAAATTATTATTATACACACACAAACTTTTTCACAAAGTATCACTGCTATTTGATAATTAAAAATGTTATTATGTAAAATTGGTATTATTTTTTATAAAAAAATGTTATATATTTTATGAAATTTTTTTCACAAGTACCACAAATTAATTTTTTTAAATTAAAAATATATTATTTTATTTTATTTACAATGAAATAATAACAACAAGCACAAATAATCTTAAGTAAAGTAAAAAAAACTAATTAAGTTAAATATATTAAAAAATTTGTAAAACATCAAATTAATAATTAATAATATTTTGACATTTCTTTCATATATTAAAATAAATATTCTTAAATAAAATAAATCATTTTATTATAAAATAAACTCACTAAAACAAGTAAAAATAACTACCTTATAATTCCATTAATTTTCAATCAGAAGCTAAAATTTTTAATCAATCTAAAATTTCAATTTTGTCCATACCATGTCATTATTTCTAATAGTGTTAATGTGAATTGCCTCTAGTTGCTAACGGATTAAATCATAGGTATTTTCTTGTCACAAAAAGTACCACACTTTTTAAGTGAAAATGAGTAAAACCAAAGGATAGTTATTTGTATTTTTTCCAAAATATATAGAGTTAAGTATACACAATAATTTTTTCGAAAATATGTATTAAATATGTACATGTTCATTCAAAAATGTTAAATATACACAAATTTTTACTATTTATTTGTTGGTAATAAATATAAATTCAACCAATTATTTAAATTTGTATATAATATAAATTTCTAAATTTCCGTTTTGAACCATACCATATGATCTATTCCGAAAGAACCGAATCTCCATACCGAATTGTTCCAAAAAATAGGATGATACTAATATAAAAAATTTAAATTTAGGGAGCGTTTGGTTTAGCTTATTGAGATTTTTTCTCAATCAGCTAAAATTTAGGTATTTGGTAAACTTCCAAAATCAATAGCTGATAGCTGATTTTATTCAAAACAGTTGTTGATTTGAAAAGCTCTATTTTAGAGCTTTTTCTCATTAGCTGATAGCTTATTGTATCTGTTTTTTATTTAGACTATTTTAACCTTATTTAAAAACAATTAATAACAAATAATTTCATTTAAATTTAAATTAAATGTATGTAATTAATTTTTTATAGTTCATAATTAAATAAATATTGTAAATTATAATTAATAATTAAATAAATATTATATTGATACCTATAATTATTTTTAAAGAATTATACAATAATATATATATATATATATATTAAAAATAATTTATATTAATTGTTTTAATGATATATAAATTAAAGACAATAAATTAGTATTTATTACTATATATATTTATTAAATAATTTGCATAACTAAAAAAATATTATAAGAAGTATGAAATTATATTTACAAATAAATAATACTTTTAATGGTTAATTCACATACAAACAACAACAATTAACAAAATTTTACCAAATATTTTTAATGGTCATCTCACATAGAGTTCAAGAAGTCAGGTCAACTTTGGATTTTTTTCAAGGTTGGTTGGACACTACACGGGAAAGTAATAGTTTCCAATCTAATGGTGTTGTGCAAAATAGGCATTTGTGGACTAGACCGCTGTATAATTATCTAAAATGCAATATTGATACTGCTTGTATAGGAATGGAGAGGAAAATTGAGTTTGACTGTGTTTTGCGCAATCATATAGATGCAATGAAGGAGAGTTGGTCTAAATGGATTATAGGTTCTTACTATTCTCCTATTGTAGAGGCACTTTGTATAAAAAGAAGTTTTAAGTTGGTTAAAGGCAAGACAACAACAGTGTATTCTAGTAGAATCGGATTCAAAAACTATAATGGACGCTTTGCATTCTAAACAGAGTGATCTGTCCGCTTTTGGATGTGTTATAGCTGATTGCAAAGTTTTGCTTTCTTAAGTTTCTAATGTTTCTGTTATGCCTTTTTCGAGGCAAGCAAATGAGGTCACTAATGTTTTGGCCAAATCCTCTCATCTATTTGCTAGCTTTTCATCTTGGCACAAACCTCCTGCATTTGTAAGGGAGTTTGTGCATACTGATGTTGATTTTTCAATTTAATGAAATTTTGTGTTTATTTCAAAAATAATTAAAATAAAATAAAATTTTATTAAATGTTTCATATTTATTAACTATCAACTACTGTAAATAGTTAAAACAAATAGACCTTTAATATTGGTACTAGAGATTTTATTTTTAAAATTTAATATAATTTTGAAAATTTTAATTTACCGACATGTGTTGCCAAACTAAATACTCAGCACGTTGGATCACATATAAAACTCCCAGAATAACAAAGCTGGTTGCCTGATTTAGGTAAATCACTGGCAGAACTCCCAAACCATGCTTGGATCTCGCTTCACCACCCTAATTCGCACTCTAAATTCTTCAAAAAAATCACGTCTTTTGTCCTCCACAATCGAACCCACAAATCTCGAATTTCCTCAAACCTTAGCCGGTCTTCGAGATAGATTGGCCGCGGAAACCCCGTCTCTGTGGCAATTCAGTGATCTGCAGTCCGATAATTCGTACTCTGTCGAAGTGGGTACCAAGAAAAAACCTCTTCCTAAACCCAAGTGGATGAAAGCATCTATACCCGGCGGCGAAAAGTACATTCAGATTAAGAAAAAACTAAAAGAATTTAACTTGCATACCGTTTGTGAAGAAGCCAAGTGTCCTAATTTGGCAGAATGCTGGTCTGTTGGCAAAACTGGAACTGCCACTGTTACTTTTATGATTCTTGGGGATACCTGTACTCGTGGTTGCAGGTAAAGCTTGCTTCTTTTCTTGTTGTTTTGATTTTAAAACAAAAATTTTTAAGTAAGGATTTTGTGGGTCATTTAGATTTTGTAATGTGAAGACCTCGCGTGCTCCTCCTCCACCTGACCCTGATGAGCCTGCTAATGTGGCTGAGGCAATTGCTTCTTTGGGTTTTGATCATGTGGTAGTTACTAGTGTTGATCGTGATGATTTGCCTGATCAAGGGAGTAATCACTTTGTTCAGACTATTCAGAAAGTGAAAGCTTTGAAGCCTCAGATACGCATAGAAGCATTGGGTAATATATGAATCTTTGCCTATGAATTATACATGGCATGTTTGTTTACTTGTTTCTTAATGTTTATGGTCTTATTTGGTTGTTTAGTTCCTGATTTTAGAGGAGACTCGAGCTGTGTGGAGAAAATTTCGAAATCAGGTTTAGATGTGTTTGCTCACAATATTGAGACAGTGGAAGAATTTCAAAGTCTTGCAAGAGATCATCGTGCTAATTTTAAGCAATCTTTGGATGTTCTAATGATGGCTAAGGATTACGCTCCGAAAGGAACACGTACCAAGACTTCGATAATGTTAGGCGTTGGGGAAACTCCTGAACAGGTTGTGAAAACAATGGAGAAGGTGAGAGCAGCAGGCGTTGATGATTTGACTATTAGCCAGTATATGAGACCATCGAAGCGCCATATGCCAGTGTCTGAATTCATTACCCCTGAAGCTTTTAAGCACTACAGAAAACTTGGCATGGAAATGGTACGTAAACTACTTCCTTTTCAACTCCACCTTTGCTAAATATTTGCTTAATCTATCAGTTCATGTTGAACGGTAGCACTAAAATTGTCATAATTTCCTCAACTTGCAAACAAAAGCACAGCATCTTTTCCATTATTCATAACCTATTTTAAGCACTATATAGGGCTTGATCCTTGTTGTGAATCAGAGCAGCACTGTGGCCACTGAGAGGCTATGACCATTTCCTGTGACTACTACCAACATTGGTCTAAAACCTTTCTGCAATGGTTAACTGTAGCACATCTATGCTATATACCATGTTTGAGTGAAACAATGTGCTAAGTAGCTTCTGATCCCACAATCTAATTGGCTTATTAACATCATCTCTCAAATTTGCTTTATGTGAAGCATTTAGTGAAGTCAAAAGTGATGATTTGTTTCACATTAAGCATCTTGTAATAATTTTTTTTTTTTTTTCTGGATGGTTCAGGGATTTCGGCATGTGGTAGCTCATCCCATGGCCAGATCATCATACAAGGCAGGTGAATTCTATAATCAATCCATGATAGAATGAAGTCGAACTGCTTCTTTGCACCTGAGTTTCCTTTTTTTTTTTTTGGTGGAATGCATAGTTTCACTCCCAAATTTTATCTCTTGTACCCTTCAACCATCTTCAACTATCTTGTTAACCTATTGCTTCGCTTAACATTTATTTAAAATTTATTTGATTGTTAAATTTTAACGTTATCAATTCATATAGGAGTGCACTGTGGATGGAAGTATATTTTTAATCGTCCTTAAATGACCACGTTGATATTGCTATAAACAAAAATGGAAATGAGTAGCTAAAGTGAAAAAAAATGATGTTTAAAATGTGCAATTTTCCATCCCGGTACTGTCCTTAGTCCTTACCATCACCATCATCATCAAGGGATTGGGTTACACAAACAAAGCAAAATTCTTTCTCAGCAATTAGAATTTGATCTTACAATTAACGGGATCAAGTTACAATTTTTGAATGAGCTAATTAGCTTAGATTAGTCATCATCAAAGTTAATATGTTTGGTTTGGCAACTTGGTTTTATGCCAAATATAAAATGGACACTATTTTTATACATTCTGTGCATGTATTACATTTCATCGATAGATATGATATAGAAATATTTACTATGATTTCATTATGCAATATCATTCCCAATACATAATAAATTATGATTTAAATTTTTAATAAGCAAATGAGTAAATTATGTAAATACCAGAAAACCTTTAATACAAAGCCAAAAAAAAAGGTAAAAAACTCATAAATTTTGTTATTTCTCTTCTTTTCTATGAGCATAGTATAGACGAAGGAGACAGATGAATTCATTCAGTCAGCCCATATGTGTTCTAATGCAACAAGGGACAAATGATCCAAAGATCAATTTTAGGTGATCACAATAAGAACAACTCTCTTCACTCCTTTCTCTCTTAGTAAAAGAATCATCATCTTCATTAATGGACTTGTTTCTGTTTCTAAAATCTCCCTTTACAATTACTTGCTTCTTCTTCACATCCACTGTGTATTCTCTTATTCCTGCACATTTTGACATCATGGAATCAAGCATCAGACCAGAGCCAGGCAGCTCTTATATGAATCAACCTTTGCAAATTAAAGAAAGAACCTTAATTTTCATGCAACTCAAACTCATAATTAATTAGTTCCAAAATCCAACTTTTTGGTGGTGAACTAAAATTATATTTTCAAAATTCTAAAAGATTAGACTGTTTCAATAGCGAAGGCCCCACTGAATTCCCTTATGAGAATATTAGTGACTAGGATGGATATCCCATATTCGAAAACTAGCAGTTCGCCTTGTTAATCATCTATGACCCAAATTTATGATAGGGAGGTCTTGTGTTTGAATCCTAACCTGATAAAATTATTTTCTTTATGGGTTTATTTAATCATAGCTAATCAATTGAAATATGAAAAGCTTTAACTTCTAACCAGTCATCTTCGACATAACTTGGGCAACTCTTTGTTGACATCGAGCACATCCTACGTTTCCACTCATTACTACAACCTGAAACTGGAAATGGAGCATTGAGCCAGGAAAGATGAATCAGAAAACATATAGCAAAGCAAATGGAAAGAATTATATATCTACTTTGCAAAAAAAAAATCAACATACCGTAGGCAGCGTCAAATCCTCAAAGAACATGAGAGATTTATCAGAAAATATCACCATTGAAGCAATCCGAATGAGCTCTCCCAGTCATGTTATTAAATATACATATGTACACAGCTCAAAAATTCCATAAAGTTTCCTACTAAATTAAAAAAAAATCAAATTCAACTCAATACCCGTCATCGTCACCATCTTTGGTTTGAATAATAATAGTTCCATTGCAGGTTTAACTAGTATTTTTATTGCAAGTTGCACTTTCAAATCTTTGGCATGTTTTCCCTAGAAAAATTTGCACGTTAAGGCCACCAAAACTTTACCTCCCTGGCTTGGCTTGCATTGCAACTACTGTGGGCTTCATGTTCTTACCAAACCTTATCTGATAAGTAAGACCACATGGGAATAAGAATCAGAAAAGCAAAAAACAATTGTTGTTCTAACTGCCAGCAAATTTAGGCATGGAAAAATTGATTATTTTTTGTGCTTAATTAAAGATAAGTTTTTTTAACAACCATTGGATTAAGATGGCAAGAAATTATTCTCGCTTAAATTAGGTTTTAAGTTTTAAATTTAAATTTTAATATATGCAGTTATATTAAATAATTATTGAGAGATATTTACCATCCATATAGTTTTATCCGAGTCGAACCAAATTAATTTAAATTTAATAAATTTTAAATATTAGTAGGTCACATCGAAAAAAAAAAAGAAAAAATTTTTTAGACATGATTATATTTGTTGTCTTTTACTTGCTTGTAGAAAGGAACATAAAACAATTCAGGTCTTTTTACTGAAGTGCTAAAAACTAATAATTTTTTCGAAATTTATTGTTATTTTTATAATTTTTGTTAAATTTAACCGAATTAATTAGAATTAGAATTGAATAAGTTTGTATCTCAGTGATTTGTAGTAAAAATTAAAAAAAAAATAGTAATTTTTAAGAAATGATAAGGAATTCAGGAATAATTAAGGAGTCAATTGACTAGGTCACCAGTTCACCAACTATAAGGAACCAAATGAACTGAGCACAATGCATACCCACATAATTAATATTTATGGAAATTCTTGCAAGCTACAGATTAAAAGTCAATATATAATAATATCTACTTTCAAAAAATATATATATAATAATATCTGACCATGACCATGTCTTAAAATGAAACTGCAGTGGAGGCGATAGTATGCTAATATTTGGATTTTGGGTTAGCGAATTAAATAGATTTTCAAGTGTTAGCAGTAGTTAACTAGTTAGTGTAAGTTGATTTCAGATAGTTAATTGTCCCTTCATGTGAGATTTAATATATTTTTGGTTGGATACTAGCCAATCCATGCCTAGTCTCATTTTACATTCTTAAGAAACGTTAACCAATGAAAATTAGTTGGATAGCAACTTGGTAATTAAGTAGTAATTTAACATTGAGTCAGTCATGATGTGCGTATCTACAAATGCATCAAGAAACAGTCTAAGTGATTTAAATTTTTGGAATAGGCTGAATCCATAATATACTCAATTTTCTAAATTATTCAATTTCACATTTTAACTTTAACTAAATTCTATTATACATTTATATTTTTAATTTATTTTACATTATCCATTTATATTTTTAATTTATTTTACATTATCCATTTATATTTTTAATTTATTTTACATTATCCATTTATATTATTTAATTGAACTCTGTGTAGGCGGCGATTTTGGTCGTGCACTTAAGTGTTGGTGACCACGGCATTATGTAAACTCGAGACTCACTGGGAAATATATAGTGGACTTAAGGCTCAAAATGGAGATGGAGTCGTCACTCAGATGAAAGTCGGGACATATTGTATAACAACTGGATTCTACGGAGATACCCAGAAGTCGTCATCAGAGATCGGGTTCGAAAACTAAGTATGAACTTTTGGAATGTTCACTCAATCTTGTGGTTGGCCTCCGTATGTGTTTTGTATTTTATTAACTTTGATTATTAATTTATTTCCTTATTGATATGAAAATTGCGATTGGTTTCCAATTTTATATTTTATTCTGAGTTTGCACATTAGTCTCATTTCAGACTCATATCCCCGGCATTCAATCACAGATAAATGAATAAAAAAAATAAAAAATAATTTACAACAATTCTTTTCAAATAAAAGGGGAAAGGGATTACGGATTATAACTTTTTGGTGCAAATAAATATAAAAATGCTAAAAATAAACTAATTAATTATATAAATTAATACTCTAAAAAATAAATAAAACAAACATCTAGTGATTAAAAATCACCAAATGGTTCCTGCAACACATACAAGTTAACTCCAAACAACAACAACAATAATATTTACAAATCATCAACACATAATATTCACAAAAATAAATGAACATAAACTCATAAAATGATCTATTAGATAACATAAAACAAAAAAAAATAACATAGAAACAATATTGATCAATATGGGAATCATGCATAATCTCAAGAAATATCACTAATTAAACATGAAAATCATGCCAAACATGCAAAATACGGACAAAAAATCATGGCATAATCATACAAGACTTTGTCAAAGAGGCAACGCCTCCTGACCAGGAGGCGATGCCTCCGTCGCCTCAACACGAAGGGCCGACACCTTTATGAAGAGATGTCGCCTCTTCAACAGAGGCATGAACACTCTACATTTCTTAAATCCTAAGAAATGTGATAATCAAGCACGTGAATGAGAAACAAACATAAATATATAAGTATCACCAATCAATATTCAATATTTCATGTAACTGTGCTTCTCTATAACTTAAAATAAGCAATATGATTCAAGAAAACACAAAAAATAAAAAATAAATAAAAAAATCAATCAAGGCTTATAATGAAGGTAAAGAGTTTAAAACTTAGAAATGAGGGGACCCATTATCTTGGACGAGTTGATGCTCCTAACTGAGCGCTTAAAGCTTGGTTGATGGAGGGGTGACCTTGAATGCAAGGAAGGTTCCCTCTTCTTCTCAAGAATCAAGTCCTTTAAGCTTCAAAGTCCTTTCCTTCTTCTTCCTTTCTTTTTTTTTTCTTTTCCTTTCTCTTTTTCTCTCTATTTTTCCAAGCGTTTTTCTAATAACTCAGCCAACCTCCCCTCTTTTTCCCCCCCAATTCCTTTTAAAGCCTCTCTTATTTCCCTTTTCAAATTCCTAAAAACCCATTCTCACCCTCTCCTCATTACCCTTTTTTTTATTCCCTAGGCTTTTCTCTACCTTTTTCCCTTTTCTTTTACGTGCAAAAATGACCAAATCTCAGTAGGTGGACTTTAAACTACTGTCATTAATGGCATTTAATACTACAAAGAGTGGGTATAATGAGGCATTGCCTCTTCGATGAGGCATCGCCTTATTGATACTTGGGGTGAAGAGGCGACGCCACTTCGTTGAGGTGATCGCCTCTTCACCTGGGTCAGGTCAAGGCCCGTGGGTCAAGAGGTGATGGGCTTGGGCTTTAGCCTAGTGTTTGGGCTTAAACATGGTTTTTTAATGGGCTTGGCTTAGTGTTTGGGCTTTAAGAGTCAATTTTAGAGAAGCTTCGAGCTCCCCTTGCATTCAAAACTTGAACTTTCTCATTATTGGGCTTTTATTGTTAGCCGATCAAACTGATAGTGTCCACAGTTTACCCTTTGGTTTTTTAAAAAATAATTTTTTGAAAAAGCAACATGCACATCAAATAGAGAGAGCAAGAATGACATACCTGACCTGCGAGTTTCACTCGGGCCGTCAGTCTTGGGAATTCAAACCCAAGAGGTCGAGCTTCTGCTCCAAAATATCACCGTATTCCTTGGGTTTTCCTGACCCATCAGTCACTATAGTTTGGTGTGAATCTTGAGCATGGCCCAGTCTTCACTCAGTAAAGATAGAAGGGAAATGTAGTCGTGACCTCAGGTTAAGCTAACTCAATCAGCTACTCATTATAAATTTGGCGTGATTCTCAAGTTTTCCTGGCTCGAGAAGTCATTCAATATAAGAGATGAAGCGTAACTGTGTTCCTCAGATTTTTCTGGCCCGATCAGTTACTCATTATAGTTTGGCATGAATCTTGAGCATGGTCCACTCTTCACTCAATAGAAAGAGATGAAACGTAACCGTGTTCCTTAGGTTTTTCTAGCTCGATCAATTACTCATTATAATTTGGCGTAACACCCGGGTTTTCCTTGCTCGAGAATTACTCAGTAAAAGAAGAATGCACTTCGGGGATTCAAACCTGACCAGACACCTCGTAAAATATGAACTTCGGGGATTCAAACCCAACCAAACACCTCCTAAAATGTGCACTTCAGGGATTCAAACCCGACTAGACACTTGTTCTTTCATGCACTTCGGGGATTCAAATCCGATCAGATGCTTGTTCTTTGTGCACTTCAGGGGTTCAAACTTGACTATACGCTATAGAAATTCACCCAAGCAGTGATGCAAAAATTCTCATCTTTTTCAACAGGCCATAGGTCGTTATGTGTTTTATCAAACAGGCCTTACTCTCTTCTCCTTATCTTCCTTTCTCCCAATCTTCCTCTCTCACCTTAACCACATAAATTCTCACTTTTCTTCTCCAAATGTCACTTTCACCTTTTCAATTCTCTCTCTTGTCTTTTTTTCTCCCTTTTTCTTTCTCTCTTATTCTCTGTATTCTCTGACATGGATGCCATACCGACTTAGATTTTCCCATATGGGACCTAGTGACACCTATAGTGCACCCTTCTTGAAGTTTCATGCTCAATATCGAAGATGAGATCTTTCTATTTACAGATGTGCGATCCCATATCTTTGGCTTGGCCACCAAAGAGGTTAGTACCAATTTCTTTAATTTTTCTTATAAATATCATCAAATAGTATCGGGTTACTATTCATATACATATATTTATGAATTTAACTAAAAGAAATCAAATGTTCTTAATCAAAAATTAAAATTTTAAATCTTCCTATCAGATTGCTGATATGAAGAGGCGACGCCTCTTCAATGAGGCGATCGCCTCATCGATCAGACGATCACTTCTTTGTGAAGAGGCGTTCGCCTCTATGTAAAGAGGCAAATCGCCTCTATGTAAAGAGGCATCGCCTCATCACTGAGGTGATCGCCTCTTCGATAGAGGTGTCGCCTCATCACTGAGGCGGTTGCCTCTTCAATAGAGGAGTTGCCTTAGCGATAGGATCAAACAAAAATCTTGAATTTTTATTACGTAAAATGATAATTTTACTCCCTTAGCTCGATGCCCACACCCTCAAGGTTGTTGAAAACTTTAGCAGTGCCCGGATCTAGTATGATAAGCTTCCTAAGGCCATACAGACTCGAATTCACGACACCAGGTTCTCCAATTTTATCCTGGCACTCCCAGCACAACAGGGGCGTATAGATTACTAGCCCTTACATGCCCTGATGAAGAGGTGGTCTGATACCACCCACACCTTTCATATTATTTTCGGGGAGTTCACCCTAAATCCGATGGCCTTCGCTATAATTACCAATATTGCTTATACTAGAGATTCAGTTCCTTTCAATGCTAGCCTTCATTAGTTATCTCCTGACCGTCTCGCTTTCATCGAGCATCTGCTTGGGATGGTCCCAAACATGAAGGGGACCCATATAGTAAAGCTTGAGTCAATCAAGAGCTTCTACACCCACACTAGAGTTGAGGTGGCTACTACACCCATTCAAATCAATCAAGCGGTGCGTGCTTTCCTTATTTATCTGCTGGGTACTACTCTCTTTGTAAATACAGCCAGCTCTGTGGAATTGAGCTTCCTGATGCCTCTAAGGGACCTAGACTTAATGGTAACCTATGATTGGGGCAACTATGCCTTAGCTTATCTTTACAGGAGTATGGATGAGCTAGTGCGTGGAGCTAGATGACTTTGCAGTTTTTGGCACGCCATACTAGCATTTTATTTTCTCTTTTCTCCCTTTATATTCCATTCTAATTGTCACTATTTGATCTTACTAACAATCTTTTATTTCTTTCATAGGACTAGACTTTAAAGTTGGAGCTGATAGTGAGGATCACCAAGGTCATTGACACTCCTTTCCTTACGATGGCGAGGTGGGGTCCTAGTAGGACTTAGAGGATGCCTATGGCTCGCGTTCACATCCATCGTGAGCAGCTGAACATGCTCACTTATGATGAGGCATGCACCTACAAATGTAACTGAGATTAGCAATAAACTCATTAATCGAATTCACTTACTTACTTACTTATTTATTCTTGTAGCTACACCCATACTTGTAGGGCCCTCAAGTTGGGTGGACGCAGGCCATGGTTTGCTCCATCCCTCTATCTAGGAAGAGGGTTCTGCTCAGAGGCCCTAATTATGGAGCGTGGTTCCTCGAGGAGGGGATACATCAGTGGCGGTCAAGTGCACGAGTGAGGCATTCACCTCGTGCTCCTCCCCGTCATATCTTATGGGCACATGAGTTAGAAGGAGATGAGCTCGATCATGCCTTGCAAGGAGAGGATGCTACAGGCTATTACGAGCAGAGGAAATCTCGCTATATGGACTTTACAGCAGCTCATCTTTTGTAGTGAGTACCACTTCCTGAGCCTGCACTCCAGGTAAGCATGCAATGTTTTATTTTATTTATTTTATATTTACTTATAAATGTTATTCTCTAAATTATTTTTCATCTTTTAGGCAACTACTAGGGCACCTACTCCTCGCCCTAGGCCCTCTACACATGAGAAGCCTCATCAATGCCCACACATCATTCCTAATGGTGAGGGTTCTTCTTCTAAGGTGCCATCCTAGACTGGCCCCTCCAGCTTTCGATCCCAGGTAGTGACCGGCAGACTCACTGCCACTCTCGATCTACTGACTCATTATTGGATGCCTTTTAGTGAGCTCTTTCGTCAGTTTCTGATGCTGGATATGACTTTGGAGCTAGCATTCTTCCCAGAGGCTACTACCTATGTAAGTTTCCTTCTCTAGCAACTGTGTTCTCAAGTCTTATAACATATAGTTAATTCTAACATTATCAATGGAATAGATACCTTGAGATCAGGAAGAGTACATGTACCAGGTGATTGAGGCTTATAGGGACTTCCTAATGCAAGTGACGCAGCAGTGGAAGGTACATACATAATATATTCTATTTCTATATGTATGCATGCTTTTATGATTTCTTACCTCTTATTGTGCTTCAATAGGATCGAGATAAGTCCAGCCAGGCTAGGATCACTACCTTGGAGTGCCAGCTCGCTGCTCTTCAGGTCGAGGGCAATGAGGAGGAGGGGGCAATCGATGAGGAGTTCGAGGATAGCAGTGAGGATGACGGGACTAATCCCACTGATGCTTCTACAAACGAGCCAGTTGATGAGGAGGCCAACGAGTCTAACAATGAAGAGTGGAGAGGACTCTTTGTTGATTTTTATTATGATAGGGGTGTCTTTGTCTAAGAACATTGAAGGTTTTACATTTTTTCCCTCTTACTGTCTAAATTGATTTTTATTTGATCGACCCTTTTTATGCCTACATATTTTATACTAATAATTTTTAGAGGATTTTTTAATGAATGAAGGCCTTTTATCTATAAAACACCCTGCTATGTCTCTTTATATTTGACATAAAAAATTCCCAGAAATGCGAAGATCTGCCCTACCTGTCACAGAGGCATCGCCTCTTCAAAGGGGCGTCACCTCTATGTGAAGAGGTGATATGTGATTCACCTCTTCTCATAAAGGCGTCTCTTGATCATAGAAGCGATCGCCTCTACACGCCTGTCTTGCAACTTCCAAATCTTTTTTAAAATCCCTAATCTCTTCATCTCGCCGTTTCCCCTATTCTTCTTTCCCAAACAACATTCTAATCCCCAATTATGACTAAGAGAAGCTTGAGACAGTTACAACCAATTCTGAAAAGTTTGGATGTGGGCTAGAATGGAGCCATTTCACCTATTCGCGTTCCAATCCTTGCATGTTAGAAAGATTAACTTCTCATTTCTCCATGTTCTTGCTCAATTTTAGGATCCTCAAAAACATGTTTTTCAGTTCAACACAGTGGAGATATGTCCCATGCCAAAGGAATTTGAAGTTATCATGGGCTCTCATATAGATTTCGCTCGACATATTGTTATTCCTCTAGTCATAACCTTAGATTTGCACACCATCCAATACCAAATGGCAAGATCACTCAATATGTCCCCTCAATCCTCTCTTCATCATATTTTTAGTAACAAAATCCTGCTTAGCCCTTTCATAAAGACGGTAGTGGCTATAGACAGCAGCGAGGTTCCCTCACCTCGAATGATGGCACTTTGCCTATATGCTCAGTTCTTGTTGGTCTCCCCTTCTGGTAACTGTGACCCGAAGATCCTGCATGTTTTGGACCAAATGGAGAGTGGACTGAACCCTTTCCCCCTCATTCTAGCTAAGACCATTATCGGACTTAATAACTTTTCTGAGACCAAAAGATTCTCTAGGAGATCATTTCTTCTGGAGGTGAGTCTCTAATTTCTTCCTACTTTCCATTATTCTTATCCATAATTCACTCCTGCAAGTTTGGTTCCAAGAGAAGCTGAGGTTGCTCGAACCACCTAGGGACATTGCTCATTATAAGGCCAAACACTGTCGCACTAGGAGACTTCATCCTGTCCCGGAGGATATCCACAACTGGTTATCTACATTCCCTGACACTTTGATTCAGTGGATGTGCCCATGGTGGAGACTAGAACATATGACCCTCCGGTCCTAAACCTATCGTGTTCCTTTAGCCGGCCTCCATTTTGCCACCTTCTACAATGTAACATCCTGAGTTTTTAAATATTTTTATACTGCATTGGGATATGCAGTGTTAATAATTTTTTTATATATTTATGACATTTTTATGAGTTATTATTTGTTTAAAGCTAATTTTAATTATTTTATATTATTTTAAGTACTTTACGTAAAATTTTCTCGGGAATTTCATTTTTGGGGAAATTGACAAGTAAATAATTTAATACTAATTATTTTGACTAGTTTTACGAATTTTCATGAACTCATATATAATTTTTAAGTGCTAAATAAAATGTATATATGTGTATTTATTTAAATTAATTAGAGATTAATTAATTTCCTTAATTTTATTATTTAGCTTTAATATTTATTAATTAATTTTAAGCGTATAAATTATTAAATATATTAAAATATTTGTGTGGTGAGAATTCTTTGTGTGTTGGAATATATATACTATTATGATATAAGGTGGAGATATTATATATATATATATATATATATATAGATATACACACGTTATTATTTATCAAAAAACTAAAAGTTTGCAATATTTACAGTTTTGCCATTTTCTGCATCTTCTTCTTCCCGATCAGTTTTCTTTCATTTTCGGCCACTGTGACCTCTGTTTCTTGCCGTTACTATGCCCCTCAACCTTCCTCCTCCCTTGCCAGCCATTCCCGATGCCTGAAGCACCCATTTCCGGTGTGTTTTGGCCGGAAAATCAAGTAGAGGCCGAATTTCATCTCATCGCCGTTCAAGCTGATTTCGGCCACCGTTTTCAACACCGCTCATCTCTATCTTCTCCTTGAGCTCCGGTGAGTGCGATTCCAAGTTTTGTTTCACTTGATTTGGTCTAGAATTGCTTAGGTTTCAACTTCTTCATTTCAGCCATTTAGGGTTTTGAATTTCTTTGAGCTTCAATTTGATTGATTAATGAAAACTTTCTTCACAAAATTTGTTCCTGAAATCTCAATCTACATGCTGTAATTTTTCTAGAATTTTTTGAATTTATTTTGATTTTTGTGAATTTTTTATTATTTTATTAATATTTTCTAATTTTTGAAAATTAATTAATTATATTATGAAATTGTGTTTTATGGTGATTATAGGTGTTGAAATGAATTATATAAATTTATTTGTAATTTTTTTGAATTTTTATATATTTATTTGGAATTTATTAAGTTTATGTAATTTTGAAAAATAGGGTTAATTATGTGTTTAATTGAAATAAATTGGTTAATTGAGTATATTTATTGATATTATTGAATTATATGTTGAGAAAATTAATTTTAAGTAATTATATTATTTTTGGTGAATTTTTGGATTTATTTTAGTAAATTTATATATATAGGGGTATTTTGGTAATTTTACACTAAATTGGCTAAAAATGTAATTAAATTGGTTTTAATAGTTATTTAGGGTATAAAAATTATTTCTACAAATTATTTAGTATTTTTAACTAATTAAAACTATTTTTCATAAATTATTTTCAAATTATATATATAATATACGATTTTTCTAAATAAATAAGTTTTTATCGGTTTTTAACATATTTTAGTATTAATTACGTAATTTGGATTGATAAAATATATTTTTATTATTAAAGGGTATTTTCGGTATTTCTGCAGTGTTCTATGAACTATGGACCTCGGTCGGTGAAATGTAGTTTGGAGTCCGACCGAGGGGTTTTGGTTGTGAATTCTGTATCTATTTTGAAGTGTATTTCTTTACAGGATCGGCTCTACTCTTTGAGTAGAGAGATTTCCATTTTACAGAGAAGGTTCTGCCGGATTTTAGGTAGAATTCTAGTAAAATGTGATGTCCGGTCGAATTCCTATTTTAATTCTATGTCTAGTATTCTAGATCGAGTCTTTAGAATTCTGATAGATTTATTCTGATATTCTATGGTCGTTTGTTTGTTTAGTTGCACCGAGACTAAGGCCTAGTGAACTAGGCCCGTCAGATCTGTCTCGAGGAGCACAATAAATAGTGAGTTGTTATTTTATATATATATGTATTTTAGGGTGCATGTTTTAGAAATGTATGATTTATTTTGATAAATATGCATAAATGATTTAAGTATTACTTAGGTATACTTTTAGTATATTTTGGTATATTTTAAACTATATGCATGTTTTATTAATGAATTATGCTTAAATGTTTTTGAATATATTTCTAGTTTATTTTGTAATTTAATTGGATTTATTTGAAGTATATATACTCGAAATATACCTGGTTTACTTTTGGTATATTTCTAGTATATGTATGGTTTATGTTGTTGTTTATTTCAAATTCATGCATCATTTATTTTTATGAATGTATGTTTTATATATTAATGAAGGATATCAATAGAACGTGCTACCTAGTGGGCAGCACTAGGACTAAGTACGTACCGATACGCTGATAGCATTTAGGCTATATTACTAACCTATTTGTGGATATTGATTGGATTGATTGATTTGATTTGATGTGAGATATGATTTAGGAGTGTGATTGTCGGAGCTCGATTGACCAAGTGTCTCGGGGCCAATCACACTGACAGTCAGACTGTTGAAGCTCGGTTGATTTAGTGTCTCGGGACCAGTCTACTGTCCAAATGGAACAAGTGAATTTATTTAGAATAAGTGAGCCTGTATGGCTAGAGTGTTGTCTAACATTATTTGAGGTTACGATTTTCTAGGGTTATATTTGATCATTTATAAACAGTAATTTTCATAAAATATAAAATGATTTGGTCGCATCTGTGTGTATTTGCCTGTATATATATTTATTATATATATTATTGACTGTATGCATTGTCATTTAGTATGCATGTATATATATTATAACAATTCACTCAGTGAGGTCTGACTTCCCTCCGTTGACTATTTTTCAAGAGAGTCATCATCTTCAGACCTCAGTAGCAGACCTATACACCGGATTTCTTCTGCCTCGGCTTCATTATATAAACTGCTTATCTGAATTTTATTTTATAATCTAGACATTGGAGTAGTTGTAAACAATTGTAGAGTTTATGTATTATATTTGTGTGAGTTATGTATTTCAAAGATTTGAACTGGATTTGTATTAAAGGAATATTTATATATATATGAGATGAGGATTTAAATCCATTGATGTATATTTACTTATCTTATTTGTGATTTTATTTCTGCTGTAAAATATTTTATTTATGTTATCACGATTATTGCATGTTTTTATTTATTTTAAGGCTTGCTACGGGTTCCGGGTTCGAAAGAATTCTCGTTCCCTAGCACCGGTCATGGCCCCTGTTTTGGGTCATGACATACAATCCAGCTCGACTTTGTAAATAATATGGACAGAAACAATGGATTGTGGAGCTTGTATATAAGTTTGCACTAGGGCCTCTTTCTCAGAAATTTTTGGACAACCTGATTGCTACTTGGCCTCGGAGGATCATTCAGAGGCTTATTGACTACAATGGAGATCAATCTACCGAGTACAAGGCATGGGTTCAACTACAACAAGTAGAAAAGGATGAATTTACAAAAAATAGAAGAACAATGGCATTACAGGCATTGAGCACCCAAGGGAGTCACAAGAGAAGCAGACAATATTATATTAGTTTATGAAACTTAGTCTTTTTATGTACTTTCTTTACCGAATGAGATTTCCTTTTGAGTTAGACATATGTGTAATAAGCATTTAATGTAATGTTTACAATAATAAAGGCAATCCATTCCATTTAATTTAAGCACAATATGACTATACAATTTTGCTTCTTACATATCTCCTATAGTTAATTGACTTACCTTTGCAAGTTTTCTAACTAATGATTTTCTCTTTTCTCTCTCTCTCCTTTTACATGTCCTTTACTTTTGCTTGGACTGCCTTTTCAAGTTTTCAACCCAGTAGGACTTTTTACTTTTTTCTTTTTTTTATCTCTAACTTTTGCCTAGGCAGCCTCTCTTGAGATTTTCTCCCTAGCAAGACTTTACAGAAAGTATTTCTTGAGCTTGTCCATATTGATGGGCTCTCTGAATTCATTTCCCTCTAAGTCAGATAAAATAGCGGCCCCTTTTGAAAATAACTTCTTCACTTGGTAAGGACCTTCCTAGTTCAGCTTGAACTTCCCCCGTGGATCAATCATGATTAGCCTAGTGAGCTTTAAGACCAAGTCAACCTTTTTTATCTTGTTTGGCTTAATCTTCTTGTTATAAGCCAAGGCTATCCTTTTTTGGTACAACTGAGAGTGATACATAGCCTTTAATCTCTTTTCATCTAACAAAGTTAGTTGTGCTAATCGAGTTTCTACCCACTAGTACTTCGGGATTTTAGTCTCTAGGAGAACCCTCAGTGATTGAATTTTGACCTCAACTGGCAATACAGCTTCACATCCATATACCAGAGAATACGGAGTGGCTCCTGTTGACGTTCTGGAAGTGGTTCTGTATCCCTATAATACAAACTATAGATAACTTGCCCAATCTTTATAATTTTCCAATATCTTGGCCAAAATCCTTTTCACATTCTTGTTTGCTACCTCTACGGCCCTGTTAGCCTATGGTTTATAAGGGGATGATCTATGATGCTCAATCTTATATTCTTCCAACAGAGTGGTCATTTTTTCCCTGAACTGAACACCATTATCAGTGATGACCTGATAGGGCAACCCATACTAGTAAATTATGTTCTTTTTTATGAACCTGGCCATTTATTTCGCCCCTACAGTGTGAATGATTCCACTTCTACCCATTTAGAGAAATAGTTGATCACTACTATAATACAACGATGTCCGTTAGATGCTTTCAGCCTTATCTCTCCAATAATGTCAATTCTCCAAACTGTAAATGGCCAAGGAGAGGTTAATCCTTAAAGTTCTATAGAAGGCAAGTGGCTCACGTCACCATATAGTTGGTAGTTGTGGCATCTCTTTTCATACTTCACGTAATCTGCCCCTATGGTTAGCCAGAAGTACCTTTGACAGGTTATCTTTTTAGCAAGGATTGTTCCATTCATATGCAGCCCATATACACCCTTATGAACTGCTTCCATGATCTTCTATGCCTTACCTTTATTGACGCATCTTAGGTGTACTCCAGCTAGCATCCTCTTATATAACATCCCATTATGTCTAATGAACTGCCGAGATAGCATCCTCAGCGACATTCTTTCTTTTCTATCAGCTTCCTCTAGGAATTATCCTGCCTCAAGATACCGTTGTAGATCATAAAACCAAGGCTTCTCTGCTAGGCCAATTGACATTATTTTGATTTCCCTATAATAGGAAATTGGGCCCGTACTAAGATAAGAGGCTTCACTTCTGCTCATTTGTCTCCTTCCCATATCGAAGCTAGGGTAGCTAATACATCTGCCATCTTATTCTCCTCCTGAGACAAGTGTACAAATCTATATTGCGTAAAGGACAATAGGATCATGGCTGAATAATCCCGATACAACTTTAGCTTATCTTACCTCACTTCTCATTCCTTAGTGATCTGCTTCACTACCAGCATCGAATCCCTATACACTGTCACCTCTTCTGCCCCCATGTTCCTGAGTGCTTCTAGACTAAAAATGTAGGCTTCATATTTAGCTTGGTTCTTAGTGACCTCGAATTCTAGCCTCTTTGCCATCAAGATTACTTTTCCTTCTAGCGAGACCAAAATCATGCCAATGCCTACCCCTCTACTGTTCACTGCTCCATCAAAGTACATTTTCCAGGTCTGGATTTCTATTACCCTAAGGTGTTCATTCAAAAATTCTAACTCCTATTCTTGTTCATCATCCACTAGATTTTGGGCTAAGAAGTCTACCACAGCTCTTCCTTTTATCACCTTTTTAGTAACATAGTCTATGTCGAATTCAATGAGCAGGACTAACCATCTAGCTAATTTCCCTATCAATGATAGAGTCTGTTGGAGATATCTAAAGGGATCATGCTTAGAAACCGCTTGAATCCTATAGGACTGGAAGTAATGTCGCTTCTTTTTTGCCCAAATTACAACCAAACAAGTTCTTTCTACTAGACTATAATTGGTTTCATAGGGCATAAGCTTCTTACTCAGATAATACACAACATGCTCAACTCTCCCTTCTCCTTTTTAAGCTAATATTGCATTAATCGCATCTTTTTCTATAGCCAAGTAGAGAATTAAGGGTTTCCCTAGTCTTGTCAACTGTAAAACTGGAGGATTCATCAAATACTGCTTAATATTTCTAAAGTCTTGCTAACACTTGTCATCTCAGATAATCGGTTGATTCTTCTTTAAGAGCTTGAAGATTGGCTCATAAATAGTAGTCAGTTTAGCTATAAACTTGCTGATTTATTGTAGCCTTCCTATAAACCCTCTGACTTCTTTCTTATTCTTTGGTGTAGGCATTTCTCTGATTGCTTTGACTTTTCTGGATCCACCTCTATACCTTTTTTTACTAACAATGTGTCCCAATAGTTTTTCAGACATCACCTCGAAAACACATTTCTTCGGATTCAATCTGAGGTTATACTTTTCAACTCTTGCCAAGAACTTGTCTAAGGCTTCGAAATGCTCTTCTCTGGTCAAAGACTTCACCATCATATCATCTACATACACCTTTATCTCTTTATGGATTAGGTCATGTAATAATGTAGTAGCCATTCTTTATTAAGTAGCCCATACATTTTTCAATCCAAATTGCATAATTGTGTAATAGTAAACACCCTACTCAGTGATGAAAGAAGTCTTTAACTTGTCAATCACTGTCATCATGATCTAATTATATCACGAGAAGCCATCCATAAAGGAGTAAATAGCGCTAGAATTTGCATTATCAACTAAGGTGTTAATATGCGATAAAGGAAAATCATCCTTAGGACAAGCCTTGTTCAAGTCCCTATAGTCGACACACATCCTGACTTTACCATCTTTCTTGGAAACTGGGACTATATTAGCCAACCATTGAGTGTCATCTACCACTTCTAAGAACTTTACTTTTAGCTGCTTTTCTACTTCTTCTTTTACTAGGAGAGTCTATTCTGGCCTTAGTCTTCTTTTTTTCTGTTTTATCAGTATGATTTGAGAATATATGGGAATCCTGTATTCTATAATCTCTCTATTGATCCCAGGCATATCCTCATAGCCCTAAGCAAATACTTTTTGTCTTTTTTTAAGAGTTTCTTTTATTTTTTTGTCTCTCATCAGGAGTTAAATCAGAAGTAATAAGTATATTTTTAAGGTTATCACTTATGCCTAGATTAAATGATTTAGTTTGCACTAAATTAATATCAAACATATGCATGAAATGATCATCACATATAGTATAACCATTAGAAAACACATCGCACAAGTAAGCATAATCATACTTCATCACATTAACTTTAGAAAGAAAAATGTCATCAGTCTCAAATAAATTAGAAATAGAAAGGTCAATGTCATCATAAAAAAACATCCATAATAGAATTAAGGATAAAGGCTTCGAAGTTAAATTCCTCTTCTTGGTCAGCAGCATCCTTCAGCTCTACTGTAAGAATGTCTCCTTTTGATTCTGAAGTCAATACTAGCTCTTTTACCATGGGCTCTTCAATAACAGGCTTTTGGATCTCAACCATATATTTAGCGAAGATTTTAGCGATCATCAAAGGTTCAAGAGCTCCTTAGTAGGGGGAATTGGCACCTTCCTCCATAAATGTTTCCTAGAGCATCTTCTTCTTTAACTCAGCCATAATTATGCTTTTCCCATACTTGCCCTTAGTTTATTCCCTCTTTTTAGACTCATCTTCCCCTGAATATCCTAACCCATGCTTTAGAACTAGTATCTTAGGTTCGATGAATTCTGATAGGCCCTATTGATTCTTTTCGAGTCCTATCCCAGGCACAAACTGCATACTCTTCATCATACTGATAATCTTTGGGTTCAGCTCATCTTCATAAGTCATACAGACTTTAAAACTCGAGTTGTTCGGGATCTTAGTAAGAGCTAGTTTCAATGCAGTAACTATAGCCTCTGTTTCAACCATTATAATAACCACCCTCCCCTCATGTAGAAATTTGATCTTTTAATGAACAATGGATGGTACTCCCCCAAAGGATGGAACCATGGTCTTCCTAGAAGAATAGCAAAGGTGACAGGAATGTCTATTACATGAAGGTTGACCCAAACTTCAATAGGACCAATCTTGACTAAAGCCCGAAAAGTTCCCTCAATTGGCCTTTTCATATCATCATAAGCCTTTATAACTACATCAAAGGGTTTTAAATTAGCTACCATTAATCCCAGCTTCAGTAAGATCTTTAGAGGACACACATTGATGGCTGACCCATTATCGACCATAACACAACATGTCAATTTATCTTTCACTTCGACTTTAATGAACAGGGCTTTACTATAATCCCTTCCTTCTAAGGGCAGGTCATCATTTGTGAACAAAATTTCCCCTTGAGGGCTTTCAGTCAACGAGCTCACCATTTGCTCTAGAGTGTGCGTCAAAGGTATCTTCTTATGATCAAGAGCAAAAACCAATGCTTCCCAATGGGCCTGGGAGTTCATAAGCAGCTCCCAAATACTGGCAAAAGTTTTCCCGTCACTTTTGGCCTCAATAATCTCCTAAAATTTCTCATTTTTCTTTGATCCCCCTTCTGAACTACTTCCTTCTTTCTCTGTCTCAGCCTTCTTCACTTCATCCTCCCCCTCCTCCGACTTCTCAACGGACTGCGCTGCACTCCTTTTATTATTCTTCCACAAATCAACTGCTTCTCCCTCTTTATCATCAAAACTCTAGATATCAAGCACATTTACACGAGACTCAACATCTTATTGCCTTAGATTCAGGTCTTTTGGTTGTGGTTTTGATGGGGTAAGTGTGACATCAACAAAGAAATTAATAACTTGTTCCTCTTTTAGGCCCGTGTTGATCATCAAGATACGGGGATTTAGTGGTGGTACATTTTGGTAGTTAGGTAAAGGGTTATTTTAGGTATTTGGTTTTCTGGTTTCTGGGTTAGTTATTTTTCCTGAATCGATCAAATCTTGAATCTCATGTTTCAGGTGAGTGCAACTTTCTATATCATGCCCAATATTCTGGTGGTACTTACAGTATAGTTTTGGGTTGGCATTTGGGAAAGGAGGTCATTTAGGTAAGGGTTGTAGAAGGTTATTCTCAATCAGCTTTTCCAGGACTTTGGAGAGGGGCCTTCCTAAATTAGAAAACCTTTGGGACTGCTTAACTGCGTTGATTTGTATATTACTGCTCAACCCGATTTCGCCGCCAGACCCAAACGCTTCTCTGTTTGCAGATCTTCCACTAGAGAACTTCTTTTCTTATGCGAGGTCTCATTCTTTCCGTACTCCAAACTTGTACAACTCCTCAAAGTTTTAAATCCCTAAATCCCTTAGTTTCTTAGAGAGAGTGAGTACACACCCTTACATAGCTATTACCAGCTGATCAAATTCCACGAGTCGTTGCTTCATCTGTGCTAACTTGGCGTTCCATTTGATCAAATAATCCATAAAATATCCATTGAATTTCTACTTCAGGTTCTACAAGTCTCTCAGAGAAGCCTCCATCTGAATATTAAGACTATACTGCTTGATAAATGCAATATATAGTTCCTCCCAATCAACTTAAACACGGGATTCTAGTGCATAATACCATCTGATGGGTGTTCCTTCTAAAGACAATGGGAATTGCTTCATAATTTGTGCTTTAGTCAGTTTAGTTGTCTTAATGTGGGTCATATACTGCTTTAAATAGAGGTGGGGGTCCTCTGTGCCAGTGAACTTCTTCATTTTAGGAAACTTGAACTTCCATGGTAGGGGATCATCATCCTTATCTAGGCTCAACTCAGGATAGTTCATTGGGGCATCAATCCCCTTTTTCTTCATCATCAGCTATATTTAAGCTATAGACTTGACAAGGTCTTTAGCCTAATTTGGCTTCTCCATATTTCCTTGGGTATCTTCTTTCTGACGAATAATAGGTTCTACCAATACTGTCTATTGATCATCTTCTACCTCTTGCCTTTCAGGAACCTTGACATCCAGATCAAAAGGTCAGGGTTGAGGTGTTGACAGTTCCCCTCTAGCTGTACCCATCATTTCCCCCATAATTTCTCTCACGATTGCCCTAGTTTGTTCGGCCATTTCAACTTTCAACTGTTCCTTGAAAGCTTCAGCATCAAATTCTGCCATCTTAATCCCTCTACAGATTCTAACCAAACGGTCTGTGTTAGATCGCTTTCAACTGGCAAACTGTTGTGGATCTATATCTGCAACCATTAAGGGTCAGAAACATGCAAGGCGTATATGCATGAATTGCAAGCCTGCTGGTAAGAAGGAAAACAAAACATATATGCACATATCAGAGGATAAAAAAAAAGCTCTCTAACGATATCTCCAACCTTATTTCTCCCACAAACATGTTCAAAGGCGAGTTCCTTGTCATAGGATTTTTGTTCTAGGATTTAATTATCAATAAGGGATAATAAAACAAACGGATACAAGATAACTCTCAAGACGATACAAACAAGTGGTAATTCCTTCAAATAATTCCAAAGTCCATTTTAAATGGGCCAAGAATGATATCAAAGGCCCACCTTATCAAGATCCCTTTAAAATAGGCTAATAATATGCATGAAAGGCCCGTCTTGTCAAGGCTTATTTTGTAATGGGCTTAGGCCTTATTTAAAGGATTACCATATGGCATAAAACACATGCATTTGGAAAAAATCTTAGTGGAAATTGCTTGGTCATTTACACGAGCTTAGTCTTGGGTAATAAGCTTTAGCTCTCATAACTATATACATCCATTACGTCTCCCCACTCAAAGGTCCATGCAACGTGGATAGGTACCTGCTATAAGTGACAATAATTAAATACCTCACCACCAGGCTTGAATGAAATAAAGGCAGCAAAGCAAAGATTATTGTCAATTTATTTGGGACTTGGAGTGCATTATGTGAAAACATGTAGTGAATGTAGAATTTACGAAGGAAATAAAGAAATAATCAAAGATAATAAATTACAAAACACTTAAAATCAGTTTCTCTATCCCTAATGGAGTCGCCACTACAGGCGGCGATTTTGGTCGCGCGCCCAAGTGTTGGCGATAACTTGGGGCTCACTAGGAAATATATAGTGGGCTTGGGGCCCAAAATGAAGATGGAGTCGCCACCCAGATGAAAGTCGAAACACATTGTACAATAACTAGATTCCATAGAGGTTCCCAGAAGCCATCATCAGAGATCGAGTTCAAAAACTGGGTATGAACTTTTGGAATGTCCACTCAACCTTGCGGTTGGCCTCCGTATGTGTTTTGTATTTTATTACCTTTGATTATTAATTTATTTCTTTATTAACATGCAAATTGCAATTGGTTTTCAATTTTATATTTTATTCCGAGTTTGCACATTATTCCCATTTCAAGCTTATATCTTTGGCATTCAATCACAGATAAATAAATAAAACAAATAAAAATAATTTACAACCATTCATTCCAAATAAAAGGGGAAAGAGATTAAGAATTACAACTTTTTGGTGCTAATAAATATAAAAATACTAAAAATAAATCATATATAAACCAAAAATAAACTAATTAATTATACAAATTAATACTCTAAAAAATAAATAAAGCAAACATCTAGTGATTAAAAATCTCCAAATGGTTTCTGTAACACATACAAGTTAATTTTATACAATAGCAACAATAATATTTACAAATCATCAACACATAATATTCACAAAAATAAATGAATATAAACTCATAAAATCATCTATTAAATAACACAAAACAAAAAAAAATAACATAAAAACAATATTGATCAATATGGGAATCATGCATAATCTCAAGAAATATCACTAATTAAACACAAAATCATGCCAAACATGGAAAATACGGACAAAAAATCACAGCATAATCAGACAGGACTCTATCAAAGAGGAGAGGCATCGCCTCCTGACCAGGAGGCGATGCCTCCGTCACCTTAACATGAAGGGGCGAAACCTCTATGAAGAGACGCTGCCTCTTCAATAGAGGCAGGAACATTCTACATTTCTTAAATCCCAAAAAATGCGATAATCAAGCACGTGAATGAGAAAGAGACACAAATATACAAGTATCACCAATCAATATTCAATATTTCATGTAACTGTGCTTCTCTATAACTTAAAATAAGTAATATGATTCAAGAAAACACACAAAAAAAGAAAAAGCAACCAATCAAGGCTTATAATGAAGGTAAAGAGTTTAAAACTTAAAAATGAGGGGACTCACTCTCTTGGACGAGTTGATGCTCCTAACTAAGCCCTCAGAGCTTGGTTGATGGAGGGGCGGCCTTGAATGCAAAGAAGATTTCTTTTTCTTCTCAAGAATCAAGTCCTTTAAGCTTCAAAGTCCCTTCCTTCTTCTTTTTTTCTTTTCCTTTCTCTTTCTCTTTATTTTTCCAGGTGTTTTTCTAATAACCCAACCAACCTCCCCTCTTTTTCCCCCATATTCCCTTTTAAAGCCCCTCTTATTTCCCTTTTCAAATTCCCAAAAACTCATTCTCACTATCTCCTCATTGCCCTTTTTTCATTCCTTAGGCTCTTTTCTGTCTTTGTCCCTTTTCTTTTACATTCAAAAATGACTAAATCTCAGTAGGCGGACTTCCAACTACTATCATTAATGGCATTTACTATTGTAGAGAGTGGGTGTAATGAGGCGCCGCCTCTTCGATGAAGCGTCGCCTCATCGATACCTGGAGTGAAGAGGCAACGCCTCTTTATTGAGACAATAGCCTCTTCACCTTGACCAGGTCAAGGCCCGTGGGCCAAGAGACGATGGACTTGGGCTTTAGCCTAGTGTTTGGGCTTAGACATGTTTTTTTTTTGTGGGCTTGACTTAATGTTTGAACTTTCAGAGTCAATTTTAGAAAAGTCTTGTGTTTTCCTTGCATTCAAAACTCGAACTTTCTTATCATCAGACTTTTATTGCGGGCCGATCAAATTGATAGTGTCTACACTATGAAAGCAATAATTCATCGAAAAACAAAAGTTGAATCATTACAAAGAAGAACACATACAACTTGCATTTAGAGGATATACAATCTAAGGGGAAGCATAGAGTTAACAAAAAGCTTAGCTACACAATCCACACAATATATGTATGTGGCTCTGGAATGCTTAATACCTCATAAAATTACCCCACTCCAAGAAGTGGTTTCACATTTTCATTTTCTCTTGTCAAGTGATTTATGAACTTCTCGATAACAAAGCATTTTCAAACAAAAGGTAGCAAGAAATTCTTCAAAATAGAGCTGATAAAGCATATAGCTGTCGTTTTGTGAGGTTATGGAATTCAGAGATACATGTCCCAAGTTTCTAAATACTGGCTTTACATGTGTAATATCATAAGCAACCGACTGAAAAGAAATCAACTGGCCAGCCTCCCCCTAGTTTGGTAGTTGAGGGCTTGGCATTGTTGTAGGAGGACAGTTCAAATCCCCCCCACGCCCCCTCCCTCTCCATGGTCAAAAAAAAAAAAAAAAAGAAAAGAAATCAACTGAATACTGATTCACCGGCCTCAATCACCCTCACCTAAGTTGAGCAGAAAGATAATCTTCCACTCAAATTGCAACAAATTGCCGTATTGGAGTAGCATCTCAAAGCATTGAATTTGTCTGTACTTATCGAGTCAAAAACAAACTACCTGCAATTTGAGAGGGGCCATAACCATCAATTTCCTGAAGTTAGCCGTCAAACATCAAGAGTTCAAAAGTTCTAAATTATCAAAAATAGGCAACAATGAACCTAAAGAGTTGGCATTCACAATAAATTTAACTAGATAAAACTATTTGTCGAATGACGTTGGTGAAGATAATAACATATCTACCAAACGTCAAATAAAGGCCACACATTTTTGACATCCCTTCAACTGGTTATACTAAGTAATTAAGGGCAAGATTTCTACCAAAATCAACTCAATTGTAAACACCAACATACCAAGAACATGCCAACTTTGCATATATGTCGAAGGCATATGAGAATATTTTACATTCTAAAAAACCAAATCCAAGTGGACTACAGAATCAAAGAACGTTAGTACAGTGCATTTATAGAATAAATGCTAACTAATAGCTTAATGTTAAGTACATTAAAAGGCCACATAGCAACAAACTGGTGTGATTATGCTTGTTTAATGAGAATGAAATTCCATGTGTTGCCAGTCAGTCTCCAGTATATAAAAAGCATCCGTGATTAAAAAGAAATCCAACTTAACCCTTACAGTGTCCGTTCAATTCTAGAAAGGAATAAAACCTACCAATCAATTAAAAAGGAACAAACTCATCCTTGGTTGAATGAAAAGTCAATATATATTTGTACCACCAAAATGTGAGCAGCAGAAATATTAGCATATTGTAAAGGCAAAAGCCACTTAATAACCTCACCTCCTGGAAAAACCTCCACTCCTTAGACTGCTGTCTCTCTGCCTCTTTGCCAACAATGCTCGTTCTCTCTCTTTCTCCTGCTTCTCCCTTTTCAATCTTTCTTGTCTTAGCTCTTCCAATGTCTTCTTGCCACCCTTCTTCCCCTCCTTTCCTCTGGTCAAACCATCATCTTCATCCCTCTCATTATTCATATCATCATTCCGTCTCTCAAGGTACCAAGGCAATTTAACTCCTTTTCCAGCAAGCCCATAACCCAACCTATACTTCTCATCCTCAGCAGTCACAACCCTCACCTCCTCTTTCTTCATCTTCTTCTTCTTAGGCCCCTCTCCTTCATTCTCCAATCCCTTAATTGGGTTAATTGGGTCAAAAATTTTGATCCCTTCAAAGAGATTAATGTGGTTCGACTTGGGTTCCGACTCACTATTCCCTGCGGCAGCAGCAGGCTCTTCAGGTTTAGCTAAAGGAGCCAAGCCTCGAGCAGCACGAAGCTGCTCAAGGCGAAAATCAGCATCACGCTTTCTAGCCTGCTCGCGCTTTAATTGCTCCTCTCTTGCAGCAGCTTCTTCATCTTTCCGAACTTTTTCCCTGTTCTCATAATTGTACACATTCCACCGCTTTTGGGGAAGAATATTGAGTCCTCCATGACCCCCCATAACCGCTTAGCTCTCTATAAATTAACTCACCTGCAAATTAACAAATTTTCTTCAAACATAGTTGCCAATTTTAAACTAAACATTAAAACTAGTTCCTTACAGATTATTTTCAGATGCCCAGCAACCAAAAGCATTCCCAGTTGAGAAATTCGAGAAACGATATTGAACTTGTTTAGAATTATGTCAAAAACACATATCACAAAAAGTTCTCATTCAGAGAAAATTACAGATTCAACGAAAGATTTCTCAAAATAACAAAAGAAGGTACATACCCAACTGATAGACGAAGAAGGTGAGATAATTGGCGCAGTCAAATGATTCGAATTCTCCAACCAAATATATATATATAAAAAGAACAAACAGAAGAAGCCAGGAAAGGACTTTCCTTTCTGTGATCAGAATTCAGAAGCGTTATGAATTAGGGACTCTCCGCATACAGTTTTTGTGCGTATCGGAACCAGGATAAAACGGCGTCGTTGCTTGTTGGGATATATATATATATATATATGGTGGGTTTTATATTAGGACGTTGCTCGTTGGCCTTTTTTACATTAGGTCATCACCGCTCTATGTCAAAGATTTTCACTGATTTTTAATTTTTTAATTTGGATTCTTATTTTTTTTTTTTCCCTCAAAATATTTATACGGGAACTTTGCTTTTTATATACATTTTCACTTTACATTAAATTAAATGATAATGTATTATATCATCTAAAATTTAATTTGTAAAAAATAAAATAATAGTAGAAAACACCAAATTTTAATAATAAAAATTATGTGAGTTTAAATAACAAAATTAATTAACTTGTACAATTTTTTTAGATAATCACAAAATCTAATCACCCCATTATTTGAATTTTTCAGAGAACAACAGACAAAAAAATCAACTAAATAATTGGTATTCCCTGTAATGCAACTCCATATTTTTTTGAACTAAATATTTTTTTTTTTTATCAATATTTACAAAATTCCTAGTGAATTTTACTAAAAATTACATAATTAATTTGATCAATTTTGGAGATACAAAGTCTAAGCTCAAACAAACAATAAAACAAACAAAAAAAAAACATCTATCAGCCATGTAAACAAGCATTCACTAATTTAATTATGGATTTTCTATTGGATGGATCAGCAACCATGTCAATACAAGCTAGTTATGCTGTTGGAAAGATTAAGCAACTTTCAGCGTCTGAACGACAAATGCAAGCCAATGCCGGAGTAAATCGTTAAACTGGCAATCACAACACAAGAAAATACCTATCAGCATAGAAGATGATAACAAATACATGTAACTTCCAGTACCTTTGACTATTTTATCAGACTAATGCCATTTGCAGACGAACCTACACAAAAATGCCGACCAAGTTTGCATTCAGAGCCACACAAAGACCATATTTCAATTTCAGGGTTTCTAGTACTGCGAGCTCATGAAAGTGTAGGAGGAGGCATACATCGGAAGAAATGTATGATCTGAACGGAAATACTTTCTTCAAGGATCCAACTAGAAAATGAAATCGCTAAGCAGAACAAATTTGTTCTTCTCAACATTTTTATTAATGATATATGATGTGCCCTCTACATCTGCACTCATGCAATTAATTCTATGCCTGCAGCAACAATCAGCCACCAAGTCAGCAGAACATCGCAGGAATAAGAAAATACAGAACATAATATCACTAAACAGACCATTCAAAGTGATCTTCACAGGAAATAGAACCCCAAATAATTGACAAGCCAGCTACTTTCCTGCAATCAGCAAAAGTAATTTTTGATTAACCATATAAAAACATGCAAGCATTACTACTTTTCTCCTAGAGGGTCCCATAAGAAAAACAAGTCTCTAAAACAGATGACAACGCAAATGGATAAAAAACTTTGATTCACAACATAAGCCAAGTAGGTACAAACAAATAAGAAAGGAGGAACCATTCTGCACATGTTTATATGAAAATTCATTTAAAATAAAATAATATATATATATATATATATATATATTTTCTGAAGAATTGTTCTGCAAGTAAGCATCCCATACCAAGTTGCAGTATACATATCATAGAACTTGTCAAAAGCTTTACTAAAACAGTAATGGCAAGCCAAAAGATCCCTGATCTTAGTCACGTTGCATGTTGGTTTCCAGCATTTGACCTGCATTAACTAAGATGATATTAATAAGCAATACGTACAACTGTTTGCAACTTTTTTCTTTCCCAGTAAGAAAAAATCATATGCATCACATAGTCCAAGCTAACCAAGCCCATCGAGGACAGAAAAATAATTTTGCGTGTGTTTCTAAATCGGATCAGGCCTAAAAGAATTATCCTTCCCACGCCCTGCCCAAAAAAATTTGGGCTTCATCAGGTTCAGACCTGGTCAATTAAGGAATACATCAAAACCCTGGTAATTCTTTGGTTCATCAGGTAGCCAGGTACCCAGGCCAATGAAACAGGGTTATGCGCGACTGTTAACTTTGCAACAGCAAAGAAAACCAGGAGAGTATAATGTCTATAACAACTAAACAAAATGTGCACAAGAAGCTAGTGGCAACCAAATTAAGATATAATAGAAAAGTCAACTAATACCACAAACAGTAGTTAAAATAAATTTACCAAGCGTCTGATTTTATGAGAGTAATATTGCTCATGGGATGGATGCATCCTTATATGCTCATCCAAATGACCTGCACTGAATTTTGAAGTTTCTTATGAGCGGAGTTCAAAAAGAAAAATCACTGTGTTAATTTTGCTATGCGAAGCAAAAATTAAAAACATTCATAAAGGACAACATTGGTATGACCATTGCCTTCCTTTATGACTACAATTAATGCTAACATTATTTCTAAAATGTTTCCTTCCACAAGCCATGGTCAGCTTAATTTACATCTAAGACTAACCACCAGTCACCTTTACCATATATTAACTGCTAAGACACAAAACTAAATTGGCATCAAAGTAGTTTATGACCATGCCATGCAGAAGATAAGATGGGAAATACCCTATCGTTGAACAGACTAAGAATTACTACTATATTAATTTATGGAATGCTACCAAAATGCGTAAAGAAGAAAAAAAAATGTTATTGGTCCAAGTTACTTGAAATACAAATTATGCAAACAATTCAAATAAATTAGTGAGAAGAGAGAGAGAGAGAGAGAGAGAGCAGAAGCAATGGGCTATTGCAAGCAAAAACAATCAGAGAACATAATTTGAGGTTACATGAATCTTACAGCAGAAAATATTGAAATACATGTTATACTTACTTGTCACAGAGGACAGCACTACAATGAAGGCATGTTGCCAAACTTAAAGAACTGCAGCACGTACTGCAGTTTGCTTTTGACAAGTTTTTACCTATCTGATGGCATCTGCAAATACAGATAAAAAAAATGATGCACAGTCATCTTTGAATTCTTCAAGATCTCATATCATAAAAAATAAAATTTCCCTCTTAGTCATCAATAGAAAGATAAACTTTTCCAAATTAGATTCACGCTTTTGCAGCAAGCAGAAATCAAAAGCAGTTAGGCAGCAACCAAGTCATAAATCATAATCAAATGGAGAATAAAAGTGTAGCAAGTAAACGCCCAACTAATGCAATGAATCAATATTCTGCATATTTTTAGTTATCTTACATACCTTTTGTAAAGCTCCAGAAGATCTTTAGGTATGGAATTCTTCCTCTGCCGTTCAACCAACTATATGCAGAGCCAACATTAATATGCTAATATTAAATATTTTAATAATATAGGAAATCGTGGTACCAATGTGTACACTTCTTGCTAGTGTTTTAAGCAGAAAATATCAACAAACCTGGCTACAGGTTGTCACTGAACAATCTTTAGCAAGATGCCCAGGCCTCTGACATTTCCAACTACAATGGCAAGTTCATAAACAAGACAAGTGGGTGAGCACCTAGATAAGCACACATATTTTTTTTGAATTAGTGGATGTACCATAGCCACCACCCCCTTTTCCCTTTCTTTAAATCAGATAGCAAAACCATTTGATTTCATTCTGTGGCAGATGGAGTTCATTTAACAGGTGCCATTGGAATAAAACTAAAAAGACTTAGAATGACGTAGATGATCATATATTCTCTCATAGCATCAACTCTTATTTTATACCACTTTTAACTCTTGAAAAACCCTATCCATATATACAATCAATAAGCATACCACTCATAAGTACAAAGAATAGATCTCTTTTTGGACCAGCAGTTGCGGTTATAGTCCCAAGTGTCCTCCCCAAGCTCAGGCATGGGCAAGTTAGAGTTGAGCCCAAAGGGGGGAAAATTTGGCTTTTGGCAGCTTAACTCACACTGAAAAATATAAAATTGAACAGTGTAAGCATCAGGATAGGATGTCAGTAAAAATACATATATGCTTAACATCCCAATAAAGTTGACAGCGTAAAAACACCTCAGCAACTTTATGGCTTTGCAGGAGTTCAGTTTTGCATTCCAGGCTGCATATATCATCATCAGTCTACAATAAAAAACAAAAAAAAAAGTATACACATTAATAAGGTGAGTAAGCAGATCAAACAGACAGGCAGAAATGTTTTCAAAACACAAGGTTCCCTATACCTCATTGCATATATATTCTCCATATTTTCCACATACCACACAAATAGGTTCTCCCGGTACAGGAAAACGTTGCTCGCTTCTAGTCTTGACCCGGTCAACTTCATTTGTTTGATCTAAAAGGAAGCAGATAAAATGATTAGTAAGGTAGCAGATAAAATGATTAGTCTAATCAACGATATGCCTATATTCATACCTCTATCAAAATTATGAACATAATTACAACAAAATCCATGTCTAATTGCTCAGAAAATTTCAATCTTTAGGAAACACAAGACTAATTTTCCAAGTATGCAGCGACAATATCAATCAAGACAAGAAATAAATAAAAAAAAAAACCAAAGACAGAGATCCAGAGACAAACCATAATTTTTGGGGTCTTCCTCTTGAGATTCTGAAGAACTTTCATCACCTGTGTTTCATGAAGAAAAGGTTAACAACATATATGTCTCACACAAAATAATTAAATCAACAAGAGCAATGAGCACCCGATTCGCATTTTCTTAACCAAACGCAAAAGAGAGAGCAAAAAGAAAAGGAAACAAAATGACCAATTTCACATAATTATTTATAGTCAATTCCACATATCAATCATGTTAACACTCCTCAATTAGCTGTACACACAGAAGTAAATATTACTAAAGTAATGCACACAAATCAAATCAAGTAACTAAATCCAAATGTAGCCGAAAGGCACTTACTTCCATAGTTTACCAAATTCAAAACCGAGCTAGAAGCTCCCTGCAGCCACAACAACAGCCAAATTCATTCCAACAGAACTACTGAATAAAATAAAAATCCAAATTTAAAATAACTATTCAATTACCAGAACATCAGCATTTAATGCTTCATAAGGCTGAGAAGAGCTCACTTCCTTCCTGTTCAAAGCCATAGAGAATCCAGTCAGAGCATAAATTCATACATTCATACACATGTAATCTAAGTTGAAGTTTTACCTTCTCTTGTCTATGTAATCCTGGTGCGACATCGGTCCACCATGCTCCTCAATTTCACTGCACTGTGTTGGACCGTCCGTAGACCGCCGTTTCTGCCCGGTCTTCTTCCAGCTGCGAGGCCTATCAATATCAGTACCATGCTCTTCCTCACGGTTCTGCTGCTTTTCGCCAATAGTCACGGAAGCATTTCCGGTTGCTATATTATAAGCTGCAAAATAATCCAAAAATTGAAAAATCAATCACGCAAGATTCATTTGAGATCGTTTTTCCCGGACTTTCTTAGCATCCAAACAGAAAAACAAAATTCACGTGAATAATAGCACCTTTTAGGTTTTGAAGAACAGAAGAGAGATTAAGGTCCTTTTTGTAACATTTTGAAGGATTCTTGTAGAAATTGGTTCTCGTCCCCATTTTTTATCCCTTCACCGTACCAGATATCGTTTTGTTTCCAGTTTCGAACAGACTGTGTCAAAATGTTGAGACGACCTATCGTTTGATTGTTTTGGACCAGAGTTACAGCCTCCAGCAAAGTGTGATAGCTTTCTTTCCGGCGGAAAAACTGAAGAATGGGTTAATTACATTATCATTCCACCAATGACAGAGTTTATAAATTTCTAATGACTTTTATAGAATTTGTAAATTTATCAATAACTTTTATAAATTTTATTTTAAAAAACTTTTATTGGCATTTCTAAATTTTTATAGACATTGATCTAACTTTTATTGATTTTGATAAATATATATTTTGATGCAATAAATATATATTTCTCATATAATAAAAATAATTTTTTACAAAATTAATAAAATTAAAGCTTTTAATTAATTTTTTAATAATTCAAATATTTATTTTATTGAGATAAAAGCATATAAAAATCTATATAAAGATCAACATATTTCATGACTAGATAAAATCAACATGACAAATTGTTAAAATATGTTATGGCGGAGTCAAAGAAAACAGTTGCTCAACATTAGGATCCGTATGCTCAACATTACTTTACATATCATTAGTTATAATTGCTCTCCATTCATTAGCAATATTTTTTTGTTGCTCTTAAATTTCAATAAATGGATCAAACTCTTTTTTTTTATTTGTCACGATCCAAACTAGGAGTTATGACCAGCGCTAAGAAATAAAAATTCTTTCGAATCCGAAATCCGTAGTGAGCCTTAGAAAATGAAATCATGCAATAAATAATTAAAAAGTACTACATGATTAAAAATTTTTGAATCAATATATAAAATAAATACTTTAAATCATTTCATAAATGAATACATATTCGTACAGTTTCAAATACAATTTCTTAGAGTATTTAATATCAAAATAAAATACTATTCTTCCGATACAATAACACTACTACTGCAGTTTCTAGAATACAAATCAGAGTTCAAAATATACATTTATATAAAATAGCCGGGACTAAAGAACACCGGTTCTACAACTAAGGTCTGACTATATGGGATCTCCTGAAAAAAAATAATTGTGGGGAGTCAGACCTCACTGAGTGAATTATTATACTATATATACATGCAATCTAAAACATATCCACTCATGCATTCACATATATGTATATATATTCACACATTCCACACATATGTCGATTCTACTTGTATAAATATATTAAATGCATAAAATGTTTAATTTAATTCATGAAGGATCCATAGAACCCTAATAATAGTAACCTCAATCAATCCCAACATCGCTCTAACTATACAGGCTCACTTGATTCCAAATAGAACACTTATTCCAATTTGAACAGCAGACTGGCCCCGAGACACTAAGTCGATCGAGATCCAACAATCTGATTGTCAATGTGATTGGCCTCGAGACACTTAGTCAACCGAGCTTCAGCAACCACACTATCTATCACCTCACATCTCAATTAACCCAATATATCATTCATTCCACTATGGACAGTAGACTAGCCCCGAGACACTAAGTCAATCGAGCTCCAGCAATCTGACTGTCAGTGTGATTGGCCCCGCAATCACACTTTCTAACATACCATTAATCTTAGTCAAATCAATCTAATCAATTGTAATCATCCAAATTAATTCTCACTCAACCCTTATCTATTGCACCGATATGTACACGGTCCTAGTGTTGCCCACTAGGAAACACGTTCTATTGATATCCTTCACTTAAAATAAATCATTCATTCTGAAATTTATTAGTGTGGAACAATATTCATAATAGTAAAATCAACTATATATATATATATATACCAAAAATATACTTAAAATATACCCAGTATATTTCGGGTATATTTATATATCAAATGAAAATATGAAATATACTAAAGGTAAATCGTTAATAGAGTTAAAAATAATTTAAGTGCATTTTAATAATACATCATGCATTTACTTAAAAAAAATGTACCTAAATATACAAAGAATATACCTAAGTGCACAAATCACTTAATAAAACAATTATGTATAAAAATTCATTTAAATGTGTGTTTAGGTTTAACACAGAATCATAATATACCAAAATAACCTAATTCTCTAGCATACATATATCACAATTAAACCCTAAGTGTACCACTAATGTTTTAGGTTTCAATTAATAATAAAACATGCATTTATTTGGGGAATATATAAAAAATATACCAAAAATAAACTTAAAAACAATTTAAGTGTAGGTTTATAATATAGTATGCAATTATTTAAGAATAAACCTAAAATATACTGAAACTATACCTAAAGTATACTAATCATTCAATAAAATAATTGTGACTAATTGTACATTTTAAAACATGTATATACTACTAAAATGTATTAAACCTAAACCTAATTATTTAATGTGAAAATATCAAAACAACATGCATAATTGTTTAATATGTATATATACAAAAATACGACCCTAGATATACCAAAAATATTATCATTCAAATCACTTTAAAAACATAATAATGAAAATGGAAAACCCTAAATGATGCATCCTATATGCAATGCATATATATATAGTATAATAACTCACATGTTAGCGCTTCTCGAGACAAACTCAGTGGGCCTGATCCGTTAGGCCTCGGTCTCGATGCAACTAGAAAAATAAAATAATAATAACTGTCAGAATAAACTTCTAGGATTACTATAGACAGATTCAATCAAAAATTCAGAATTAGACTCGGACCTGTTGTCACGTTTTACGAGAAATTTATTAAAATTTTGGTAGAATCTCCTCAGTAAAACGGACATCTTCCTACAAAAGTAGGGCCGATCCTGCACAAAAAACACACTTTGAAAATACACAACCACAACCCCTCGGTCGGACTCCCGAACTACAATTCTATCAACTGAGGTTCACAATTTCACGAGATAATTACAGAACACATGAAAATTCCAAAAATATCAAAAATACCCTTGAATAATCAAAATATAGCAAATCAGGCATTTAAAACACCAAAAATAATTATTCCATTGACAATTACATAAAAACCCTAATTTTAATAAAATATTATTAAAATCGATAATTTTTTATAAATTCATAAATATTGACTAGAATACATTTTAAAACTCCAAATTACGCAATTAACTCTAAAACATATTAAAAACCAATAAAAACTCATTTATTTAGAAAAATAATATATTATATATAATTTGAAAATAATTTACGAAAAATAGTTTTAATTAGTTAAAAATACTAAATAATTTGTAGAAATCATTTTTATACCTCAAATAACTATTAAAATCAATTTAATTATATTTTTAGCCAATTTAGTGTCAAATTACTAAAATACCCCTACTATATATAAATTCACTATAATTACTCAAAAATTCATTAAAAATAGTATAATTACTCAAAAATTAATTTCTCAACATATAATTCAATAATATCCATAAAAATAATCAATTAACCAATTAATTTCAATAAAACACATAATTAACCTAATTTTCCAAAAATTACATAAACTAAATAAATTCAAAATAATTATATAAAAATCATAAAAATTAAAAATAAAATTCTAAAATGCATTTCAACACCTATAAACACCATAAAACACAATTTCATAATTTATTTAATTAAATTTCAAAAATTAGATAATATTAATAAAATAATTAAAAATTCACAAAAATCAAAATAATTCCAAAAAATTCCACAAAAATTCACAGAGGTAGATTAAGCTACAAGGATCAATGTTTGTGAAGGAAGATTGCATGAATCATCAAAATTGAAGCTAAAAAAAAATCAAAAAGCCAAAGAAGCCGAATTCAAAACCAAGCTTAAATCTTTACCAAATCAAGTTTTCAAGCTTCCAAAAGCTTAGAATCGACTTCTAGAGAGTTCTATGAGCAAAACCACACTGGAAACATCAAGAACGGTGGCCGGACGAGGGAGAACGAACTTAATGGAGGTTTCAGGTTTCCGACCAAAAAAATGACCAAACAACGCCGAAGAAGACGATGGAGCTGGCTGGGACAATGGTGGAACACCGACGGTAAGGGGAAAGCTTGGCAGCAACCGGAATTGGCTGGGATGGCGTCGGGCGTTTTGAGAGGATGGGGTGGCACAAATGGTAAATTTGACAAACTTCCATTTTGTATATATATATACAATAATTAAAATCATGTATGGACTTATGCAAATTCACAAAATCTTCAAAAATAATTAATATTTATTTATTTACATTTTAATTTCTCCAAAAATAGAACTCTCGAGAAAATTTTACGTAAAAGACTTAAAATAATTAAAATAATTAAAAAATGACTTTAATAAATAACAAACTCATTAAATAATCATGAATATATATATTAAAATTATTAACACTGAATATCTTGATGCAGTTTAAAATAATTTAAAAATTTGGGATATTACATTATTAGTTGGTATATGTGAAGATAATGAAATTTCAGTATCTAGTTCAACTGAAAATTCATTTAAATGACACTCCTTTCGAAGAAAGATACGCAATCATGCACAAGCTAACACTAGCTCCATTTGCATGGTAAATGGAAATGGAGGAGTTGTTTGAAAATGATAAACTGCGATTTAAATATACCAAATAATCTCTCAACTATATTCCTCAAAAAAGCATGATGAAGGTTAAATAACTCTTTTTGAATTATCAAGATGACGACCTTGACCATGAAAATCTTGAAAGTGATAACGAGCACCTCGGAAAGGTGTCAAAAATTGGAGTCAATTTGGAAACCCACAATCCACTAAAAAATATTTACCTAACATATACAATAAATAACAAGCTAAATAAATTAAACAACTAAAATATATTAAAAGTGAAAATAAATTTAAAAAAAAACCTCGTGGCACTTTAAGTTCATTATTCCTCGACAAAGCTTCGTTTAAAACTTTAGAGTCATGTGCAGATCCCTCCCAGCTACGAAGCACATAAATGAATTTCAAATCAAAATTGCAAGCTACTAAAACATTTTGTGAAATTGTTCCATGACAATTGCAATAGCTGCTTGTATTACATCCAGTTATCATTATTGGAATATGGATACAATAGCTCCAATACAATCCAAATATAGTTTAATAAATAAAAAAAATTAAAAAATGACAATATTAACAAAAATACATAGAAACAATAGTAATAATAATATAATACTCTAAAAATAAAAATAAGAACGTAATTTGAAAACAAATTTACTTTAAAATAAGGATAGAATCTCATATGTTCTCTAATTTTTTATGGCACCGAAGGACTTGGTTTAACCATCATATCTATTGTAATTTTGTTTAATGCTCTCAAAACTTTATTGAAATTTTAGCTAGTGGTGAAATGTGATCGGCCAAATATTTTACGAACAAAATAATATATAGAATTTTGACCAATAGTAAATAAAAATGTGGCAAACATTTCTTCGATGCAAGTATACCTTATATCCTATAAGAGTGTTTTTTTCTCTAATAATATGATAAAACTTAAGAAACATGTTAGGATATATCCTATAAATTTGTCGAAAGTCTTTTGGATCCTCATTTAAAAGTTTTTATATATATATAAATATACAAGTTTGAAGATATTGGTCGCCTAATTAAAGGACACTCAACATATTCATGGAACATATTAATTAGAACCTCATCTAGATCGCACAAAATTACTTGGAATTGTTGCCAAAAAATATTTAATAGTTGCATACCATTTTTCATCCATCTTTTCTTCTTCTATTATCTCTTCTTCTTCCACTTTTTAATTCTTTGCTTCATCATCTTCATGCATCATGTTATGAGATGTACAAATAAAACAATCTGACATAGAAAAATAAAATAAATAAACCTATGTATATGTATTAACATGTGCTCATATACTATACACAAACACATATAGAAGTGTTTATGTATAATATATGCAGTGGACCAAATAATGAAACAATTTTTTTTATAATCGTAAACATAAGTAGTAGATGACCTCAACATGGAACAACAATGATTTTTTTTTTCAATAAAACAATCTTTCTAAAAATAATTTTTACACTAGAATAATTTATGTATGAAAAAAAAGTCAAACAATAAAAAGACATGCTAAAGTTACATTTTTAATATTTATGGTTCAATTACACTAGAATAAAATGATTTAAAAGCTGTAATTGGTACCAGGTGACCCAACGAAAATAATAATAACAATCTGTCCTACATCAAGAAAAGACTAGAGGATAGAATTTGTTCTTATTATATTAAATTATTATGTAAAATAAAAAATTATAAATGTCGTGAGCAATTTGTACACTTACAAGGTCGTGAGCATCTATCCTACTTACAGTGTTATTTATATTGCTGCAAATTGAACTAACAATGGAAGATATTTTTAATGCGTTAATACTCTTTAGTAAAGGAGAAAAAACTTTTACAAATTTTTTTTAAGTCCTTAAAAATTTTAATTAAATATTTTTTGACTTTAAAATTCTAATGGAATACAATTTAAATTTTGAAATCAATTAAAATATTAATTAAATACACCTTTTAGTTTTCAAAAATTAATTAAAAATCATTTAGATTCAAATTCCTCTCTGTTACCTAATAATAATTATCTTTTAGGCCTAATCACGAAAAAAAATCATTTTATCAATAAAATACATAAATTTTATATTTCTTCCAAATTTGTCATGTAATATGTTGAAATTAAATATTAAGTTTTATATAACCTATGTATTTTGTTTTTTTAGCAACTATGTTCTTTAGTTTTTTTCTTTACAATTTTCTTTTTTAGTTTACTAATATATACTTATATACAACGGGAAATATTTTAGTATTTTGGGATTTTATGGATTTAGAATTACAGTTTTTTTAATCTCAGTATGAATTTTTTTTTATTTCGATCTGGATATAAGAATTAAAAAATAATTTAATATTAAAATTCAACAAATTATAGTGAATTACTATTGATTTTTTTAATGTGTTGATAAGCTTCCTTGTTAAATTATTTTTCAGTTTTTATACCTTACGAGAATTAAAGTTATATATATATATATAATCTGTGTAATAACTAAAATTTTATCTATGATAAATTTAAAGTAAATATAAAATTTATATATTTTATTGATAAAAATTAAAGTTGGTGATAAAATTAAAAATTAGATAGAAATTGGTGATTTTTTTTTTTTTCACTAGACCAATTTTAATTGTTTTTTACACCACATCAAACAAGTCCGCTATTACAATTTTCAAACAGACAATGATGTGTGATTATGGCTGCTCCACTAAATTGAAATTTCTACATCATCAAGTTCACCTAAAACTAGTGGACATGAACAAAATGTTCAAATGTCATAATTATTACATTCAGAAGGCCAAAATGTTCCACTTGACTCTCACCCGCCTGAAGCAGACAGAAGAGCCAATCATATCGTTGGCAGCTTCTATCAAAGAACTGTGATCCTTCCGGGACTTTGTCAAATGAAAGATCATATCTAACCTTGGAAAGTTCAGCTTAAAAATGCTCACGGAAACCTGCAAACCAAAAGCAAGTTTGTCAAATAATTCCGTTGCAACTGGTAAACAGCAAACCCCCCTTTAAAGTGAAATCAACAGACATAATTTAAAAAGTGACTTGAGGAGGCAGAACAAGAGATGGTTGGCTGCACTGTTGGTGGGATCCTGAATGAAGCTAAGTTCAGTGAGCCACTTCCATGGATTGGCATCTATATAGCAGCAGCATCTCTGGCTTGTGCAATTTCCATGGCTGCAGATCTTATCCATGGCTGCCGCTCTCGGAAGTTCTGGTTCCCTAGCAAGTATACCTGCTTGAATGCCACTTCCTTAACAATAATAGCTGTGGCAATCAAACTGTCAGTAGATCTAAACACCCCTATGCCTCAGCGTGTTGATCAGCTTACGAAACTTAGCAGCGGTGTCTTGATCTGCACACTCATGGGTAACTCTATGCCTTCTCTTGGAACTATGGAAAACAAAGAAATCTGTATGAATATGATAGCTCTTGGAATACTTGTTATTACTGTTATTGTTAATATCTGCATCCAATTAGGCACTGGCGTGATCTATCTATACTGGAAAGAGCATGCAGTCACCATGTTCTTCATGCTTGTTTTGCTTGTAATCTTGAGCTTTTCAGCTTTAACGGTGCCAACAACTAAGAGATATTTAGAATTTAAGTACAAGAAAAAATATGATATGGCTGTGAAAGAATGCTCAAATGAAACTGACAGTGCAGTGGAAAAGAAACTGAGACATGATCTAATGAAATACTGGATGATGGCTCATACCAGCAGCCCCCAGTTTGTGATGGGTCGTTCAGTTACATGCACTGCTGCAGGCGCGCTCTGCCTCCTCAGCGCCATGACTTTAGCAGAGGCCATACTGAGATCTTATTTGATCCCTTTGTCGTTCAAATTTTGCACTGGGGAATCTGATTATAAGTGGTCAACCATCTTAATTCTTATAACACAGACAATGGCCATAGGGATTGGTACCGTTGCCCCTGCGGTTAGATGGTTCACTGCAATAAATTTCAGGTGCCCAACAATAGGGAAGAAACACAGCCCGAGAGAATTTAAAGTGGAAAGGTATTGGATCCAGTTCTTAGTGGAGATGAAAGAGTGCCCATTTACCATTCGAATCCGGAACCGCCACTGCAGGAAACTTGCACATAATACAAAAATTAAAATCCTGGACTTGTGCATTGGAATGCAAATGGGAATTGTGTTGGCAAGCAAGTTGTTACGATTCATTTCTGTATACTTCATGAGCAGAATATTTTTATTCTATTCTTGCTGCAAAAAGTTGATGAAGCACAAATCCCATTCAATCGACTCAGGAATAGACTCACAGCCGAGCTCAAAGCCAGATCTCAGTCGTTTTGTTTTGCATCTTGAAGGTGAGTCTGAACTCGTTGTGCTGATGATGAAGAGCAACCGTGATGCTACTGATCTCTGGATACGGAATGGCAGGAAGAAACAGCCCAGGCATCTCATACAATTGTTGGAAAAATCATCCAGAGAACTCAAGGGAGTGAGAGAATTTGACAGTGACCTAGTTCAATCTCTAGATTCTGAAGAACCTCCAAACTGTTGGGCTCTTCCAGTGGTAACTCTAACAGCCATTGCAATTGCAATTCCAAACATCAGCAGTTGTTTACATAAGAAGTTGATGCGTGGTGTGCATGAAGGCCTCATCTATGTCAAACACGTAGAGGAAAACCTGGATAAAGAGGAATACATGACCAACATCAGGAAGGCATCATATATTGTGTGGCAAGGACTTGATCTCTATCATAAGTGGCTAGATGTCGATCTTAATAAATTGTCCCATCAAGCAGAGAGCACAAAGGAAATACTTGAAGGACTTGCTGATGCTGCAAAAAATAGATACGTGGAATTTAAGAAGACATACATGAATGAATGTTTGAAGGAAATCCCTTCAAATTGGCCCATAAAGGTATTGGCTGCTAATTCCATGTACAGAATAAGCCAATCTCTTTTGCAGCGTTACGAAAGAAGCAACAACATGAGCACCGACGGGCTATATGAAGCAGTAACTGTCATGATCTCAGATATATTGGCTGCTTGTCTCACCCACTTACACCGTATCATATCTCTCAAGTGTTTAAGCACCTCGATTGAAGTGCGGGAAGAAAGTGTACGGCATGCAGTTTTCCTTCTGGGTGAAGCAGAAACAATTCTGAAACTTCTAAACCAGAAATCAATTCCCTGTCTGGGTCCAGGTGAAATGGCATGCATTGACGAGTGGCGTGCAATGCAGAAGCTAAAAGATGATTCACCCTTCCCTCAGTCTTCAATAGAAAGTGATGCGGTTTCTTCTATTTCATCTGACTTGCACCTAATCATTGAGTAAACATACAAACAAGGAGTTTGCAGAAGTAGCTTATGATCTTGCTAAAAGTTAGTGTTCTCTGATATATGATGTGTGATGTAAAAACTTGGAATCAATGTCAATATGTATGCAACAGAATTATGCACTGCAGAAGAAGAAACCACATAGACATAGCAATTCTTATGCAGTTTAAACATTGGAATGTGCAGCTAGACATTCAAAAGCATAAGTTTAAGCTATTACTATTAGCTGTTGGGACTCATAAAAATAAAATACAGTAAAGTTCAGCAACCCAAATGAACACCAAACAAGATAATGGACATTTGTCTGATCATAATACAGATGTTAGTCACCTTTTTCTTCAAATGATGATAATAAATAAATCTACATAAAACGAGTATGCAAAACATGACTTGAACCTAGGAAACAAGACTTGAGCCTAGTACGGACACAATCTTTACTAAGGAAGCTATTGTTGGTTGATAAGGTTACCATGCAAAGCAGAACTGCACACATAAAAGCAGCACGAGCAAACAGTTTGTGTGCATATTGGTCCGGAATCATTTTCAAGATCTCAGATAAGACCTTATGGTGAAGCCGAAACTGAAATCAAGGATAGGGCTCTTCACCACTTCTCAACGTCAGGCGTTTCCTCTATCAAATCAGGAGGCAGACTGAGGATTAATTATTACATAAAATTTATTAATTTGGATTTTAATTATTTACTTATTAATTTTAATATAGTAACACTTATAAAATTATGTTATTTACTTTGATTTATGTTAGATAAAATATAAGTAGACCTAATTAAAATAGAAAAAAAATATATTTTTAATAAAATAACTACTAAAATTTTAATTAATTTAATTTAATATAATGATTTTTTTTTTGAGAGAAATTTAGGAGTTTTTTTTACTAGATCAATTTTTTTTTTAGATAGAGAAGTTATATGATCTTAACATAGATGCATTGCATAATAAAAATAGCTCTTCTCTTTTAAATCGACGATGGAATGAATCGAATTCTACACTTAATTATACTTTTGGTAAAAAAGTATCACTTACCTACTTGACATCAGACACGTCCATCATTATAATTCGTCAAACAAATAATGATATGTGATTATAATGGTTCCTCTAAATTGAAATTTCTACAGCATCAAGTTCACCTAAAACTAGTGGACATGAACAAAAAGACGAATCAGATGTGCCTGGACTTTCCGCCCCCCCCAAAACACTTGATGGAATTATCCACAAGGCAGTCATATTTTATCATATCAAGTCACCCTCGGATCTTATGCTATCCAATGTATGACCAAGAAAATTGCTCCATCTAGTCAACTTGTCATAAAAATTGGGAGTCATGACTGGTGTTAGAAAATAAAAATTTTTTCGAATTTAAAACTTGTAGCAAACTTTAAAAAATAAAAAACATGCAATAAATAATATAAAATAGTTAAAATTAAAAACTTAAATCAATATAAAATAAATATTCAAATATCATATCATAAAATAAAAATATATTCATATAATATTTAGAGATAAGTCTGTTACTAAAATAATATTTTGCTGATATCATACACTACTACTGCAGTTTTTTAGAATACAATAAAAATTCAGATAAATAAATTACACAATCTAGTCGGGCTGAAGAAGTTTGGCGTAGAGATCTACTACTGAGGTCTGATGACGAGGAATCTCCTGAAAAAAAATATTGAGGGGAATTAGATCTCACTGAGTGAATTATTATAATATATATATATATGCAACCTAAATCATATACAGTCAAGTATTAGTATATATATATACAAATACACGCATTTCACACAGATGTCAAACTCTGCTCTTATATATATATAATAAATGCAGAAAACATTTATTTAAATGAAGGATCATATAGAATCCTAATATTCGCAACCTCAATAAAAAAAATATCAAATTAGCCACACAGGCTTACTTAATTCCAAAATAATTCTCTTATCCCATTTTAGACAGTAGACTGGTCTCGAAACATTAAGTCAACTAAGCTTCCACAGTCTCATTGTCAGTATGATTGGCCTCGAGATACTAGGTCAATCGAGCTCCCGCAATCACACTACTCAATCACATCAATTCTCAATAATCGATCAATCAAATGTCATCTCAAGTGATTTTATAACTCAACCCTAAAATCTATCGCATCAGTATGTACACGGTCATAGTGCAACCCACTAGGTAGCACGTTCTATTGACATCCTTCGTATATAATCACGTATATATATTGGAAATAATAAAATGCATCATTAAAACATAATATACCACTTATATACCAAAAAAACACTAAATAAATATGTTGAATATGTGTCAAATATACTGAATTTATACCAGATAGATACTAACACATATATGTCACATATATACAAAAGATATAACAAAAATAAACCAAAAGTATACCAAATCATTTAATAAAATAAGTCATATTTAAACATATACGAAAATGTGAAAATCCTTAATCATGCATCCTATATGCAAAACATATATAGAATAATAATTCACAAGTTTGCGCTCCTCAAGACTGACTTGATGGGCCTGGTCCAAAAAGCCTCGATCTTGGCATAGATAGAAAAATAAATAATCATAAAAAATCAGAATATATTATAACTTATACTTCTAAGAATTCTAATTCTCGATCTAAGAATTTAAAATCCAATCGAAAAACAAAGACTCATGATCGACCTGACGTCACGTTTTATGAGAATTCTACCGAAAAATCAGCAAAACCTCCTCTATAAAATGGACATCTCTCTACTAAAAAGTAGAGCTGATCTTACGAGAAAACGTATTTCTAAAACCACAAAACTTAACACCTTGAGTTGGGACCTCGAACTGGACATATTCTCAATCGAGATTCACAATTCGCCAAATATCAATATAAAATAATAAATATATTAAAAATCATTAAATTCCATAAAATCAATAATAAATCACAATATAATTTATTTAAGCATCAAAACACTAAATATCATTATTTTCATAAAAATCTCAAATAATAATATAATATTAATAAAAATCCAAATTTTCAATTATTCAACATTAAAATAGTAAAACTCACTTTTAATTCCTCAAATAGGTTATATATATATAATAAAAATAGTTAAAAACCCATTTAATCACAAAAATAGTAAATAATTTATTATTTGAATATAATTTTCAAAAATTAGAATTAATTAATTAAAAATAATAAATAATTCATAAAAATTATTTTAATACCTTATATTGTTCAAAAATCATTTAAAACATAATATTTAACATTATTTTCAATATTAACACACATTTAACCTATAATTTCTAAAATCACATAATACTAATATATTATAAAAAATGATATAAAATTACCAAAAAATTATTTTCTAAATTCTAAAATCAAATTTCCATCCAAAATAATTAATTAACATAATTAACTAAAATTCAATTTTTTAATATTAAAATATTCAAAAATATCCATAATTCAAAATAATTCAAAAAAATAAATAAAAATTATATTTAGGAAGATTAAGCTATACTAATCAACATTACCAAAGCAAAAATCCATAAATCAAACATAATAATTCAAAAAAAAATTTGAAACCCTAAAACACATAAACTAAAAATTAAAGATAACTCACAAACGAGAGGATTCAAGCTCAAACGGAGCTTAAAACTAGCTTCACTGGGGCTAGAGGGTTCGAAAGAGACCGAAAATGCGAGTTGAGGTGGCTAGAATCATCACCAACATCCATGGAGGTCTCTCGACATGCTGTTGTTCCAGGCGATTTTTCGACGTACTCCAGGTGCTCTACAGGTGGTGGTCAATGTCTGGAGGAAGGAGGAAGGTGATAGTGGTTGGTGGTGGTGGTTATGGTAGTCCAGCAAGGTGAGGGTTGCACAATGGTGGTGCGCACAGTAACAGGGGAAAAACGGGAAAGAAGAAGTAGGCAGGGGGAAAAGAATAGCTTGTACCCGAAATCTTAACTTTTATTTATTTTATATATATTATATATTAACTTTAACCCCTTAGCTTATATATATATATAAACACAACAACACACAGCATAACAATAACAATAACAATAACAATAACAATAATCATAATAATAACAATAATAATAGTAATACTACAACGATAATATTAGCAATAAATAAAAAAAATAACAATAAAACAATAATACTAACCATAATAATAATGACAACTGTATTAATAATAACTTTAATATTTTTAATTAATAAAACTTCCAAAATAAACATTTTACGCAAATAAAACTTTTAAAATAAAATAAATACATAACATTCACAAATAATGAATATATATAAATAAAATTTAAAATTTTATTAACACTACATATCTTAAAATAATTTTATATTATTTAAAATACAGGGTCATTATAATTTTCCCCCCTTACAAGAATTTGTCCTCGAATTTAAATAAAAGATAAAAAATAAGAATTCATTAAGGAAAGAGGTAGGGATAGGCAACTCGCATTTCAGCTTCTGTCTTTCAAGTGTGTTCCTCCACGTTTTTCCTTCGCCACAACACTTTAACCATCAAAATCTGCTTCAAATGCAACTGTCGAACTTGATAATCAACTATCGTGACTGACTCCTCTTCGTACATCAAGTTTTTTTTCACTTCCACATTATTAGGCTAAAACACATGTGAAGGGTCTGAAATATATTTCCTCGGTATCGAGATATGGATGCACTTGAGACAAATTCGGAGGCAAAGCCAACCGATATGCAACCATGCCCACTCTCTTCAGAATCTCGAATGGTCCAATATATCTCGGTACTAATTTTTCCTTCTTACCAAATCTCATCACACCCTTCATCGAAGACACTTTCAGAAATACATAGTCTCCAACCCGGAACTCCACATCTCTACATCTCGAATCCGCATAGCTCTTCTGCCTGCTAACTGTGGTCTCTAATCTCCTTCTGATTACTGCAACCTTCTCAGCGGCACCCTAAACCATCTCAAGTCCTATGATAACCCTGATTTTTAAATTATTTTATTAAATAATAAGATATGCAGTGTTAATAAAATTTAAAAGTTATATTTAATTATTTTACTATTTTGTGATTAATAATTATTATTTTATGTTTAATTGAATTTTCTACGTAAATATATTATTTTGAAACTTGTTATTTTGGACGTTTAAATTTCATTATGTATATTTATTATTTTCGAATACTATTATTTTAATAACATTAATTTAGTGCATGACTATTTTAATATTATTTTTAAGTACTAATATTATTTTCTTAATTGACGTGATTTTGAGTACATCATTGTTATTTTATTTTTATTGATTTACATTATTGAATTATTTCATAAATATTATTTATTTAATAATAAATGTGTTGTGTGTTATTATTATCTTGATTATTATTTTCATTATTATTATTATTATTATTATTATTATTATTATTATTATTATTATTATTATTATTATTATTATTATTATTATTATCAATAGTATTATTTTTATTTTTTAATATTATTATGAATATTATTCATATTATCCAATTATTTTATTAATAGTATTAATTTTAATTATTATTAATTTAATATTGTGTATATTATTGTACATGTGTGTGTGTGTGTGTGTGTATATATATATATATATATATGTATGTATGTAGAAACGTCTTTTTGCTAGTCAACCTCCTTTCTTCCTCTTCTTCTTATTCAAATGCTTGTCTTCTCCGTTCTATTTTTTTTTTCTTTTCTTTTCTTTCCGAAAATTCCCCTGCTCCTGCTCAAGCACCAAGCTACCGTCTTCCATCCCTGAACCTTGCCATCAACTCCTTTCCTTCTCCTCTTCTTCTCGCCTGAAGTGACAAAAGTAGCAGCGGTAGCAGCATGGCCCAACGATCGCCAGTGACTTCCTGACGGTGAGAGCTGATATTTCTTGGCTAGTTCAACTCCTTAAGATTCGGAGAAGATGATTTTAGCCATGATTTGAGCTCAAACTCAGTTTATGGTGAGTTTTTGCATATTTTTAATTTATGTCAAAATTCTTCTTAATTTTTTTTAGCTTGAGTTTAATGGATGTTTGATAATTTCTTTTAGAAATGATGATCTATGCATCTTAATCTACTCATAGCTATTTTTAATTTATTTTTCTGATTTTATTTGATTTTTGGTTAATTATTGAATATTTTAATAATTAAAAATGAATTTTTGTTAATTAATTATTTTAATTATGAATTTGGTTAAATTATTGTTGTTATATATTGTTAGTAATTATAATGTTGAGAAATTAATTGTTGGGATTATTATATAATTTTTACAAATATTTTTAGTTTATGTAAATTTTGGAATATTGAATTAAATGTACATTTTGATTGAATTTAGAGTTTAATTTTGTGTTTTAGTTGATATTAGAAGGTTATTTGTTGATAAAATAATTTTTATGAATTTATATAATTTTTATGGAATTTTATATAATTTATATGTATTTTGAATTATTAGATTAAATATGTATTTTTGTTGAAATTATTGGATAAAAATGTGTTTTGGTTGATATTAGTATATTATATGTTGATTAAATAATTTTAATGATTTTATATAATTTTTGTGGGAATTATTTAGTATATTGGATATTTTGTATTATAGGGTTTAATATGTAATTTTGTTAAGATTATAGTTAAATATTATGTTTTAGTTGATTATATAATTATTTAAGGTATTAAAATGATTTTTACAAATTAATTACTATTTTTAACTAATTAATAATATTTTTTAAAAATTATTTTCAAATAATATATTATATATTATTTTGGAAATAAAATGGGTTTCAACTAATTTTATTATATAATTAAACTATTTAAGCAATTAAATGTGAATTTTGTTATGTTATGTTGTATAATTGTAAAAGTTGAATTTTTCTTAATATTATATAATATTTGAGATTTTGTTAGTTAATTGCGATTTTAAATATTATTTACAATTTATGTTAATTTAATTGTAAAATGGGAATTTTATTCCATTTATAAATTTTTATTATCAACTTTTATGTTTTAATTGGAAAATAAAGATTTTTAAATATTTTTATGGGTTTTTGATGATTTTTATTATTTTACTGTTTAATGTTGTTAAGGTGTTTGGGGTCCCAACCTGAGGTGTTGCACTTTGAGATTTTCGAAGTGTGTTTTCTGTGCAGGATTGGCTCTACTTTTGTAGGGAGATGTCTGTTTTACAAATCAGACTTGCCGAAATTTTGGTAGATTTCTCGTAAAATATGATAACCGGTCTGTGACTAGTTTTGAATTTTTAATTTAGTCTTTCTATAGTAATCTTAGAAGCATAGAGTTAGAAATTTATTCTAATAGTTGTTATTATTTTATTTTTCTAGCTGAGCCAAGACCGAGGCTATCTGACCAGACTCGCTGAGTCTGTCTCGTGGAGCGCTAATCAGTGAGTTATTATACTGTATATATATGTATTGCATATAGGATGCATGACTTAGGATTTTTCATTTTCTTGTTTTTTTAAAAGTGATTTAATTTATAATATGATTTAGTATAATTTCAGTTTATTTTTAGTATATTTTGATGTATATGTTTGTATATTTTCTATATACATTTAATATATTTTTGGTATATTTAGGGTTTATTTTCCATATATGCATGTTAGATAATTAGGTTTATTTTTAGTATATTTTAGTATATATACATGTTTTAAATGTATATTTATTCATAAATGTTTTATTAAATGATTAGTATACTTTAGGTATATTTTTAGTATATTTTGGGTATATTCCTAAATAAATGCATGTCATGTTATTGATTTATACTTAAATTGTTTTTAAGTATATTTTTGGTATATTTTTTTTATATATTTTTGATATATTTCCAAATAAATTCATGTTTTATTATTGATTTAAACCTAGCATGTTTTTAGTATATTATGAGTTTATTTTAGTATATTTCATGATTGATTTGAATTTATTTTACATATATATACTTGAAATATACTTAGTTTATTTTAAGTATATTTTTGGTATATATATGGTTTATTTTGCTAGTATGAATGTCATCCTACATTACTTATTTTCTGGATGTACGATTTATTTTTATTAAATGAAGGATATCAATAAAACGTGCTACCTAGTGGGTAGCACTAGGACTAAGTACGTACTAGTGCGATGGATTTAGATTTGAGTGTGGAATTAATTATGGTGATTATGATTGATTTGATTGAGATGTGATGTGATTTATGGTGTGATTGTTGGAGCTCGGTTGACCAAGTGTCTCGGGGCCCGTCTACTGTCCAAAATGGAATAAGTGATTTACTTGGATTTAAGTGAGCCTGTATGGCTAGAGTAATGATATGATTGATTAAGGATGCGATTAATATGGTCTATTTGATACTTCATGTATTAAAATAAATGTTTTCTACATTTATTATATTTATTAAAGCAGAATTGGCATTTGTGTGAAATGTGTGTATATCCATATACATATAAGAATGCTTGACTGGATATGGTTAGATTGCATATATATATAGTATAATAATTCACTCAGTGAGGTCTGACCCCCCTCAATTATTTTTTTCAGGAGATCTTATATCGTTAGACCTTAGTAGTAGAGTTCTTCGTCGGTGTTCTTCCATCCCGACTATTTTATGTAAATGTATATTTTGAACTCTGATTTGTATTCTAGAAACTGCAGTATTAGTGTTATTGTATCAGAAGAGTATTATTTTGTTTTGATACTTTGTACTCTGAGAGTTGTATTTGAATATTGTATGAATATATTTATTTATGAAAGGATTGGAATATCTATTTTATATATCGATTTGAAAAATTTTAATTTAGTTGTACTTTTTATTTATTTATTGCATGTTTTTAATTTTTAAGGCTTGCTACGAGTTCTAAATTTGAAATAATTTCCGTTCCCTAGCGCCGGTCATAGCCCTTGGTTTGGGTCGTGACAAGTCCAATCAATGCTTTCTCTTCAATCTCGTCCCAACTCAGAGGGGATCTACACTTCCTTCCATCTAAAGCCTCATACAGTGCCATCTCAATACTGCTACGGTAGTTGTTATTATATGCAAACTCCATAAGTGGCAAATGATCATCCCAACTACCTCTAAGATCCAATACACACATCCTCAACATATCTTCGAGTGTCTGGATCGTCCTCTTAGATTAACCATCTGTCTAAGGGTGAAAAGCAGTACTAAAATCAAGCCTGGTACCCATTGCTTCCTACAACTTCTGCCAAAATTGAGAGGTAAACATTGAACCTCTATTAGACATAATGGACATAGGTACTCCATGAAGGCACACAATATACTTAACATACAGCTTCACCAACTTAGCTACAAAATAAGTGGCTTTAATAGGTAAGAAATGAGTAGACTTGGTCAACCTGTCCACAATCACCCAAATGGAATCGTATCCATCCTTAGAACAAGGTAACCCAACTACAAAATCCATAGTAATTCTCTCTCACTTCCACTTAGGAATAGGAAGTGACTGAAGCTTCCCAAAAGGCTTCTGATGTTCAGCTTTCACTTGCTGACACTTCAAGCACCTAGAAACAAATAAGCTACTTCCTTCTTCAGTCCATCCCACTAGTACTATTCTCTGATACTGTGGTACATCTTAGTGACACCTAGATGTATGTTGTAGGTTATAGAATGTGCTTCCTTAAGGATCTCTTCTCTCAAATTATCCACATCAGGAATGCATAACCTACAATTGATCCACAAAACACCATCATCATCAAGTGTGAAATTAGTGAACTTCCCTGCACGAATATTCTCCACAAGCTCAGCTAAAATAGGATCTCAGCTCTGAGCTGCCTTAATCCTATCTCTTAACACCGATCGAACTCTGAACTAAGTCAACAGTCCTCCTGATCTGCTAATCTTCATCATTAGACCTTAATCCACTAATTGGTGTAACTCTTAGATCAATGGTCTCCTATCCATACTAATGTGAGCAAGACTACCTGAGGACTTCCTACTGAAGGCATTTGCTACCACATTAGCCTTGCCTGGATGATAAAGAATCTCATAATAATAGTCATTCAGGAGTTTTAACCATCCTCTCTGCCTCAGATTTAGATCTCTCTGCTGAAAAATGTACCTCAGGCTCTTGTGATCAGTGAAAATCTCATAAGTCACCCCGTACAAATAATGTCTCCAAATCTTAAGAGCAAAGATCACTGTAACCATCTCTAAGTCGTGAGTAGGATAATTTTGTTCATGCTTCTTCAACTACCTCGAAGCATATGCTATTACCCTACCATTCTGCATCAACACACAGCCTAGGCTGACTCTGGAGGCATCACAATACACAGTGAATTTATCTACTCTATTAAGTAAAGCCAAAACTAGAGTTGTGGTCAACTTCTCCTTCAGTAACTGGAAATTCTCACAAGCATCTGACCATACAAACTTCGCATTCTTTCGAGTTAGGCGAGTCATAGGAGCTATAATTCTGAAAAAATCCTGCACAAATCTCCTATAATACCCAGTCAAACCTAGAAAACTATGAATCTCTATGATTGTCATCAATCTAAGCCACTTAGACTTTGCCTCAACCTTTTATGGATCAACCTAAATACCATTTTTAGACATTATGTGTCCAAGGAATGTAACACTCTCCAACCAAAAATCATACTTTGAGAATTTAACATAAAGTTGATGTTCTCTCAATGTTTGCAGTACAGTCCTTAAGTGATATACGTGCTCCTCCATACTCTTCGAATACCTTAGTATATCATCAACGAAGAATACTATAAACTGATCCATAAAAGGTTTGAATACCCTGTTCATCAGATCCATAAAAGCAGTTGGTGCATTAGTCAACCCGAATGACATCACCAGAAACTCATAGTGGCCATACCGAGTGCGAAATACTATTTTAGGAATATTAGCCTCACTGATTCATAACTGATGATAACCCAACCTTAAGTCAATCTTAGAAAAGAACTGTGTACGCTGAAGCTGATCAAATAGATTATCTATCCTTGGGAGAGGATACTTATTCTTCACTGTTACCTCATTTAACTCTTTATAATTAATGCACAGTCTCAGGGTACCATCCTTCTTCCTTATAAACAGGACTGGTGCACCCTAAGGAGAAAAACTAGGTTTGATGAAACCCTTATCTAGCAAATCCTGCAATTGGTTCTTCAACTCTTTCAACTCTATAGGAGCCATTCTATAAGGCGACATCAAAATAGGAGTGATGCCTAGAACCACATCTATACAGAACCCAATCTCTCTATGAGGTGGTAAACCTGGAAACTCCTCAGGAAAAACATCAGGAAACTCACAGGCAATAGAAACATTTGTAAGTGATAATTTTTCCACTGAAGTATCCCTAACTAATGCCAAATATCCTTTACAACTCTTCCTCAGCATCTTCCTAGCTGTAATAATGGAGATGAGATTCTGAGGTGCAGAACTCTTATCATCCACAAACTTAAACTCTTCTTCATTTGGAATTCTAAAAATCACCTTTTTACTCCTATAATCCACAACAACATAGTGCTGAGACAACTAATCCATACCCAAAATCACATCAAATTCCATCACATCTAATAACACCAATTTTATTGGCAATTCTCTGCATCCGAAAAACATTGGACAACCAGAAAGAACAACGTCGGTGTCCAACGAATCGCTTAGAGGAGTGGCAACAGACAAGGAAAAGTCATCCTCAAAGCTTGCTAACATGACTTCGAAGCAAAAACAGAGGACATGAAAGAGTTTGTAGCACTCGAATCAATCAATACTCTAACATCCAAGTAATAGGCTAGAATAATACCTACAATGACAGCATTAGATGCTTGAGCATCCTGCTGAGTGAGGTGGAAAACTTTGGCCTGACCTTGACCTCTCTGTTGATTGGTGGAAGCCTAACCAAAACCTTTGGCACCTCCTTTGGTACATCTGCTACCCTCTGATAGGTAATAATTTGAGTCAAACCCAAATATTGAGCTGGAGGTAACTGAAAAGATGCTGGTGCTACACTGGCAATTGATTACTGCAGAAACTGTTGCGACTGAACACCAGAATACGGACACACTCTAGCAAAATGTCTCATCTATCCGCATCTAAAGCATGCTCTAGGAGCCATGTAGCACAATCCCTGATAGACTCTCCCATACATCCGACAAGCATTGGCTGTCAATCCTGTGCTACTGTAATAAGAACTCTGACCACTGCTACTGCTAGAAGCACCTGACCCAAACCTGATAGGTCTACGAGGTCCAGCATGACCATGTCTGCTACTCCTATAAACTCTCTATTGCTGCCTTAGACTCTGCTATATTGAGCCTCTCTGCTGACTATTGGAACCAATCTGAAAATTCAAATATAGAGTAGTCTAGAATCCTCCTAACTGAACACCCAACTGATAGTAATCAGGCATATCTCTTTGGTTGACTAGTATCAGCTCTATCTCCTTGGCGATCTCTATCATCGACTCTAGAGTAAGACCCGTAGTAGATATCCCAGCAAAAGTAGAACCCAGACCAGTGACATAAGTCATGACAGTAAAATACTGATCTCATATCAAATCCTCTGCATATCTACTTGTCACGACCCAAACCGAGGGCCATGATCGGTGCTAGGGAACGGAAGTTCTTTCTAATCTGGAACCCGTAACAAGCCTAAAAAAAAATAAAAACATGCAATAAATAAAATAAATGAATAAATATGCATCAAAATTTAAATCTTAAATCCATATGATAAAATAAAATTTCTCATATCATAAAATAAAATATTTTAATACATTATTCAGAGAAAAATCTCTGAATTAAAATCATAACCAATAAATATAAAGACAACTCACAACTGAAACAAATACAACTACTGCAGTTTCTAGAGTACATTATAAAACTAGATAGATGATTTACATAATAAAGCTGGGGCGGAAGAAATCCGGCGGATAGGCCTACTGTTAAGATTTGAAGAAGAAGACTCTCTTGTAAAAATATCAACTGAGGGGACTCAGACCTCATTGAGTGAATTGTTGTAATATATATACACGCATTACTATATGACAAATGCAAACAATCATAAGTATATAGTAAATAAATATACAGGCATGTGCACACAGATGCTGAAAATCACTTCATTTCATAATACTGAAAAAATATAAGTTTTGAATGATCAAATAGAACCCTAAATGATCGTAACCTCAATAACGATAAAAATTACTCTAACCATACTGGCTCACTTAATTCCAAGTAAATTCACTTAATCCAACTGGATAGTAGACTAACCCCGAGACACTAAGTCGATTGAGCTCCAGTAGTCTGACTATCAATGTGATTAGCCCCGAGACACTAGGTCAACCGAGCTGCAGCAATTACATCATCAATCTCAATCTATCAATATCAATCAATCATAATCACCATAATTAATACTCACTTAACCTTAATCTATCACACCGGTACATACACGGTCCTAGTGCTACCCACTAGGTAGCACGTTCTATCGATATCCTTCATTTAAAATAAAACATACATTCATGTAAATAAACAATGCATAATGTCATTCATAATAATCAAATAAGTCATATATATACTAGAAATATACCTAAAATAAACTAAATATATTTCAAGTATATATATGTAAAATAAATTCAAATAAATCATAAAATATACTCAAAATAAACCAACAATATACTTAAAAATAATTTAGGTGTAAATTAAAAGTAAAACATGCTTTTATTTCAAAATATACCTAAAATATACTAAAATATACTTAAGCATTTAATAAATCAATTGTGCATAATTATACATTTAAAACATACATTTCTAAAACATGCAACCTAAGCGCAATGTATATATAAAATAACAACTCACATGGATGCGCTCCTCGAGACTGGTCCAACGGGCCTGGTCTGTAAGACCTCGGTCTTGGCGAAACTAAACAATAAAAATAATTACGAAATTAGAATAAATCTAACTTATACTTCTAAAGACTCGATCTAGAATTACTAAACATAGATAGACATAGAATTGGAATTAGACCTGATGTCACATTTTGCGAGAATTCTACCGAAAATTTGATAGAACCTTCTCTGTAAAATAGACATCTCTCTACTAAAAAGTAGAGCCGATCCCGCAAGAAAAATACACTTCGAATATAGAAATTCACACAACCCTCGGTTGGGATCCTAAACTACAAAATTCCCCAACTGAGGTTCACAATTCACCAAAATTCAAATAATATAATAAAATATGTTAAAAATCAATAAATACCATAAATACCCTCAAAATCTCAAAATATAGCATATTTAACATTAAAACACCAAAAATAATTATTTTCCCAATAATTACTTAAAAACCCTAAATAATAATATTATATTATTAAAAATCCATTTTTCCAATAATTACACAAATATTAATAAAAATTCATTTTATAAATCCAAATAACTTAATTAGTCTAAATACATATTAAAAATTACTAAAAATCCATTTTATTACCAAAATAGTTTATAATATATTATTTGAAAATAATTTTCAAAAATTAGTATTAATTAGTCAAAAGTAGTAAATAATTTGTAAAAATCATTTTAGTACCTCAAATAATATTAAAATCAATTAAACATAATATTTAACTAAAATTATCACAAAATTACACAATTAACCTTAATATACAAAAATACACATTATATACAAATATTGCTAAAAAATTCTATAAATACATAAAAATTATTTTCTCAACATATATATATATATCATTAATATCAATAAAAACATATAATTAACCAATAATTTCTACCAAAATATATATTTAACCTAATTTTTCAAAATTGACATAAACTATAAAAATTCATAAAAATTATATAATATTCTAAAAAAATTAATTTCTCAACACTAAAATTAATAAAAATTAATAATAACACCAAAAATCACAAATTTATAATTTTAATTATTAATTCATGAAAGATTAATAAAATAATAATAAAATATTCAAAAATTCACAAAAATCGAAATAAATTTCAAAAACCACACAAAAATGCATAGAGGTAGATTAAGCTAGTATAATCAACATTTGTAAATGAATTTTTCATAAATCAACTATTAAAACCCTAAAAAAAAATTCAAAACCCTAAAGCCTTTAATATAAAAATCACAAACCACCCTACAAAACGCGATATCAATCAAAAAGAAGCTTAAATTTACACTCACCAGTGACCAAGGAAGAGAAAGAGACTGGTGTTGAGAAGAACGAAGATTGAAAATGGAGAGTGGCCGAAAACAATGGAAAATCGGCCTCCTTAAAAAACAAGCGACACCGACGAGCTACCGACGTGCAGGCGACGGTGGGAAGGCCGGAGAGGAAGGTGATGACTAGCCGAAGGAGGGGGAGGCACTCTGACGGGATCAGAATGGGACAGAACGGGGAGGGGTGAAGGTGACAGTAAGGCAACGTTTTTTCTTCTCTTGCTTCTGTAAGTTGGTTTATTTTTTTTTCTTCACTTGTCCACATTACTATTTATTTGTGCAGTGATAGAGTTTAATGCATGCATGTATGTGTGTGTTACATGCATGCACGTATGTGTGTATGTTTATATAATATTATATGTCTAATACTTTATATTATAATTAAATAAAGCTTTATTTTATAATATAATAATAGGTAACTTCAAATCTACACCACACATGCATTATACACACAATAATATATATATTACACACACATAAAATAATAATACAATTATTAAAATAATTTATCAATAAAATAATTAGGAAAATTAATAAAACAATAATAGAATAAAAATATTAAAATAATCATGCAAATCAAACAACCAAAAATATTATATTTATGTAGGAAATTTATTTAAACATAAAATAATAATAATTAATCATAAAATAGTAAAATAAAAAATATTTAATTTAATTTAACTTTAAATTTTATTAACACTGCATATCTCATTTTAAAATAAGAATATTTAAAAAATATGGGTCATTACACTACCCAGTCTAAGAAACTCTTTGATGTAGTCCTCGACAGATCTATCATCTTTGATGATGTTGGTCAATCTGAGTCTGTAGCTCATCCTCAGTGGCTTTGGACAGAATCTCCTCATAAATCTCTCTTAGAACTGTGCCCAGGTCATCGTCGTCATATATGGCTGAATCACCTGGACGAATCAATCTAGGGATGGTCCCTTTACAGATAACTCAATGATCATGATCCGCTGGTACTCGGTGTGAGTAGTCTGAGTCCTCGTCTCAATAGTATGTAGAAAGTCTAACGGATCTGACATCCCATCAAAGGCTATCCTGCTGACTTTGGCGTAAAACAATGTTGCCTCAGGGTCAAATATACCCTCCTGATAGGCAGGCTGCAACGACGGTGTAACTGGAGGTATAGCAGCTTCCCTGTACTTTAGCTCTACAAGTTCCTCATCTTATAGCTCTCGTTGTCTATGGTGACCTGCCGCTCCTTAAGGTCTACCTCGGCCTCTGCACCTCGCTGGCGGCTCAAGAGTTAAAATGTCATCTTGAAAGGACTCATCATCCTTGGCCTCAACGACCGATGGAGCAACATGTGCTTGCCTCCTCATTCTGAAAAGACAAAAACCATAAGATTCAGACAAAATAGACCATCTAACGATTACACGGAATACTAAATCAAGGAAAACTTATTGAAGACATAATTGAACCTAATTAACTGTAGTAGTTTCAAAGAAAACAAGACTTTGAAAACCTAGGTCCACAACATTAATAACCTAGGACTTTGATGTCAACTTTGTCACAACCCAAACCGGGAGTGATGACCGGCGCTAAGGAATGGAAATTCTTTTAAATCCGGAACCCGTAGCAAGCCTTAAAAATAAAAAGCATGCAATAAATAATATAAAATACATCAGAATTAAAAACTTAAATCGATATAAAATAAATATTCAAATGTCATATCATAAAATAAAAATATATTCATACAATATTCAAAGATAGGTCTCTTACTAAAATAACTTTCTATTAATACAATATATTACTACTGCAGTTTTCTAGAATATAACAAAAGTTCAAGTAAATAAATTACATAATCTAGCCGGGGCTGAAAACGTCCGATGTAGAGGTCTACTACTGAGGTCTGACGACGAGAAATCTCCTGAAAAAAAATATTGAAGGGAATCAAATCTCATTGTGTGAATGATTTTAATATATATACATGCAATCTAAATCATATATAGTTAGGCATCAGTATATATATATACATATACACACATTTCACACAGATGTTAAACTCTACTTTTATATATATATAATAAATGCAGAAAATATTTATTTAAATGAAGGATCATATAGAACTCTAATATTCGCAACCTCAATAAAAAATATCAAATTAGTCACATAGGCTCACTTAATTCCAAAGTAATTCTCTTATCCCATTTTAAACAGTAGACTGGTCCCAAGACACTAAGTCAATTGAGCTCCTGCAGTCTCACTATTAGTGTGATTAGCCCTGAGACACTAGGTCAATTGAGCTCCTGCAATCACACAACTCAATCACATCAATTCTCAATAATCGATCAATCAAATGTCACCTTAAGTGATTTTATAACTAAACCCTAAAATCTATCGCACCGATATAAATACGGTCCTAGTGCAGCCCACTAGGTAGCACATTCTATCGATATCCTTCATATAAAATCACTTATATATATTGGAAATAATAAAATGCATCATTAAAACATAATATACTACTTATATATCAAAAATACACTAAATAAATATGCTGAATATGTGTCAAAAATTATTTTCTAAATTCTAAAATTAATAACTTAAATTAATAACACTAATTTAACCAAATTTCCATCCAAAATAATTATTTAACATAATTAACGAAAATTCAATTTTTTAATATTAAAATATTCAAAAAAATACCCATAATTCAAAATAATTCAAAAAAATAAACCAAAATTATATTTAGGAAGATTAAGCTATACTAATCAACATTACCAAAGCAAAAATCCATAGATCAAACATAATAATTCAAAAAAATTTGAAACCCTAAAACACATAAACTAAAAATTGAAGATATTCACAAACGAGAGGATTCAAGCTCAAACAGAGCTTAGAACTAGCTTCACCGAAGCTAGAGGGTTCGAAAGAGATCGAAAACGCGAGTTGAGGTGGCCGAAATCATCACCAACGTCCATGGAGGTCTCTAGGCATGTTGCTGTTCCAGGTGGTTTTCTAGCATGCTCTAGGCGCTCTGCAGGTGACAATCAACGTCTGGAGGAAGGAGGAAGGTGATGGTGGTTGGTGGTGGCGATTATGGCAGTCTAGCGAGGTGAGGGTTGCATAGTGGTGGTTAGCACAATAACAAGGGAAAAATGGGAAAGAAAAAGTAGGAGGGGGAAAAGAATAGCTTGTACTCGAAATCTTAACTTTTATTTATTTATTATATATATATATATATATATATATATATATTAACTCTAACCCCTTAACTTATATATATACATACATATATAACACAACAACACACAATATAATAATAACAATAACAACAATAATAATAATAATACTAACCCTAATAAAATAACAATAACAATAATCATAATAATAACAATAAAAGTAACATTAATAATAAAAATAGTAATAGTAATACTACAATGATAATATTAGCAATAAATAAAAAAATAACAATAAAATAATAATGATAATAAGAATAAGAATAAGAATAAGAATAAGAATAATAATGACAATCGTATTAATAATAACTTTAATATTTTTAATTAATAAAACTTCCAAAATAAATATTTTATGTAAATAAAAATTTTAAAATAAAATAAATAGATAATATTCACAAATAATAAATATATATAAATAAAATTTAAAATTTTATTAACACTGCATGTCTTAAAATAATTTTATATTATTTAAAATATAGTTTCATTACACAACCATAATTATCACATTAAGATGTCCAAACTGTTCCACTTTACTTACACCTGCCTGAAGCAAAGAGCCAATCATATCGTTGGCAGCTTCTATCAAACAACTGAGATCATCCAGGACTTTTGTCAAATGGAAGATCATATCTAACCTTGGGAAGTTCAGCTTAAAAATGCTCACGGGAACCTGCAGACCAAAAGCAAGTTTGTCAACTAATTCCGTTGCAGCTGGTCAAAAGCAAACCCGTTAAAGTGAAATCAACAGACACAATTTAGAAAGTGAAATCAAAAGTTAGTAACTCAGGAAACAGAACAAGAGATGGTTGGTTGCACTGTTGATAGGAACCTGAATGAAGCTAAGTTCAGTGAGCCACTTCCATGGATTGGCATCTATATAGCAGCAGCATCTCTGGCTTGTGCAATTTCCATGGCTGCCACTATGGGAAGTTCTGGTTCCCTAGCAAGTACAGCTGCATCAATGCCACTTCCTTAACAATTATAGCTATGGCAATCAAACTGTCAGTAGATCTAAAAACCCCTATGCCTCGGCGTGTTGATCAGCTTACGATATTTAGCAGCGGTGTCTTGATCTGCACACTCATGGGTAACTCTATGCCTTCTCTTGGAACTATGGAAAACAAAGAAATCTGCATGAATATGATAGCTCTTGGAATACTTGTTGTTACTGTTATCGTTAATATCTGTATCCAACTAGGCACTGGCGTGATCTATCTATACTGGAAAGAGCATGCATTCACCATGTTCTTCATGCTTGTTTTGCTTGTAATCTTGAGCTTTTCAGCTTTAACGGTGCCAACATCTAAGAGAAATTTAGAATTTAAGTACAAGAAAAAATATGATATGGCTGTGAAAGAATGCTCAAATGAAACTGACAGTGCAGTGGAAAAGAAACTTAGACATGATCTAATGAAATACTGGATGATGGCTCATACCAGCAGCCCCCAGTTTGTGATGGGTCGTTCAGTTACATGCACTGCTGCAGGCGCGCTCTGCCTCCTCAGCGCCATGACTTTAGCAGAGGCCATGCTGAGATCTTATTTGATGTCTCGGTCATTCAAATTTTGCACTGGGGAGTCTGATTATAAGTGGTCAACCATCTTAATTCTTATAACACAGATCATGGCCATAGGGATTGGTACCATTGCCCCTGCGGTTAGATGGTTCACTGCAATAAATTTCAGGTGCCCAACAATAGGGAAGAAACACTGCGCGAGAGAATTTAAAGTGGAAAGGTATTGGATCCAGTTCTTAGTGGAGATTAAAGAGTGCCCATTTACCATTCGAATCTGGAATCGCCACTGCAGGAAACTTGCACATGGTACAAAAATTAAAATCCTGGACTTGTGCATTGGAATGCACATGGGAATTGTGTTGGCAAGCAAGTTGTTACGATTCATTTCTGTATACTTCATGAGCAGAATATTTTTATTTCATTCTTGCTGCAAAAAGTTGATGAAGCACAAATCCCATTCAATCAACTCAGGAACGGACTCACAGCCGAGCTCAAAGCCAGATCTCAGTAGTTTTGTTTTGCATCTTGAAGGAGAGTCTGAACTCGTTGAGCTGATGATGAAGAGCAACCGTGATGCTACTGATCACTGGATACGGAATGGCAGGAAGAAACAGCCCAGGCATCTCATACAATTGTTGGAAAAATCATCCAGAGAACTCAAGGGAGTGTGAGAATTTGACAGTGAACTAGTTCAATCTCTAGATTTTGAAGAACCTCCAAACTGTTGGGCTTTTCCAGTAGTAACTCTAACAGCCATTGCAATAGCAATTACAAACGTCAGCAGTTCTTTACATAAGAAGTTGATGCATGGTATACATGAAGGCCTCATCTATGTCAAACACAGAAAAACCTGGATAAAGAGGACTACATGACCAACATCAGGAAGGCATCATATATTGCGTGGCATGGAGTTGATATCTATCATAAGTGGCTAGATGTCTATCTTAATAAATTGTCCTACCAAGCAAAGGAAATACTTGAAGGACTTGCTGATGCTGCAAAAAATAGATACGTGGAATTTAAGAAGACATACATGAATGAATGTTTGAAGGAAATCCCTTCAAATTGGCCCATGAAGGTATTGGCTCCTAGTTCCATGTACAGAATAAGCCGAACTCTTTTGCAGCGTTATGAAAGAAGCAACAACATGATCACCGACGGGCTATATGAAGCAGCAACTGTCATGATCCCAGATATATTGGCTGCTTGTCTCACCAACTTTCACTGTATCATATCTCTCAAGTGTTTGAGCACCTCGATTGAAGTGCGGGAAGAAAGTGTACAGCATGCAGTTTTCCTTCTGGGTGAAGCAGAAACAATTCTAAAACTTCTAAACCAGGAATCAATTCCCAGTCTGGGTCCAGATGAAATGACATGCATTGATGAGTGGAGTGCAATACAGAAGCTAAAACATGATTCTCCCTTCCCTCAGTCTTCAATAGAAAGTGATGCAGTTTCTCCTATTTCATCTGACTTGCACCTATTCATTGAGTAAAAATACAAACGAGGAGTTTGCAGAAGTAGCTTATGATCTTGCTAAAACTTACTGTTCTCTGATATATGATGTGTGATGTAAAAACTTGGAATCAATGTCAATATGTATGTAACAGCATTATGCACCGCAGAAGAAGAAACCATATAGACATAGCAATTCTTACGCAGTTTAAACATTGGAATGTGCAGCTAGACATTCAAAATCATGAGTTTAAGCTATTACTATTAGCTGTTGGGACTCATAAAAATAAAATACAGTAAAGTTCAGCAACCCAAATGATCACTAAACAATCAAAATAAACAAGATAATGGACATTTGTCTGGATCACAATACAGATGTTAGTCTCCTTTTTCTTCAAATGCTGATAATAAATAAATCTACATAAAAAAAGTATGCAAAACATGACTTGAGCCTAGTACGGACACAATCTTTACTAAGCAAGCTATTGTTGGTTGATAAGGCTACTATGCAAAGCAGAACTGCACGCATAAAAGCAGCACAAGCAAACAGGCTGTGCGCATATTGATTAGGAATCATTTACAAGATCTCAGATGAGACCTTATGGTGAAGCCAAAACTGAAATCAAGCATAGGGCTCTTCACCACTTCTCAAAGTCAGACATTTCCTGTACCAAATCACGAAGCAGACTGTTCACACAGGCAGTTTGCCATTCAGGAGAGGGCCTATCTATGTGATTCAGTGGAAGATCATAAGAAGTTCATAATTCCATATCAATTTTGCAGCGTTTACTAGGGTCAACATTAAAAATAGACCTCTACATGCTATAGTAAATTGAGGTTTTACTAACCTTTTAAAACCGTAGGAATGACAGTACTCTATCAACCAGCAGCAAGCAGGTAAAGCATAAAGACTGCTTCTTGTATAGGGAAATACTACCAAGAATTCTATACAAACAACTATAACAATAGACATGAAAATAACATTAATTGAGCTTTCCCAGATTATGCAGAATGTAGAATATGCCACAAGATGTATAATAAGCACATCAGCTCATAATACACGTAAAGCGAAGCCAAGCATGATATTCAATATTTCAAACACCAAACTGACTGGATCAGATAATTGGGAAAGTTTCAACAAAAACATAACTTGAGATTATGGCAAGCCAGTCACCACATCCTGGCAAACAAGCTTAACAAGGCTAACAACCTTCTATAGACTCGAGGAAGAAAAATGATCCAAAGCAACCACCCCAATCTCAGCCTTACATCCAACATTAGAAATCATTCCCCACGCTTCACATATTAACCCCGCATTTAATCTTGCAACTTGTAAGCCTAATGGGTGAACAAGTACATATACATCGTATCTCAATTAAAATAAAAAACCAATTAGCATTTCTCTATTAAATTGGCACTTCAAAGTTCCCAGATTTTCTTTCATTACTGGAAACAAACCCAACAGTAAAACATAAATAATAAAAGTTAAAACCCAAATAAACTGAACAATGAAACAAAAGAGGCAAGTAATCAAATTCCTGAAAAATATTGAATTCCAACAACTGTCAGTTAACAACATCAGTCCAGAAACCACAATCTGTATCCCCCAAGTTTGATCCTATAGTAATGTCCCCATAATAAACCCTCAAAAACAGCAATTTAAGAAGCTAAAACAAAAATACATACTACCCACAAAAATTTTTAATAAAACCCAATAAATCATTCGTCGGAATCTCGCTTCTTGGGCTTTCTATAAGTTTCTTCGATGTGCTTAGCCATTAACAGACCAGTATCTGCCATCTTCCTTATATTTGGAACATTGTAGTTTTGAGCAACGTAGACTCCAAACAATGTCCCTGTAATAAGCGAGAACGTGCTTTTGAAAATCCCCATGATAGCCTCAAAAGATTTGCAATTCTCGCCGGAAAATTGAGGGTTGTAATTGCAATTCTCGCCGGAAGTTGAGGGTTTTAAGGGATGCTGACTGTTTAAATCCAGGATACTATATCCTAATCACGGTTCGTGTTGCCCACGGCCTTCTGACCCTTTACCCAAGCCAAAATAGTCAAACGACGCCGTTAGATGACAATAATAATAATAATAATGACTCCTCCAGTCTTAAAAGTATGGTTGATTTAACAATTTAGTTCAATAAAAGCTTTTTTTTACAATCTAGTCCTAATAATTTTTAAATATACGATGGTTAAATATCGAGTATTAAGTCAAATGAAAATTGATTATATGGCCTAAAAGATGCTGATATGGCATTAAGATAGTTGCAGGTCTTATCCAACCCTACAATTTAATTTAACTCCTATATAGATAAAGCTTCTTATAAATTCTTTGGCCAAAAAAGCTTATTATTTATACGCACACCATCGCATAGTCATTGTTGTTTACTCTTATAACAAATGTTTTAATCTCTTATAAACATGAAGAGAATTCAACCACCATCCTCAAAACACATTGTGTGGAAAATCAATTAATCACAAAACCAAATTTATTCAATAGAAATTTATGCTTTTTAATCAAATTAAAATAGAATGAGTACCTAAATAAAAAATAGAAATACCCAAAATTTAAAAATTAATAGATTGAGAAAAAAAACATTTTTGAACATACATGATGGAACAGAGATTAAGAGAATGAAGGAAAGAAAAATTGAAAGATTGAAGTAAATCATATCTAAAAATGTTTGTAGGCGAGGGGCTTAGCGCTCGCCTAAGTGTTTGGTAATCACGGCACTGTGTGGATTTGAGGTCTACTAGAAAATACGAAATAGGTCATAAAACTTTCTTTGAAATGGAGTCACCACCTAGATAAAAGTCAGGACACACTGTACAGTAACTGAATCCCACAGAGATTTCCAAAAGTTGTCATCAGAGATCGAGTTTAGAAACTAGGTATGGGTTCTTGGAATACCCACCAAATCTTATGGTTCGCCTCTGTTTGTATTTTATGTTTTATTACCTTTAATTATTTAATTATTTCTTTATTACCACGCGAATTGCAATTTCCTTCGAATAATTATTGCATTTTATAATTAAGCCCAAGTTTGCCCATTAATTTCTTCTATGTATTTGGTCTCAATATCCACTATAAACCAAGCAAATAGTAATAATTTACAACCACACATTCGAATCAAATGGGGAAAGGGATTAGGGATTACAACGCTTTACTTAAATGAAAGTATAATAAATGGAAAATAAACCAAGAATAAATTGAAAGTAAACTACTTGAATTAAATAAAATCTCTTAAGAACTAATTAACGGGATAAATACTTGATGGTTAGAAATCACCAGTAAAACCCCTATAATAGACAAAATGTTAGCACCAAAAAAAAAACATAAAGATCCTACACAAAAATCCACAAGATTAGCTCATGAATCAATTTGGTGAAATAAAAGAAACAAAACGATAAAAAGGTAAATACTAAAATTTAATTGAACAACATAATGGGATAATCATACAAAATAGACTTGAGGATGCTAAGGCTTGTACATTCATGAAAATCCTACATAGTTTACAAAAAACCAAGACAATGTCATATAAGACCCTGTCAAAGTGGCGATCGCCTCTACCATAAGGCTATTACCTCATGAAAAAAAGGCGGCACGTTTTGGCATAGATGATCGTCTAATCAGTAGTCGCAAACGACTCTCAAAAGGCAATAAATTCTATTTCCAAGCAAGCAACAAGTAATGTAAATGAACTAGACTTACAACTATGCTCAAAACTTTAGTCAATCATGTTAGAAGCATGGTAACATAAAGGTAACAATCACAAAAAGCAAGTAACTAAACAAGTAAGCAAAGAGTTCAATAACACTAAAGCTTTAATGTTTAAAAGAAGTAATAATCATTACCAAAATAAGAATTTTTCTCAAAAATGGTTGGCCCTCAGAGATAAATATGAATTTTGATCTTTACTTGGATGCAAGATTTCTACCCTCTCCTTCTCAAGAATAAATCCTCAAGCTTTTCCCTTCACCTTTAGGATCTCTTTCCTCTTTATTTCAAAGCCTTTTTCTCTTTATTTTAGAGCGTCTTCGTCTTAGAAAACTCTTTTTTTTTATAAGTCCTCTTGCCAATGGTTAATAGCTAATTCTCTCTCTTTTTTTTTATCACCTCCTTAGCCCATTTCCCTACTACTCCCATTCATCATTGCATTTTTTAGCCTTTTTCTCTTCCTAAAATTTTCTTTTCTAAACTAGAGACTAACCAATCGAGGTGGGCCCACTAAGTTGGCTACCATGGTCACCTCTGCATTTAATACAGAGGCAAGTGGCTACCGTAGAGATGACTGTAAGCATCTAATTTCAGGATGCAATTGTGCACGTGTGCGAAGAAAGCCCTTATAATGAAAATTTAATTGAGAATTGATCTCTAGTGTCGAGTTTCACGATTTAAAGTGTCACGACCCAAAACAGGGGCCATGACCGGCGCTAGGGAACGGGAATTCTTTCGAATCCGGAACTCGTAGCAAGCCTAAAAATAAAATAAAAACATGCAATAATAATAATAACAATATCAAATGCAGCGGAAATAAAAATCATACATATAATAATAACATTTCCATCGACTGGATTTAAATCAAATCTCATCTCTTCACATATATATAAAATCTTTCAGTACAAATCCAGTTTCAATATAATACATCTCTTTAAATAAAATATATGAAATCCCACATTTTAATTCACAACTACTGCAGTGTCTAGATTATAAAAATAAGACTCAAGTAAATAGTTTACACAAAGAAGCCGGGGTGGAAGAAATCCGGCGTATGGGTCTACTACTGAGGTTTGAAGATGTTGACTCTCCTGAAAAATAGTCAATGGAGGGGAGTCAGACCTCACTGAGTGAATTACTATAATATATATACATACACACTAAATGATAATGCATACAATCAACAGTATATATCTAATATATATATACAGGCAATTACACACAGATGCAATAAAAATCATTTATATATTTTATCTGAAAATCATCTTTTATGAAGGATCAAATAGAACCCTAGAATATCACAACCTCAGAAATAGTGTTAGACAACACTCTAGCCATACAGGCTCACTTATTCCAAATATATCCACTTAATCCATTTGGACAGTAGACTGGCCCCGAGACACTAAGTCAACCAAGCTCCAGCAGTCTGACTGCCAGTGTGATTGGCCCCGAGACACTTGGTCAACCGAGCTCCAGCAATCACACCCAAACCACATCACACATATCAAATAATCATAGCCAATCAATATCCACAAATGGTTAGTAATATAGCCTAAATACTATAGGCGTACCGGTACGTACTCGGTCCTAGTGCTGCCCACTAGGTAGCACGTTCTATCGATATCCTTCATTAATAATATAAATCATCCATTCATAAAAATAAATGATGCATGAATTTCAATAAAATAACAACATAAACCATATACATACCGGAAATATACCAAAAGTAAACCAGGTATATTTCGAGTATATATATGTCAAATGAATTCAATCAAATTATAACTTAAGCTAGAAATATATTTAAAAACATTTTAAATATATTTTATTTACAAAACATGCATATAATTTAATAAATACCAAAAATAAACCAAAAATATACTTAAATACAAATCATATTATTTATTCATGTTAATCAAAATAAAACATATATTTCTAAATCATGCATCCTAAGCATATATATATAGTATAGTAACTCACCTAATGTGCTCCACGAGACGGGTCCGACGGGCCTGATCCACTAGCCCTCGGTCTCGGCGCAATTAAACAAGCAATAACGATAGACATTAGAATAAACCTAACAGAAAATCCTAGAATTCAATCTAGAGTATTAAACATAGAATCAGAAATTATGGTTCGACCGGATATCACGTTTTACGAGAATTCTATCGAAAATTCGATAGAACCTCCCCTGTAAAACGGACATCTCTCTACTCAAAAGAGTAGAGCCGACCCTGCAAGGAAATACACTTCAAAAAACAAGCTCAACACTCAACCACAACCCCTCGGTCGGACTCCAGACTACAACCTACCGACCGGGGTCCACAAACACAGAACAATTCAGGAAATACCAAAAATATCCTTATAACATAGAAATTCATTTTATAAGTAGAAATTACATAATTAACCTTTAAACACATTAAAAACCAATAAAAACTCATTTTATTAGAAAAATCGTATATTATATATATAATTGAAAATAATTCACGAAAAATAGTTTTAATTAGTTAAAATACTAAATAATTTGTAGAAATCATTTTTATACCTTAAATAACTATTAAAACCAATTAAATTACATTTTTAGCCAATTTAGGGTAAAATTACCAAAATACCCCTATATATATAAATATACTTAAATTACTTCAAAAATTCACCAAAAATTATACAATTATCCAAAATTAATTTTCTCAACATATTTATCAATAATATCAATAATTAAACCCAATTATCCAATTAATTTAAATTAAAAACACATTTAACCCTAATTTCTCAAATTTACATAAACTTCAATAATTCAAAATAAATACTTAGAAATTCATAAAAATTCCAAATAAATTCCTATAATTCATTTCAACACCTAATTTAACCATAAAACACAATTTCATAATTTAAATAATTAATTTCCGAAAATTAGAAAATAATATTAAAATATTCAAAAATACCCAAAAATCCAAAAAATCTCCAAAAATTCCAAAAAAATTCATACATGTATATTAATCTACTAGGATCAACATTTGTGAAGGTAGTTTTCATGAATCAATCAATTCAAAGCTCAAAAAAATCAAAAACCCTAATAGGCCGAAATTGAAAATTCGAAACCTAAGCAATTCTAGACCATTTAAGCTCAAACCAAAGCTAGAATCACACTCACCGGAGCTCAAGGAGAAGAAAGAGACTGGCGGTGTCAAAAATGGTGACCGGAATCGTTGTGATCGACGGTGAAGAGAAGTTTGGCTTCTCCAGCCAAAAATGACTTCCAGGTGCCAAAAATGGCTGCTGCAGGCGGCGGAAGAGGCTGAGGAAGGAGGTGGCACACCGGATGGTACACCAACTGCAAGAAATTGATAGTTACAGGCGTCGGACGGCGAGGAAATGATCGGGAGGGAGAAGAGAGAAGTCGGGGGCAAAATGGTAATTTTCCAAAAAACTTGATTTTTGATGTATTATATGTATATATATACTTTATACTATATATTAAAATAATATTAAATTACACACATTAAATATACACCACACACATAAAATTAATATTTTTAATAATTTATACTAAATAAAAATAATTAAATAACAATAAAACTAATAAATAATTAATAAAATATTAAGGTAATATTAAACCCTAATTAAATAAATATCACACACATACACGGTGTTTAGTAATTTAAAAATATGTATGAGTTCATGCAAGTCCGAAAATATATTTAAAATAATTAATAATAAATTATTTACGTGAAAATTTCCCCAAAAATGCAAGTCCCGGGAAAATTTTACGTAAAGCACTGTAAATAATACACAATAATTAAAATAGGTTTTAAATACATATCAACTCGTAAAAATATCATATATATATTCAAAATTTATTAACACTGCATATCCCGGTACAGTGTAAAAATATTTTAAAAACACGGGATATTACATAAAGGACTAAATTGCAATGTTTTATGGATTTAATTACAAAATTGGTTTTTTTATGGATTTGATTGTAGAATTAAAAACTTCTGGGAACCTTTTTGTATTTAAAAAAATAAAATTTTTGATCGGTCGACATTTAATGCCAACCAGCATTGTGTAATGTTGATCGGCATTACGTAATGCCAGTCAGCATTAGGCAATGCTAGTCGACATTACGGGTTAAAATTGGCATTCTGTAATTCTGATTTTTGCTAAAAAGTGATTTTTACGCGATTTTTTACATTTTTTCATTGGTCCAGGACACCACATGTCTACGTGTGAGTCTTGAATTTTTCAAAATCCTATCACTTATCATCTCATTATCCTGATTTTGAAAATTCAAAAATAAAAATACAGACTGAGAGATTCTTGATCTCACTCACAACTTTCCTTGCGTGATCACAGGAGCTGAGGTGGTTGGATCTGGCTTTAAAAGCCAGAAGGGGAGGCTGTGAAGACAAGCGAGAGAGTTAGAGAAAGAGAGGCAGAGAGAGTCTGTGAAAAAATAGCTGCGAGAAAACCCTAGAGAAGAAGAGCTGCGAAAAAAACCAAATTAGCTACTGCAAAAAAAAATACGTTTTTTGCTTTTAAAGTCCAGAGAATCAAGAAAAAACTACAGAATCAATTTCAAAATGGTGACAATCCCAATCTGAGAGGCCATTAAATTACACTGCACAACATTCTTTCCTTCTCTCTGTCTTTTATTTATTTTTTAATTTGATTTCTTTATTTTTAATTATTGATTGAATATTTATTGATTAATTTTTTTTATTTTGTTATGTTTTTTATCCTTGCTCTATGGTTCTTTAGTGGTGAGGTTGGAGATACGAAATTTTGGCAATGACCATTGGAAGAATCTATAGAATACCATGGATTAAGATCTATAAAACCCCCATAGGATTTAGGATTTGTGATTTTTCTTTTAATTTGCTTTTGTTTTGGGTTGTAATTAATTTGATTTTAATTCTTGCACAATAGTTTGTAATAGTCCCAATAGTGGGAAATAGTAGAATGTTATATTCTCTATACTAAAATTGATTAGTAATTTAGGCTCAATTGGATAAAAATCAATTAAAATTAATTGTGGCTTTAGATTAATTTAGGGTTACATGTAAATTGATTTAGGGTTTTTTTTTAGAAAATCATATAAATCCTGTGTTTGATATGATTTTATTATGATTTTTTGTTTGGGTTTTGTTTTTGAATCTTTTAGTTCTTTGGGCCCCAAGCCCACGATAGGTCCAAACCCACTGAATAAAAAATAGGCTTAAAAATGGTTTAGGTTAATTAATTAAAATCAATTTAGGCCCATTAGATTAATTTAGATTTAAGCTCATTTTTAGGTTAACTAAATTAATTTAGACTTTGTTCAGCCCATTAATTTCATTTCTTCTAAAATAAATAAATTTAGGATTACATCACTTAATTTAAAATCAAGTTAGACTTAGACACATTTATTAATTTAATTTTTTCTTTAAAATTTGGTAGACTTAGGACTATTCCCTTAGTTAAATTAAAATAAATAGACTTAAGTTTACTAAAATTAATTAAAAATGTAGGTCTTTCTTTAGTCCAATTCACTTATAAATAAAAATATATAGAAATAGCTAATTTTTAAATTAACCCAGTTTAGACTTAGGAACGCTTCCTTTTGTATGCATTTTTACATGTAATTTTATTACCTGTCGCCTTTTTTGGGTTAAATGGATGTTTAATTAGGGTTTAAATAAAATTGCATGTAATTAGAGAATAAAATAGTAATTCATAAAATAAATCTAAATGAACATAAGACTGAAAGAAGTTAGTATTTTGTTCCTAAAATCTCCTGGTTGTGGTGCTAGCTTTCTTTTAGAGAATCGAGTACCACCTATCGATTTTTCCCAATTATTAGCCTAGGTGGTGACTTCTTATCTCCACGTCATGTCTTTGTGACAATGGTTAGTGTGTTCTCTAAGACCCTAAGCCCAAACAATGTCGCGGTTGCTAAAATCTTAGACGTACACTAAACCCTACCGTTTATAGTGGCGACTCCACTAGGGATAAAAGATACTGATTCTACTTGTGTTCTTTAGAATTATTTTATTAATTATCATTTTATTCTTGCATTCATTCTGTATGTCCCTATTAAACCGATGGTATTGGTTTATGATTCCATGATTCCATTAGCTTCATGGAGTTGTAAATTGTTTAACCATTGCTCTTAGCCTTAACTCAGTTCAAGAGAGATTACCAGGCTCATCTGACTAGAGTCTGTAACCCAAGTCCTAAAGGGGGGGGGTAGTCTTCTCTCGAGTTTGCAAAGGATGTTGGGCCCCTTTGATCTTAGCCTGTAACTCAAGTCTTAAAGGAGGGCATCTTGCTAAAGGAACCTTGACCTTTTTATCGAACCCTAACCACATATAATGGCTTAGTTACTTCCCCTAAGATCGACCAAAAATTGCTTATATAATTTTTTGCTATGAGGTATTTCTATCTATAAAAGCCCAGGCCTATACTTTTGAAGCCCACTTAGGCCAATAAAGATTGGGCTAGACCTTTATATTTAGAAATATTGTTTTTATGCTTGTTACCATAAGGTATTTTTATCTATAAAAGCCCAGGCCCATACTTTTGAAGTCCTTTAGGGTAATGAAGATTGGGCTAGACCTTTATACCTAAAAATATTATTTTTATGCTTTACTACTTTAAGAGAGATCTGAAATGCACGTCGGTCCTTAATATCCCCTATTGATATTAAGACCAAGACTAAAAATCCTAGGACAAGAGACTTTCCATTGAATATATATGTGGGAGGAATAAGGTTGGAAGATGTATATTGTACACTTGATTGATACTTGTTACTTGTTGCATAACATGTGCATCATGCATACATGCATCTTATTCATCATACTAACACCTTATTGTATAACCATTATAGATACATCGAGGTCTTCTCGTATTTGGGGACGACGAGGTAGTAGACTAAGAAGAATGAGTTAGAGTCCTAAAGCCTTAACAAAGGAAATCCTAAACAGACTGGATAGATTGAAAATAAGCCCTATCAACCCACTTTATTTAGAAGTTGAACTAACTTCGCCTGAATCTAAACAAATGAAACAACAGCAAGGGAACTGGACCTTAGAAGATATCAAGGGAGCTTTGATAAATGACATGAGGGCTATGATGCAAGATGAGTTGAGACAAGCACTATCTGGATTGATGCAACCTACTGCTATCATACCACCACCTACTGCTGTTGTTGTCCCACCTGCTGTAGATGCTCCACCTGTTGCCAATAATGCTAAAGGGTAACCTATTGCTAGAAACCCACCTATTATTTATATGAAGCCAGAGGATGTCGAGAACTACATGGCAAAGAAAGAATCCCTTGAACTAGTATACGACCACGAGTCTAAGCAAATGCGAGCACTAACCCAAAAGATGTCCAAGATGGAAGAGCTGATCAAGGGACAAGGCATGGGGTATTCATTTGAATTTGATGATATGTTGCTAATAAAGGGTAATAAGCTACTTGAGAAGTTCAAAATGCCTCAGCTATAAAAGTTTGATGGAACTGAAGATCTTATGATTCATCTCAGTCAGTACACAATAACTATGAGCACCACCAAGGCCCCATTAGAAGTGATCATTAGGTTATTTATACTTTCTTTAAAGGGAATAGCTATAAACTGGTATCATAGGTTAGAAAAATCTATGAGAGTTGATTGGAAAGAACTATGTACTGTCTTTTTAAGATAATATAATTATAACACCCAATTGGAAGTGTCCATCAGAGATCTAGAACTAACAAAAAAAAACCCAATGAATCTTTCTCTAATTTCCTTACCAGATTCATGAATAAAGCAGGGCTGATGAAGAATAATCTAGCTGAGAAGGGTCAGGTTAGGATGATAGTTTAGAATGTGTCACCTAATCTAGTCGAGAGGTTGCAGATGATGAATCCTAAAACTTCTATAGACTTTTATGATAATGGTCTACAAGCAGAAAAGATTAAGAATGACAAGAAAGAAGCTCTAGAGGCACTGGAACCCAAAACTACCCAAGCGGGGGCACATAATAAGGAAGTACTAGTCGAGCTATAAAGGTGCGTGCAGTTTAGCAACCCTGAAGATTCTCCAAATTTAACCAACCACTCTCTAAAGTCCTAGAACGATCAAGAGAGGCTTACTTCAACCCTTAACCTTCTCCAAACCACCTAACCTGAATGTGCCAAGCTATGACCCCAATAGCTACTGCAAGTTTCACCAAGTAGTTGGCCACTCCACAGACACCTATATTTGCCTCAAACATGAGATCCAAAACCTAATAGACTCTGAAAAAATCACAGACCTTGAAAAATCCAACTCCAACCCAAACACTAGAAACAATCCTTTTTGTGACTACCAAAAAGTCCCACCACCGGCCACCATGATGATTAACTCAAGAGTGAGCAAAGAAGAAGTGTTAAACTCCTTTGAAAACCTAAACCCTATAACTAATAGAGAATCTCATGATGCCTCTAAAGGAGTTGAGGATTTTTTGGGGCAGCCCTCAAGGAAATTTGACTATAAGGTGTTCTATTCTAAGCCACCACCTGTTGATATTCCTTTTGAATCAATTATGCCCTCAGGATGGGGTTATAAGTTTAATGATAAAAAAGAATCTAAAACCCCAGAACAACCAAAAGTTGAGGATTTATTAGGGCATCCCTCAGGCAAATTTGATTATAAGGTATTCTATTCAAAGCTCGATTCCAGTAATATACCTCTTGAGGGGATTGTGCCCTCAGGATAGGGTGATGAATTTGGTGATGGGCCAACAGAAGAAGAGAATAAGGAGTCTCTCATTCCTGAACAAGGGATTAAGGAATTATTGAGAGCACATCTGGGAAAGCTTAGCATGAAAGGAAAGGAAATGTGCATAGTAGAAGTATGGAAGGACGGAAAGAGGGACAAAATCCTTGAAGTTGTAGACATTTGGTATGACTATGATGAAGAGAGTCCCACTAGTCTAGATGTGTGTAGTAATGACCCCAAAGTGAATCATGTCACTATAAGTGGGAAGAATTACAAGACAACAAAAAAGAAGATTAAGAGAGTTACAGAAAGAGAAAAGACAGATGATGCAGAAACAAAAGAAGGGGAAAATGAAGACCTAATTCTGGAACAAATGAAAAAGGCTAAGGCAAATATTAGTATTTGGGAACTACTGATGCACTCAGGTAGCCACAGAAGAGCTCTGGTGAAAGCTCTATCGAATATGAACATTGAAACAGCAGCCACACTTGAGGCTATGGTAGCAAAGGTTACAGAAAAGAAACAAGGGCTAATAACCTTCTTAGATGATGACCTGCTTTTAGAAGGAAGAAATCATAACAAGGCATTGTTTATCCCAACTGAAGTAAAAGGGAAAAGAACTAACTTTGCAATGGTTAATGATGGTTCTGCAATTAATATATGCCCATTAATGATCTTACCTAATTTAGGTTTGAAAGTTGAAGACTTGATAGATTCAAACCTCATAATCAGAGCCTATAATGACGGCACTAGGAATATAGAGGGGACATTTCAAGCTTTGGTTAAAACAGGACCCATGGAATCAACCATTGAGTTTACTGTGTTAGATATACCAGTTACTTACGCCTTGTTATTGGGAAGGCCATGATCTCATGCTTTGGGATGGGTACCCTTAACTATGCACCAGAAGATAAAATTCTCTTATGAAGGAGATGTAGTGACAATCAAAGTAGGAACCAATGCAGCTGTGGCCACCATACTAGAAAAATAGAAATAAATGTGTGCTCCTCCTAGTTTTTAAATTGCTGGTATATTTGACAGGACTGAGATGGACCCAAGGATTGTAAAAATGATGGGGAGCATAAATTACTAACCTGGACAGGGGCTAGGCAAGAATGAGTAAGGAAGTTCTAAGCTATCGGAATTTAAGAGTTAAAATGACACTAAAGGATTAGGGTGTGCTGAGATAGGATCTACCACCAGAAGGGCAAGAAAGAAAGAGAAGGCTAAGAGAAATAAGTCCCTTAGGAGAGTTGAGCAATTAAGTAAGAATTTCATTAAGCTAGGAGAGGAAAAATACTATTTGAGTGCTAAGGAGTCCGTTAATGTCGCTAGCAAAAATGTTCTTGGGTTCGAGATTTTTAAGGACTAGATTATGGAAAACTTAGTCAAGACCAATAAAGAAGAAGTGATGAAGCAAGTAGCTGAAAAAACGAGGGATGCTGTTGTCGAAGAGTTTCTGTGTCTGCCACCTGAAGAGGGGCCACCCCAGGATTTAGCTACTCTTATTAGTGATAGCTTTACTACTATTTTTAATGAAGAAACTGATGTAATAATGTTCGGTCTCTATGAGGACAAAAACTATATTTTTCCCATGGTCAATGATATGAACGTTGGTTTTGCTTACTTATATGAAGTGCATCCTGATAGTTTTGTGCCTTATAATTTTGATTGTTCAATCATATTTGACATTAATTCAATTCAATTTGATTCATTTAGCATGGGCATGAATGATAATCTAAAGAACATTCTTATATCACATGATGTTACTCTTGAAGACAGGAAAAATTTTGAAAGAATATTAATAAAAAGAAAGGTAGTATTTACTTGGACCTACGAAGACATGCCAGGTTTAGATAGGGACATTATAAAGCATTACATTCCAACTCATCCAGAAATAAAACCAATTAAATAGAAATTGCGCAGGCTGAGACCAGAATGGATTGAAAAGATAAGAGAAGAAATTGCTAAAAAAATTCAGGCCAACTTTTTAGAGGTAGTAAATTATCCTCAATGGCTAGCAAACATAGTCCTGGTACCCAAGAAAGATGGTAAGGTGTGAATGTATGTGATTTCAAGGACTTAAATAAAGCATGTCCGAAGGATGACTTCCTTTTACCTTATATCGATGTGATAGTGGATAGTGCGGCATTAAGTGCGATGTACTCCTTCATGGATAGGTTCTTTAGGTATAATCAGATAATGATGGTAGTTATGGATAAGATCAAGATAGCTTTCATCATGGAATGGGGGACATATTGCTACAAGGTTATGCCTTTTGGGTTGAAGAATGCAGGTGCAACATATCAAAGGACAACCACCGCTCTCTTCTACGACATGATGCATAAGGAAGTGGAGGTATATGTAAATAATATGATGGTCAAGTCAGAAATAAGAGAGGGGCATTTTGAAGTACTAGAAAAATTCTTAGCACACATTGAGAGGTATAATTTAAGACTCAATATGAAGAAATGCATTTTCGGAGTTACTTTAGGGAAGTTGCTGGGGCATATAGTTAGTAGTAGAGGAATCAAAGTGGATCCAAATAAAATGAAAGCCATTCAAGAAATGCCAGCACCAAGGATAGAGAAAGATGTGAGAGGGTTCATAGTTAGGTTATAATATATTAGTAGGTTCATTACAAGGCTTACTGATATTTATAACCCAATCTTCAATCTTCTGAGAAAAGATTAACCTGTAGAGTGGAATGATGACTGTCAAAGGGCCTTTAATAAGATAAAGGAGTATCTCACTAATCCATATATACTTAAACCACCGAAGCTAGGTAAACCTTTAATCTTATATTTGGCTCTAAAAGAACAGGCAATAGGGGCAATGTTAGCACAAGAAGGGCTGGATGGGATAAAGCATACAATGTATTACCTCAGTAAGAAGTTCCTGCCATATGAAGAAAAGTATGATTTGGTGGAGAAGACATGTTTGATAATGATCTGGGCAATAAGAAAATTGAGGCATTACTTTCAGTCTTATAGGGTTGAGGGTTGAGGCCCTTTCAAAAATAGACCCCTTAAAATACTTACTGCAGGCACCTGCTTGACCAGAAGGATATCTTGATGGCTTATTCTTCTAACTAACTTTGATATAGAGTACATTACCATGAAGGTTATTAAGGGAAGGGCAAGTAGCAAAATTCCTAGTTTAAAATGCAGTAAAGGGTGATGAACAATGGAGCCTAGAATTCCCAGATGAGAATCTAGCAGTCGTAGAGCATCAAGAATGGAAGCTTTGTTTTGATGGTGCAATAAACAACAAAGGAGCTGGGTTAGGAGTAATCCTTATCACGCCAGAGGGAGAAACCATACCAATGGCTAAGATTTCAAAGTAACTAATAATATGGCTGAGTATGAAGCGTGCATTCATGGTGTAGAAGAGGCGATGGTAGTTAGAGCAAAGGAGTTATTAGTGTACGGGGATTCTATATTAGTTATCAGCTAGGCTAATGAGGAATAGGAAGTGAAAGAGGAAAAGCTAAACTACGTCTGCTATTTAAAAGCTTTAACAAAGAATTTCACCAAGTTTCTCCTTATCCATCAATAAAGAGATAACAATAAGATGGCAGATGCACTGGCAACACTCTCTTCAATGTGGGATAGTGTGACTGGGTTGACTATGAGGTTGTTAGTGAGAATGAAATTAAAGGCTCCATATTATGAGGGTGAGCAAATTATGGCAATTCAGATAGGGCCTCAAGGGAAGTCGTGGTTTTATGATGTTCAAAGGTTCTTTGAGGAAGGAAAATACCCAGATGAGGCTGCTTTAAAAGAAAGATATGCCCTGCGTGTTCTTGCATATAATTTTATAAGTCATGATGGAGTGTTGTATAAGAGAATGCTAAATGGAATGCAGCTCAGATGTCTTAAGAAAGTTGAAGCGAAAGAGGTGATTAAAGAGGTTCATACAGGAGCTTGCAGTTCTCACATGAATGGGATAATCCTAGCAAGGAAGGTGAACCAGACCTTTTGCAATCACTTAACTATTTTTCACTTCAAAAAAGCAACAAAATTGTACTACATTAATTTAACTTCCCTAATTCCTTTTGCAGCATAATGCACAGACGTTTAAGGGCACGGATAACTTCCATAGGGCTCAGGTTTTCTACAACGACCTAACTGAGGATCAGAAGTATTGGATTCAAGACATCAAATTTGAGGACTTTATTTTGTCACTTCCATCAGAGTAAGGTTGGACAAACTACCAACCACTCCACACGTTGATGGAGATATGGTTTGACACAATGCACACTTTCCACCTCCCCTTCAGGGAGCTCACTCTGGATCCTACCTTTTTTGCTACTATCACCGAGATCGCATACACTAGAGATCCTATTCCCCTTAATGCGAGCCTACACCAACTAACTCTAGAGAATGCCACTTATATTGAGTGTCTTTTAAGTATAATTCTAGATGTGAAGGGGACCCATACCCTCAAGCTTAACTCGAACCAAAGATCATATACCCAGGATAGAGCTACAGTGATGGTCACTCCTCATGAGGTTGACCAGGTGGTGCGAGCTTTTCTTATTTATCTTCTCGGCACCATCTTCTTTGCTGACACTGTCAGCTCAATAGACTTAATATTCCTGTTGCCTCTCCAAGACTTAGATAAGGTGTTTACATATGATTGGGGTGGTTGTGCCTTGGCCTAATTGTACTGGAGTATGGATGAGATGGTCTGCGGGGCCAAGAGGTTTTGCGGCTTTTGGCACACCATTCTGTTAAGCTTTGCCTCCCATTTTCTTGATTTATTTCAATATTTGTTCACTAACACCTGCCATCCCTCTTTCTTTTACAAGTATAGGCCTTAGAAGAGCTACTCGGTGGTGTACTGTGAAGGAGGGACAATTTCCTCACCATCAGCAAGTAGGGCAGTAGCCGTGTTTTGAAGAGGCATCTAGCCTGATTACTCATCCATCAGCAGCACTTGAACTCTCTGACATAGGATGTGGTGCCTATAATAATCACACTTCATGTTAGTAATTTTAAAAATTTAACTCACTTACCTATTGGTACTTCAATCATAGATCCGGAATGACTTATGGGGTCTTGAGAATGGATGGAACGTGAAGATGACTAAATCTAGACCATTAGCTCAGAGGAGATCCTCCTTTGTCAGCCAAGCTATCGAGTCTAGTACTTTAGAGAGTGGGTCTTGAACTAGAACTAGGGGGCTGGCAAGAGACACATGCCCAAATCCCCTTTGAGGAACATGTTATGGACTCACAAGCTAGAGGGCGCTGAGCTTAATCAGGTTGTCATTGGGGAGCCAATCATGGACCACACTGTTTGGATCTTTGATTTTCTTCCCCTACACTTCACCTTCATGTAATTTTTTTTATATACATTACTTTATAGTTATAGACATTTAAATAATTGAATGTCATATTGACTCTTGATTTATATATAAATTTCTATTTTGTACAAATAATTTACAATTTTTATTTTATCAAAATTAATTTATCTATATTTTAAAATTACTAAACAAAATATCCATCAATTAAATAAAAATTATTTTATCTATATTTATTCTCTAATCTTTTTATTAAATAATTTGTTACATATAACAATAAAATTAAATGATTGTGACTTAAAAAATTAAAATCTTATATATATATATATATATATATATATCCGTTTCGGAACTGCCGGTTCACGGTTCAAAAAATTTTGAACCAACCTTGAACTTGTCTTCACCCGGTTTCAAGCCGATTCAGGACCGGTTCCAGGCCGATTCAGGACCAGTTCCAGGTTAGACCGGTTTAAGATCCAAACCGGCCTATGGCCACCCTAGATGGATACAATGCTTTTATTAAAATTATAGTAATTGTGGTTGATAATGTATTTTATTGCAAATATTGACGTTAAGTAATTTGTATACAGATATTCATATTTAATATTTATGTTTTAAATATAATAAATATGATATCAAAATAAATATTACTTATAATTATAAATATTGGAAATTATATTTAAATTTTTTACAATAACTTTTTATAAGGTATTATCATGTCTTGACACGGTTTTCTTTTGTTTTCAAGTTGCAGTGACCAGACCTACACCCTAGGCTAGACCTCAAACGTGGGAGAGAGAGCCGTAGAGATGTCATCTAGACCTAAGTAGAGAGGGGACTTCAGGTACGGTTGAGCAGATGAGACCCCCTACCACCTCCAGCTCTTAGTTCATTATTGGCAGCTTCACTCACAACCCCTATTCGTTGGCTCATTGCTAGGTTCCTCCCAGAGAGTTATCTTGTCAATTTTTAACCTTAGGCAAGGATCTCACACCTACATTTACTCCTAGGGGTGCTACTCACGTGAGTTTGCTTTTAACTTATCCCCTAAATTATTCTTAACATATTTCTTAGATCTAACATTCTTTCAACAATGCATATTCATTTGGAATAAGGCCTATACATGTACCAAATGATTGAGGCTCAACAGGAGTATATATTAGACGTCACCCAGCAGTGGAAGGTAACAACCTCTCCTACATCTACATGCATGCATGCTTGTATGATTCATTAACCTACGGTCTGCTTAAACTAGATCACGATGAGGCTAGCCAGGCAAGAATTGCCACCTTAGAGTGCCAAATTGAAGTCCTTTAGATCAATGAGGATGATGATGATGGGGACAAGGATGATGATGGCACCAGAGGACGGAATTTTCCCGAGGGCACTGAGTTAGATGCTTGATAGATTAGGGCCCATGAAATGTTCTTTTTTTTTTTGTTTAATTGTTGTTCTTGTTTATTTGTTCAATTCTGACACTTGCACATTTTAACTCTTGTTGGTCGGATGTTTACAGAATTTAACTTTTATTTTAATGAATTTTAATTTTCACATATAATTTTAGCATCAATAATTGGACAGATGCCCTTTTTAAGCTACTAAATTTTGACTCGCAAAGCTGACACTGTATAATCCATCAAAGACTTTTTTATTGTCATTGTTGGAGTGGAAATCACTTCATGGCCTTTTTCTGAAGAGGAGATCGCTTCATGACCTTCTACTGAAAAGGCAATTGCCTTTTCATGCTAAGGAGGTATGTAATATCCTGTATTTTTAAATATTTTTATACTGCATCGGGATATGCAGTGCTAATAAATTCGTATATAATTATGATATTTTTACGAGTTGATATTTATATAAAGCTTATTTTAATTGTTTTATATTATTTTAGGTACCTTACGTAAAATTTTCTCGATAATTTTATTTTCGGGGAAATTAACACGTAAATAATTTAATATTAATTATTTTAAATAATTTCATGCATTTGCATGAACTCATATATATTTTTAAAGTGCTAAAATAAAGTGTATATATTTAAATTTAACTAGGGTTTAATTAATTTTCCTAATTTTTATTATTTAATTATTTTTTTTAGTGTATAAATTATTTAATATATTAAATTATGTGTGTGAAAGTTTATATTATTTTAATATACAGTGTGAGTATATATCTATGCATATATCCATAATATATTGTCAAAAATATAAAGTTTGCCAAAATTATGAATTTGCCACTCCTCCCTCTCCTTCTTCCCGATCGTTCCCATCCACCCTCCGGTCATTGTCATGCCGTTTTCTTCCCATCGGTGTGCCTCCCGGCGTGCCACCTCCATCCTCAGCCTTCCCCGCCACCTGCAATAGTCGTTTCCGGCGTTGGAGGAGCTCGAAACCACCGGAAAGCCGAAACTCTTCTCACCGTCGTTCACAACGTTTCCGGCCACCATTGTCGACACCGCCGATCTCTATCTTCTCCATACGCTCCAATGAGTGTGATTCCAAGCTTTATTTCACTTAAAATGGTCAAGATTTGCCTAGGTTTCGATTTTGCAATTTCGGCCTATTAGGGTTCTTGATTTTTTTAAGCTTCAATTTGATTGATTCATGAAAAATTCCACCACAAATTTTGCTCCCCTTAGCTTAATCTTCATGTGGGAATTTTTGTAGAATTTTTGGAAATTATTTTGATTTTTAGGTATTTTTTATTATTTTATTATTATTTTCTAATTTTTGAAAATTAATTAATTAAATTAATAATGAAATTGTGTTTTATGGTATATATAGGTGTTTAAATGAATTATAGAAATTTATTTAGAATTTTTATGAATTTTTATGTATTTATTTTGAATTTATTTAGTTTATGTAATTTTGAGAAAATAGGGTTAATTATGTGTTTAATTGAAATTACTTAGTTAATTGAGTTTATTTATTGATATTATTGAAATATATGTTGAGAAAATTAATTTTGTGCAATTATATTATTTTTGGTGAATTTTTGGATTAATTTTAGTATATTTATATATATAAGGGTATTTTGGTAATTTTACCCTAAATTGGCTAAAAATGTAATTAAATTGGTTTTGATAGTTATTTAGGGTATAAAAATGATTTCTACAAATTATTTTGTATTTTTAACTAATTAAAACTATTTTTCGTAAATTATTTTCAATTATATATATAATATACAATTTTTCTAATAAAATGAGTTTTTATAGGTTTTACTGTGTTTGAGGGTTAATTACGTAATTTATACTTATAAAATGTATTTTTATGATACAAGGGTATTTTTGCTATTTTGTAAATATTCTATGAATTGTGGACCTCGGTCGGTAAACTGTAGTTTGGAGTCCGACCGAGGGATTGCGGTTATGTTCTGTGTTTATTTTCAAAGTGTGTTTCTTTGCAGGACCGGCTCTACTCTTTGAGTAGAGAGATGTCTGTTTTACAAGGGAGGTTCTGTCAGATTTTGAATAGAATTCTCGTAAAACGTGATATCCGGTCGAATTATGATTTAATCCTGTGTCTAGTAATCTAGATCGAGTCTTTAGAACTCCTGTTGGATTTATTCTGATTCCTGTCATTATCTGTTTATTTAGTTGCGCCGAGACCGAGGCCTAGTGGCCAGGCCCATCGGACCCATCTCGAGGAGCGCAATAATTGTGAGTTACTATTCTGTATATATATGCTCTAGGGTGCATGATTTTAGAAATCTATGTTTTATTTTGACTAAAAATGCATAATGGTATTAATTAGTACTTGAGTTTATTTTAGTTTACTTTTGGTTTATTTTTGGCATATTTTAAACTATATGCATGTTTTATTAATGAATTATGTTTAAAATGTTTTTGAATATATTTCTAGTTTATTTTGTAATTTAATTGGATTTATTTAACGTATAAATACTCGAAATATACCTGGTTTACTTTTGATATATTTCTAGTATATATATGGTTTATGTTGCTATTTTATTTAAATTCAAGCATCATTTATTTATGAATGTATGTTTTATATTTAATAATGAAGGATATCAATAGAACATGCTACCTAGTGGGCGGCACTAGGACCGAGTACGTACCGATATGCTTATAGCATTTAGGCTATATTACTAACCATTTGTGGATATTGATTGGATATGACTATTTGATGTGTGAGATATGATTTGGGAGTGTGATTGCTAGAGCTCGGTTGACCAAGTGTTTTGGGGCCAATCACACTGACAGTCAGACTGCTGGAGCTCGGTTGACTTAGTGTCTCGGGGGCCAGTCTACTGTCCAAATGGAACAAGTGAATATAATTAGAATAAGTGAGCCTGTATGGCTAGAGTGTTGTCTAACACTGTTTTGAGGTTGCAATTTTCTAGGGTTCTATTTGATCCTTCATAACCAGTGGTTTTTAGACAAAATATATAAAAATGATTTTATTGCATCTGTATGTATTTGCTTGTATACATACATATTATATATACTTTTGACTATGTGCATTGGCATTTAGCATGCATGTATATATATTATAGTAATTCACTTAGTAAGGTCTGACTCCCCTCCGTTGACTATTTTTCAGGAGAGTCATCTTCTTCATACCTCAGTAGCAAGCCTGTACGTCGGATTTCTTCCGCTCTGACTTCTTTATGTAAAGTGCTTATCTGAGTTTTATTTTATAATCTAGACACTGCAGTAGTTATGGTCGATTATAAGATTGTTGTATTATATCTGTAGGAGATATGTACTTTAAATATTTGAATTGGATTTGTATTAGAAGTTATTTATATATGAGATGAGGATATTGATTTAATTTCATTTGGTGGAAATATTATTTTGATATTTATTATTTTATTCCGCTGCATAATATTTTATTTAATTGTGTTGTTATTATTATTATTACATGTTTTTATTTATTTTTAGGCTTGCTACGGGTTTCGGATTCGAAAGAATTCTCGTTCCCTAGCACTGGTCATGGCCCTTGTTTTAGGTCATGACACGGTGCCTCTTCAATAAGGCGATCGCTTCAGCATCAGACTTGTACGCCGGATTTCTTTCGCTCCGGCGTCTTTATGTAAACTGCTTATCTGAGTTTTATTTTATAATCTAGACACTGCGATAGTTATGGTCGATTGTGAGATTGTTGTATTATACTTATATGAGATATGTACTTTAAATATTTGAACTGAAACTTGTATTAAAAGATTTATTTATATGAGATGAGGATTTGATTTAATTTCATTTGGTGGAAATATTATTTTGATATTTATGATTTTATTCCGCTGCATAATATTTACTTAATTGTGTTGTTATTATTACTATTGCATGTTTTCTTTTATTTTTAAGGTTTGCTACGGGTTCCAGATTCGAAAGAATTCCCGTTCCCTAGCGCCGGTCATGGCCCCTATTTTGGGTCGTGACAAAGTTGGTATCAGAGCCAGGTTCTGTGTTAGGGCTTAGTTGTGTGAGTTGTGGCCCTAGTTTTCAAAGTTGTGTTTTCTTTTGAAACTACTGCAATGAATTAGGTTTGAGTATGTCTTGATAAGTATTCCTAGCTTTAGTTTTCTGCGTTATTCCTCCGTTGTCTGTTTTGTCTAAATCATTCTGTTATCTTTTTAGAATGAGGAGGCGAGCGCGTGTCGCTCCACCAATCGTTGAGGTCGAGGATGACGAGTCTTTTCAGGATGAGGTTTTACCTCCTGAGTAGCCAGTTAGACGTAGAGGTCATGGCAGAGGTAGACCTCGAGGAGCAGCAGGTCGCTGTAGGTAGAGTGAGATACAGGATGAGGAGCCTGTAGAGCCTGAGTTTGATGTTCCTGTGCCTCCAGTTATTCAACCTGTTCAGCCTGCCTATCAGCAGGGTATGTCTGACCCTGAGGCAGCTCTGTTCTATGCTAGAGTTGGCAGGATTGCTTTTGATAGGACTTCCGACCCGCTAGATTTTCTACACGCGATTGAGACTAGGACTCGGACTGCTCACACTGAGTACCAGCGGATTATAATCATCGAGCTGTTTATTGAGGGACCAGCTCCAGACTAGTTTATTCAGATGATCTAGCCCTATATGATGACGATGACCCGAGCTCAGTTTCAAGAGTGGTTTATGAGGAGATTCTGTCCAGAGCCTCTCCGTATGAGCTATCGTCTCCGTTTGACCAGCATTTCTCATGGTGATCGATCAGTAGAGGAGTACACCCGAGAGTTTCTCCGTCAGGGTAGTTATGCAGAGGATCTGATGCGAGATCAGTATTTCGTAGTCACTACCTACATCACTGGATTGGGTTTACCATTTGCTGGTATGCCTACAGTAAGCCTTACTCTGGAGTCTGTGATTGAGCTGGCCAAGGAGATTGAGCTGAGGCTAGTTAGGCAAGGAGTGATGCCTGATTATTACCAGCTAGGTGTTTAGTCGAGTGGATTGCAGACTACTCCATATTCGAGTTTTCATGTTGGTTCAAGTAGTCAGCAGAGAGGTCCGACTCAGTAGAGTCAGAGGCAGCAGTAGCGAGTGCATCGGAGCAGTAGACATGGCTGTAGAGGTCAGCGTAGGTCATTCAGATTTAGGTCAGGTGCTTCGAGTAGCAGCAGTGGTCACAATTCTGGATCAGCTGCTAGTGTTTGCCAAACCTGCGGTAGAGTCCATCAGGGACCGTGTTACCTGACACCACTGACATGCTTCAGAAGCGGGCAGACAGGATATTATGCCAGATCGTGTCCTTCCTCCGGGTATCAGCAGCCACAGATTCCATGATTTCCACAGTAGTCGATTGCTAGTGCTACACCCATTCCATTTCAGTTGCCTCCAACCTAGCATCAGAGCTCCACTCAGTTTGTTCCACAGCAGAGTCGTGGTAGAGGTGCTAGAGGAGGTGCCAGAGGTGTTAGCCAGGCTTCTACCAGTCAGCAGGGAGGTCGAGGTCAAGCCAGAGTCTTCCATCTTACTTAGCAGGATGCTCAGGCATCTAATGTCATCGTGGCAGGTATTATTTCTGTCTGTTACCTGAATGCATAGGTTTTGTTTCTCCCGTTTTTGCTTCCAAGTCTTATTGGCAAGCTTCGAGGATGGCTTTTTCTTTGTCTGTTGCCACTCCTCTGACCGATTCCTTGGACACCGATATTATTCTTTCTGGTTGTCCAGTTCTTGTGGGAGGTAGAGAATTACCCGCTGATTTGATTCTGTTGGATGTGATGGAGTTTAATGTTATTCTAGGTATGGATTGGTTATCTCAATACTATGCCATGGTAGATTGTCGGAATAAAGAGGTGACTTTCAAAATTCCTGATGAAGAAGAATTTAAGTTTGTTGGTGATAGGAGTTGCGCACCTCAGAATCTCATTTATGCTATTACGGCTAGGAAGTTACTGAGGAAAGGATGTCAGGGATATTTGGCATTGGTCAGGGATACTTCAGTGGAGAAGTTGTCACTTACAGGTGTTCCTGTTGCTTGCGAGTTTCCTGATGTTTTTCGTGAGGAGTTTCCAGGTTTACCACCTCACAGAGAGATTGAGTTCTGTATAGATGTGGTTCTAGATACTACTCCTATATCTATGCCACCCTACAGAATGGGTCCTGCAGAGTTGAAAGAGTTGAAGGAGCAGTTGCAAGAGTTGTTGGATAAGAGTTTTATCAGACCCAGTGTCTCTCCTTGGGGTGCACCAGTCCTGTTTGTGAAGAAGAAGGATGGTACCCTGAGACTGTGCATTGACTACAGAGAGCTGAACAAGGTGACAGTGAAGAACAAGTATCCTCTCCCGAGGATAGATGACTTTTTTGATTAGCTACAGGGTGCACAGTTCTTTTCCAAGATTGATCTGAGGTCGGGTTATCATCAGCTGCGGATTAGTGAAGCTGATGTTCCTAAAACGACATTCCGTACTCGATATGGCCATTATGAGTTTCTGGTGATGTCTTTTGGTTTCACTAATGCACCAGCAGCTTTTATGGACATGATGAACAGGGTATTCAGACCATATATGGATCAGTTTGTGGTAGTCTTCATTGATGATATACTGATTTATTCAAAGAGTATGGAGGAGCATGTATATCACTTGAGGATTATACTGTAGACACTGAGAGATCATCAGCTTTATGCTAAATTCTCGAAGTGTGATTTATGGATGGAGAGTGTTTCTTTTCTTGGACACATGTGTCTAAAGAAGGTATCCAGGTTGATCCACAAAAGATTGAGGCAGTGTCTGAGTGGCCTAGACTGACTTCTGTTACTAAGATTCAGAGTTTTCTGGGTTTAGCCGGGTATTATAGGCGGTTTGTGCAGGATTTTTCTAGAATTGCAGCCCATATGACTCGCTTGACTCAGAAGAATGTTAGATTTGAGTGGTCAGAAGCTTGTGAGAATAGTTTCCAGTTGTTGAAGGAGAAATTGACCACAGCCCCAGTGTTAGCTTTGCCTAATAGTGTGGACAAGTTCACAGTTTATTGTGATGCCTCTAGAGTTGGCCTTGGTTGTGTGTTAATGCAAAATGGAAGGGTGATAGCCTATGCTTCAAGGCAGTTGAAGAAGCATGAGCAGAACTATCCCACACATGACCTTAAGATGGCTGCAGTGATCTTTGCTCTGAAGATTTGGAGACATTATCTGTACGGGGTGACTTGTGAGATATTTACTGATCACAAGAGCCTTAATTACATTCTCTAGCAGAGAGATCTGAATCTGAGGCAGAGGAGATGGTTGTAATTGTTAAAGGATTATGACTGTGAGATTTTATATCATTCGGGCAAGGCTAATATGGTAGCAGATGCCTTGAGTAGAAAGTCCTCAAGCAGTCTTATTCACATCAGTGTTGAGAGGAGACCGTTGATCCAGGAGTTGCATCTGTTGGTGGATCAAGGTCTAATGATGAAGATCAGTAGGTCAGGTGGACTGCTAGCTCAGTTTAAGGTGCGATCTATACTGAGGGATAGGATTAAAGCAGCCCAGAGCTGAGATCCTATTCTAGAAGAGCTTGCAGAGAATGTTCGAGCAGGGAAGTTCACTGATTTCACACTCAATGATGACAGTGTGTTGTGGATCAGTGGTAGATTGTGTGTTCCTGATGTGGATGATTTGAGAGAAGAGATCCTAGAGGAACCACATTCTACAGCCTATAGCGTACATTCGGGTATCACCAAGATGTACCACAATATCAGAGACTTATACTGGTGGGACGAACTAAAGAAGGACGTCGCTGATTATATTGCTAAGTGCTTAATGTGTCAGCAAGTGAAAGCTGAACATCAGAAGCCTTCTGGGAAGCTTCAGCCTCTTCCTATTCCTGAGTGGAAGTGGGAAAGGATAGCTATGGATTTTATGGTTGGTTTGCCTCATTCTAAGGATGGATACGATTCCATCTGGGTGATTGTAGATAGGTTGACGAAGTCTGCACATTTCTTGTCTGTGAAAGCCACCTATTCGGTAGCTAGATTGGCGAAGCTATATGTGAAGCATATTATGTGCCTTCATGGAGTACCTGTGTCCATTGTATCAGATAGAGGTTCAATGTTTACCTCTCGTTTTTGGCAGAAGTTACAAGAAGCGATGGGCACTAGGTTGGATTTTAGTACTGCTTTTCATCCTCAGACAAATGGTCAGTCTGAGAGAATGATCCACACACTGGAAGATATGTTGAGGATGTGTGTCCTAGAATTGGGAGGTAGCTGGGGTGATCATTTGCCTCTTGTTGAGTTTGCATATAATAACAGCTACCATAGCAGTATTGGCATGGCACCATATGAGACATTGTGTGGAAGGAAGTGTAAATCCCCTTTGAGTTGTGATGAGATTAGTGAGAGAGCTTTGACTGGACCTGAGATGGTTCAGGATGCTGCAGAGAAAGTCACCGTGATTAATCGCATATTAGAGATTGCAGTTAGCAGGCAGAAGAGCTATGGAGATCTTAGACGCAGAGATGTGGAGTTTCAGGTTGGAGATTTTATTTTTCTGAAGGTATCTCCGATGAAGGGTGTGATGAGATTTGGCAGGAAGGGTAAGTTGGCACCGAGATATATCGGACCGTTTGAGATTCTGGAGAGAGTTGGCACAGTTGCATATCGGTTGGCTTTGCCCCCGAGTATGTCACAGATGCATCCGATATTTCATATCTCGATGCTGAGGAAGTATATCTCAGACCCTTCACACGTGTTGTAGCCCGACAGTGTAGAAATGAATGAAGATTTGACGTTTGAGGAAGAACCTGTGGCGATCATTGACTATCAAGTTCGACAGTTGCGGTCGAAGCAAATTCCGATAGTCAAGGTTCTGTGGCGTAGCAACAGAGTTGAGGAGCATATGTGGGAGACTGAAGCTGAGATGCGAGCTTCTCACCCGCATCTCTTTCCTTCTTGATTTTGTAATTTCCTTTTCTGGAATTCAGGGACGAATTCTTATAAAAAGGGGAGACTGTAATATCTCGAGTTTTTAAAATATTTTTAAATTGAATCGGGATATGCAGTGTTAATAATTTTGTATATAATTATGATATTTTTACGAGTTGATATTTATTTAAAGCTTATTTTAATTGTTTTATATTATTTTAAGTGCTTTACTTAAAATTTTTCCGAGAATTTTATTTTCGGGGAAATTAACACGTAAATAATTTAGTATTAATTATTTTAAATAATTTAACGAATTTGCATGAACTCATATATATTTTTAAAGTGCTAAAATAAAGTGTAAATATGTGTATATATTTAAATTAAACTAGGGTTTAATTAATTACCCTAATTTTTATTATTTATTATTTAGTTTTAATATTATTTAATAATTTTTGAAGTGTATTTCTTTGCAAGGCCGTCTTTACTCTTTGAGTAAAGAGATGTCCGTTTTACAGGGGAGGTTCTGCTAAATTTTCAATAGAATTCTCGTAAAACGTGATGTCCGGTCGAGTTCTAATCCTAATTCTGTCTCTAGTATTTTAGATCGAGTCTTTAGAACTTCTGTTAGATTTGTTCTGATTCCTGTCATTTTTGTTTATTTAGTTGCACTGAGACCGAGGCCTAGTGGACCAGGCCCATCGGACCCATGTCGAGGAGCGCAATAATTGTAAGTTACTATTCTATATATATATGCTCTAGGGTGCATGATTTTACAAATCTATGTTTTATTTTGACTAAAAATGCATAATGGTATTAATTAGTACTTGAGTTTATTTTAGTTTACTTTTGGTTTATTTTTGGTATATTTTAAACTATATGCATGTTTTATTAATGAATTATGTTTAAAATGTTTTTAAGTATATTTCTAGTTTATTTTGTAATTTAATTGGATTTATTTGATGTATATATACTCGAAATATACCTGGTTTACTTTTGGTATATTTCTAGTATATATATCGTTATTGTTGCTATTATATTTAAATTCATGCATCATTTATTTTTATGAATGTATGTTTTATATTTCAATGAAGGATATCAATAGAACGTGCTACCTAGTGGGCAGCACTAAGACCGAGTACGTACCAGTACGCTGATAACATTTAGGCTATATTACTAACCATTTGTGGATATTGATTGGATATGATTATTTGATGTGTGAGATATGATTTGGGAGTGTGATTGCTGGAGCTCGGTTGACCAAGTGTCTCGGGGCCAATCACACTGACAGTCAGACTGCTGGAGCTCGGTTGACTTAGTGTCTCGGGGCCAGTCTACTGTCTAAATAGAATAAGTGAATATTTTGGAATAAGTGAGCCTGTGAGGCTAGAGTGTTGTCTAACACTATTTTGAGGTTGCGATTTTCTAGGGTTCTATTTGATCCTTCATAACCAGTGGTTTTCAAATAAAATATATAAAAATGATTTTTATTGCATCTGTGTGTATTTTCCTGTATATATATACTATTGATTGTATGCATTGTCATTTAGTATGCATGTATATATATTATAGTAATTCACTCAGTGAGGTCTGACTCCCCTCCGTTGACTATTTTTCAAGAGAGTCATCTTCCTCAGACCTCAGTAGCAGACCTGTACGCCGGATTTCTTCCGCTCCGGCTTCTTTATGTAAAGTGCTTATCTGAGTTTTATTTTATAATCTAGACACTACAGTAGTTATGGTCGACTGTGAGATTGTTGTATTATACTTATATGGGATATGTACATTAAATATTTAAACTGAAACTTGTATTAAAAGATTTATGTATATGAGATAAGGATTTGATTTAATTTCATTTGGTGGAAATATTATTTTGATATTTATGATTTTATTCCGCTGCATAATATTTACTTAATTGTGTTGTTATTATTACTATTACATATTTTATTTTATTTTTAAGGCTTGCTACGGGTTTCGGATTCGAAAGAATTCCCGTTCCCTAGCGCCGATCATGGTCCCTGTTTTGGGTCGTGACAATTTCATTTAATTTAAGCAAAATCTACATAAACATTTCACTTCTGACACATCTTATGTCATTAGTTGGCTTGCCCTTGAAAGTTTTTCAACTAACCATTTTTTATCCCTCTCTCTCTCTCTCCTTTTGAATTGTCCTTAACTTTTTCTTGGACCACCTGTTTTAAGGTTTCAATCAAGCAGGACTTTATTTTTTTTGTTTTTGTCTCTAACTTTTGCCTATACAGCCTCTTTTCGAGTTTTCTCCTTAGCAAGAATTTTACAGAAAGTACTTCTTGAGCTTGTCCACATTGATAGGCTCTCAAAATTCATTCCCTTTGATGTCAGAAAAGATAGCAGCACCCTTGGAGAATAACTTTTTCACCATATACGGGTCTTCCCAATTCAGCTTGAATTTCCCTCATGGCTTAATCATAATTAGCTTTGTAAGCTTCATTACTAAGTCTCCCTCTTTGATTTTTGCTGGCTTAATCTTCTTATTATAAGCCCGAGCTATCCTCTTTTAATATAGCTGAGAATGATAGATAGCCCTTATCCTCTTCTCATCCAACAATGTCAGCTGTGTCAGTCGACTTTCCACCCATTGGTACTCAGCGATCTTGGACTCTAAAGGAACCTTTAGTGATTGAACCTTAACCTCTATTGATAATATGGCTTCGCACCGATACACTAAGGAATATAAAGTGACCTTTGTTGAAGCTCTAACAGTAGTTCGATACCCCCATAATGCAAACTATAAGTAATTCGCCCAATCCCAATAATTATCCATCATCTAGCCAAGATCTTCTTTATATTTTTGTTTATAACTTCCACTAGCCCATTTGCCTGTGGCCTATATGGAGATGATTTGTGATATTTGATTTTATAGTCTCTTAAAAATGTAGTCGTCTCTGCCGAAAATTGAACACCATTATCAATAATAATGTGATGCAGCAGCCCATATCCATAGATTATATTTTTCTCAATAAACCTTAACATTTGCTTTGAGCTAACCATAGTATAGGACTCAACCTTAACCCATTTAGAGAAATAGTCTATTGCCATAATAATGTATTAATGACTATTCAATGCTCACCCTTATTTCTCTTATGATATTAATTCTCCAAATTGCAAATGGCCAAAGAGAAGTCATTCCTTGGAGCTCTATAGATGGCAAATGGCTCACGTCCCTATAAGCTTGGCAGTTGTGGCAGCTCTTTACAAACTTAACATAATCTTTTTGCATGGTAATCTAGAAATAACCTTGATAAGCTATTTTCTTTGTTAGGACTATGCTATTTATATGTGGCTCACACACTCTTGAATGGATTACTTCTATAAGTTTTCGGGATTCATTTTATCAACACATCTTAGGTGAACTCCACTCAGTATTCTATTCTACAGCATCTTATTATAGCTGATAAAACTGTTGAGATAACATTCATTAAAGACATCCTCACTTTCTTGTCAGCATCCTTAGGGAACTGTTTTGTTTCTAAGTATCACTGTAAATCGTAAAACTAAGATCTCTCAACGGTATCCACCAACATTACCCTTATTTCTTCATAACATGGGTTTTAGGACTAACCTCTATTTGTTTCCCACTTTCCCATATAGAAGATAGAGTAGCTAGAGTAGCTAGAGTGTTAGCAATCTGGTTCTCTTCTCTCGGTAGATGAATAAATTTTCCCTGAGTAAAGGATAATAAAATACCAGCCAAATAATACCAAAATGGATACAGCATGTCTTCCTTCACTTTCTATTTATTAGAAGCCTATTTTACCACAAATATAAAATCTTCGTACACAGTAACATCCTCTACCCCTATACTGCATAGTACTTCCAAATCGAAGATGTAAGCCTCATACTCTACTTGATTATTTATTACCTTGAATATGAGTCATTTCACCATCGGGATCATTTCTCCTTCCCGTGTGATCAGGATCATACCAATACCAGCCCTTTATTGTTGATGGCTCCATGTAATAACCCTGATTTTTAAATTATTTTATTAAGTAATGAGATATGCAGTGTTAATAAAATTTAAAAGTTAAATTTATTTATGTTGCTATTTTATCATTAATACTTATTTTTTATGTTTGATAATATTTTCAATGTAATTTTTTTTTATTTTGAAATTTATTATTTCGGATGGTAATATTTTAATAATATTAATTTATGTAAATTATTATTTTTATCAACCTACATTATTGATTTTATTATTAAATTTTTATATTAGAATTAAGGATATTATTATTTTTAATAAATTATATTATTGTATTGTAATCATCATTATTTATTTCTAATTGCTTAAGTGAGCCTTATTTTATGTGCGTATTTATTATCATGGTTATTATTATTTGCATTATTATTATCATTAGTATTATTTTTATTGTTTAATGTTATTATGATCATTATTTTATTAATAGTATTAATTTTAATTGTTGTTAACTTTATATTGTGTACATTATTGTACATGTGTGTGTACCTATATATATGTATATATTATAATATATATATATATATATATATATATAATATATATATATATATATATGTATATATAGATATAGACTAATGAGTGGTAGAGATTTAATTGAACTAAAGTTATATTATTATTATTATTATTATTATTATTATTATTATTATTATTATTATTATTATATATACATACAAAACATGAGTGCAGGATTTTTCTTCTCTTCTTCCCGCAAATCCCGACCCCTTTCTTATCACTGTGCTTCTCCTTCTTCCTCACGCTTTGCTCAGCCATTACCAATGCCATCATCTTCTCCTTCTCGTCATCACTGCCATTGAAGAGCTGCAAAAGCCGCCGGTGGACAGCATGCAGAAGTAGCAGTGGCAGAGATCGCCGGTGACTTCCCGATGGTGAGAGCTGATATCTCTTGGCTAGTTTGACTCCTTAAGCCTTGGAGAAGATGATGTTAGCCATGATTTGAGCTCAAACTTAGTTTAGCGTGAGTTTTTGCATACTTTTTAGTTTATGTCAAATTCTGTTTATTTTGTTTAGCTTGAGTTTAATGAATTATTGATAATTTCTTTTAGAGATGATGATCTATGCATCTTAATCTACTCATAGATATTTTTAAATTATTTTTCTGATTTTATTTTATTTTTAGTTAATTATTGAATATTTTAATAATTAAAAATGAATTTTTGTTAAATAATTATTTTAATTATGAGTTTGGTTAAACTATTTTTTAATATATATTGTTATTAATTTTGGTGTTTGAGAAATTAATTTTTGGGATTATTATATAATTTTTAGAAATATTTATAGTTTATGCACATTTTGGAATATTGAATTAAATGTGTATTTTGGTTGAATTTAAAGTTTAATTGTGTGTTTTAGTTGATATTAAAATGTTATTTGATGATAAAATAATTTTTTATGAATTTATATAATTTTTATGAAATTTTATATAATTTATGAGTATTTTGAATTATTAAGTTAAATATGTAGTTTTGTTGAAATTATTGGTTAAATATGTGTTTTGGTTGATATTAGTATATTATATGTTGATTAAATAATTTTAAGGATTTTCTATAATTTTTTAGGAAATTAATTAGTATATTGAAGTATATTGGATATTTGATATTATAGGGGTAAATGTGTAATTTTGTGTTAATTATAGTTAAATATTATATTTTAGTTGATTTTATAATTATTTAAGGTAATAAAATGATTTTTACAAATTAATTATTATTTTTAACTAATTAATACTATTTTTCAAAAAATTGTTTTCAAATAATATATTATATATATTATTTACAATTTATGTTAATTTAATTATAAAATGGAGATTTTATCCCATTTATGAATTTTATTATCAAATATTATTTAAAATTGACTTTTATGTTTTAGTTGGAAAATAAAGGTTTTTAAATATTTTTACGAGTTTTTAATGGTTTTTCATTATTTTACTATTTAATATTGTTGTTTGTGTATTGTGAACCTCGGTTGAGGATTTCTGGAGTTTGGAGTCTCAACCCTAGGTGTTGTGCTTTGAGATTTTAAAAGTGTATTTTCTGTGCAAGATCGGCCCTACTTTTTGTAGGGAGATGTCCATTTTACAGAGGAGACCTCTGCCGAAATTTCGGTAGATTTCTCATAAAATGTGACAACCGGTCCAAGTCTAGTTTTGAATTTTTGATTGAGTCTGTCTATAGTAATCCTAAAAGCGTAGAGTTAGAAGTTTATTCTGATGATTATTTTATTTTATTTTTTTAACTGCGCCAAGACCGAGGCCTAACGGACCAGGCCCTCCGAGTCTATCTCGTGGAGCGCGAATCAGTGAGTTATTATACTGTATATATATGCATTGCATATAGAATGTATGATTTAGGATTTGTCACTTTCATTATATGCTTTTATAAGTGATTTAAATTATAATATGATTGGTAAAATTTTAGTTTGTTTTTAGTATATTTTGATGTATATGTCTGCATATTTATTTTTTTATATACATTTACAATATCTTTGATATATTTAGGGTTATTTTTTATATATGCATGCTAGATAATTAGGTTTATTTTTAGTATATTTTAGTATATATATACATGTTTTAAATGTATATTTATTCATAATTGTTTTATTAAATGATTAGTATACTTTAGGTATATTTTTAGTATATTTTAGGTATATTCCTAAATAATTACATGTCAAATTATTGATTTATACTTAAATTATTTTTAAGTATATTTTTGGTATATTTTTTTATATGTTTCCAAATAAATGCATGTTATATTATCAATTCATACTTAATTGTTTTTAAGTATATCATTGGTTTATCTTGGGTATATTTCATATTTGATTTGACTTTATTTGACATATATATATTCAAAATATACTTAGTTATTTTAGGTATATTTCTAGTATATATATGTTTATCTTATTACTATGATTATTATTCTGCATTATTTGTTGTCCATATGAATGTTTTATTTTAAATGAAGGATATCGATAAAACGTGCTACCTAGTGGGCAGCACTAAGACCGTGTACGTACTGTGCAATAGATTTAGGTTTGAGGTAAGGAATTAATTGTGGTGATTATGATTTGATTGAGATGTGATGTGATTGAGAGGTGTGATTGCGGGAGCTCGGTTGACTAAGTGTCTCGGGGCCAATCACACTGACAGTCAGACTGTTGGAGCTCGGTTGCTTAGTGTCTCGGGGCCAGTCTTTTGTCCAAAATGGAATAAGTGATTTACTTGGATTTAAGTGAGCCTGTATGGCTAGAGGGATGATATGGTTGATTGAGGTTGCGATTAATAGGGTTCTGTTTGATCCTTCATTTATTAAAATAAATGTTTTCTACAATTATTATATTTATTAAAACAGAGTTGGCATTTGTGTGAAATGCGTGTATATGCATATATATATATATATATATAATATATATATATATATATATATATATATATATAAGAATGTCTTACTAGATATGGTTAGATTGCATGTATATATAGTATAATAATTCACTCAGTGAGGTCTGACCTCCCTCAATTATTTTTTTTTAAGAGATCCTATATCGTTAGACCTTAGAAGTAGAGTTCTTCACCGGTTGTTCTTCCGTCCCGACTATTTTATGTAAATGTATATTTTGAACTCTGATTTGTATTCTAGAAACTGCAGTAGTGATGTTATTATATCAACAGAGTATTGTTTTATCTGATACTTTATACTCTGAGAACTGTATTTGAACACTATATGAATATTTATTTATTTATGAAAAGATATTGAGTATTTATTTTTATATACTAATTCAAAAAAAAATTTAATTCAGTCGTGCCTTTATTTACATATGCATGTTTTTATTTTTTCTAAAGCTTGCTACGGGTTTCGGATTCGAAAGAATTTCCGTTCCCTAGAGCCAGTTGTGACTCCTAGTTTGGGTCGTAATACTCTGTCAAAGACATTTTCTATCCTTGTACCTCTATGGCCCCTAAATATTCATCAAGAAATTCTAATTCCTATTCTTGTTCATCAATAATTGGATTTTGAACTAAAAAATATGATATTGCCCTTCCCTTTACTATTTTCTTTGCTATATAATCTATGTTAAATTCAGTGAGCAACACTAACCATTTGGCTAGCTTTCCCGATGAGCGGAGGGGATTTCTTGAAGGTACCTAAAGGGATTATGTTTAGAAACTGCTTGTACCCTGTAGGACTAAAAGTAATGTCGAACCTTCTTCGACTCCTAAATTATAGCCAGACATGTTTTCTCTACAAGACTGTATTTGGCTTTATACTGCAAGAGCTTCTTACTCAAGTAATACATTGTGTGTTCAACTTTCTCTTCATTTTCTTGAGTTAGCATTGCCCCTATTGCATCCTTTTCAATTGTCAGATATAGGATAAGGGTTTACCTGCTTTGGTGGCTATAGGACCGAAGGATTTATCAAATAGTTCTTAATAGTTTCAAAAGCTTATTGACATTCATCATTCCATATCATGGGTAGATTCTTCTTTAAAAGCTTAAAGATTGGCTTACAAATAGTAGTCAACTTAGCTATGAACCTACTAATATATTGCAAATGCCCCATAAACCCTTTGACTTCTTTTTTGTTCTTTGGTGTGGGCATTTCTCTAATTGCTTTAACCTTATTAGAGCCCACTTCTATTCCTTTCTGATTAACAATGTGTTCTAACAATTTACTAGATTTTTCCCCAAAAACACACTTCTTCGGATTCAGTATAAGGTTGTACTTTTCTTCCTTTGCTAGGAACTTGGTCTAGAACCTTGAAGTGCCCTTCTCTAGTTACAGACTTCACCATCATATCATCTACATACACTTTTATCTCTTTATGGATCATATCATGCAATAGAGCGATCACCATTCTCTGATAAGTAGCCCTGCATTTTTTAATTTGAATGGCATCACTAGATAATAATAGATGCCCTACTCAGTAGTAAAAGATATCTTCAGCTTATCCATTACTGCTAGCATGATCTGGTTGTACCCTGAGAACCCATCCAAGAGTACATTGCACTGGAAGTCACGCTATCGATAAATGTGTCGACGTATGGCAGTGGAAAATCATCCTTTTGGGTAAGCCTTATTCAAGTCTTGGTAGTCTACACATTCTTACCCATCCATCTTTCTTAGGAACTAGAATTATGTTTGTTAACCAGTAGTGTCTTCCACTACCTCCAAGAACTTGCCTTTAACTACTTCTTGACCTCCTCTTTAACTAAAAGAGCCCATTATGGCCTCAATTGTCACGACCCAAACAGGGGGCCTTGACCGGCACTAGGGAACTGGAATTCTTTCGAATCCGAAACCCGTAGCAAGTCTTTAAAATAAAATAAAAGCATGCAACATAAATTAAAATAAATAAAACATTATGCATCGGAATTAAATCTCATAAATAAAATAATAATCCACTGATAGATTTAATAACACAAATCCATCTCATATATATAAAATCTTTTAATACAAATTCTCGGTTCAAACTTTTAAAGTTTAAATCTCAAACATATATAATACATACAGCTCACAAAAATAACTACTGCAGTGTCTAGGATACAAAATAAACTCAGGTAAGCAGTTTACACAATAAGGCCGGAGCAGAAGAAATCCGGCGTAAAAGTCTGCTACTAAGTCTAAGGACGAAGACTCTCCTGAAAAATAAATCAACGGAGGGGAGTCAGACCTCACTGAGTGAATTGTTATAATATATACATGCATAGCTAAATAACAAATGCACACATTCAATAGTATATATAATAAATATATATACAGAAAAATACACACGGATGCAGCAAAAATCATTTTATATAACTCTGAAAAATATCCATTTATGAAGGATCAAATAGAATCCTAGATGATCGAAACCTCAAAATAGTGTTAGACAACACTTTAGCCATACAGGCTCACTTATTCCAAATAAATTCACTTATTCCATTTGGACAGTAGACTGGCCCCGAGACACTAAGTCAACCGAGCTCCAACAATCTGACTGTCAGTGTGATTGGCCCCGAGACACTTGGTCAACTGAGCTCCAACAATCACACTCTCAAATCACATCACACATCAATCCAATCAATACCCATAAAAGGTTAGTAATTTAACCTAAACTATCGTCGTACGGTACGTACTCGATCCTAGTACTACCCACTAGGTAGCACATTCTATTGATATCCTTCATTTAAAAATAAATCCATACATTCATAAAATAAATGATGCATGACATTAATTAAAATAACAATATAAACCACATATATACTAGAAATATACCAAAAATAAACCAAGTATATTTCAAGTATATATACGTCAAATAAATTTAATTTAATTATAAAATAAATCAGAAATAAACTATATATATACTTAAAAACATTTTAGGCATAATTCAATAATAAAACATGCATTTAATTTAAAATACACTAAAAATATACCAAAATATACCTAAAATATACCTAAGCAATTATAAAATTATTTATGCATATTTCATAAAATTTAAACATACATTTCTAAAACATGTAATCCTAAAACATGTATATATAAAATAACAACTCACAATTGCACGCTCCACAAGACGGGTCCGATGAGCCTGGTCCACTAGGCCTCAGTCTTGGTGCAACTAACAAACAAATGACAACACAAAATCAGAATAAATCTAACGAAATTCCTAGAGACTCGATCTAAAACACTAAACACATAATAAGAATAGGGATTTGACCGGATGTCACATTTTACGAGAATTCTACCAAAAATTTGATAGAACCTCCCCTATAAAACGGACATCTCTATACTCAGAAAGTATAACCGGTCCTGCAAAGAAACACACTTCGAGTATATACAGTCACACAACCCCTCGGTCGGACTCCCAAACTACAATTCTACCGATCGAAGTTCATAATTCACGAGATAAACACAAACACATTTACATTCCAAAAATACCCTTTATAACTCAAAATATAGCAAATTAGATATTTAAAACACTGAAAATAATTATTTTACCAATAATTACAATAAAACCCTAATTTTAATAAAATATTATTAAAAATCCATAATTCTCAATAAATTCAAAAATATTAACTGAAATTCATTTTATAAATCCAAATTACATAATTAGCCCAAAAACATGTTAAAAAAACATTAAAAACTCATTTATTTACAAAAATAATATATTATATATAATTTGAAAATAATTTTCAAAAAATAGTTTTAACTAGTTAAAAATGCTAAATAATTTGTAAAAATTCATTTTTATACCTCAAATAATTATTAAAACCAATTTAATTTAATTTTCAACCAATTTATCATCAAATTACCAAAATACCCCTAATTATATATAAATTCACATAATATACTATAATTATTCAAAAATTCACTAAAAATTATATAATGCTCAAAAATTAATTTCTTAACATATAATTCAATAAAATCAATAATTATACTCAATTAACCCATTAATTTTAACAAAATTCTCAATTAACCTAATTTTCCAAAATCACCTAAACTAAATAAAATCATAATAATTATACAAAAATCACAAAAATTAAAAATTAATTTCTAAAATTAATTTCAACCTCTATAAAAACCATAAATCACAATTTTAAAAATTATTTAATTAATTTACGAAAATTAGAAAATATTAATAAAATAATTAAAAATTCACAAAAATCAAAATAATTTCCAAAAATTCCAAAAAAATTATGTCATGTAGATTGAGCTACTAGGAACAATTTTTGTGAAGGAAGTAAGCTTGAATCAAAGTTCAAAAAATTAAGGAACTCAAAATGGCCGAAATAGAAAATTATCACCAACGAAAATCTAGACCAAATCGAGTGAAACCAAGCTTAGAAATGCACTCACCAGAGCTCAAGGAAGAGATAGAGACTGGCGGCATCCAATTTTGTGGCCGAAAAATGGTTAAATGGAGTTAAGCTTGAGTTTCGATTTCTCGACTTAAAAATGACTAAAACTCGTCGGAAAAAGAGAGTAGCAGGTGGCGGAGTGACCTGAAGAGGGTGGTGGCACACCAGAAGGCACAGCTAAGGTGAGAAAAAGGAAATTGTACCGGTGACTGGGAAGGAGGGGGGCGTCGGGAGCTTAGGGAGAAGGCAAGGGCATGTTTTGTAAATATTTCAAACTTGATATATATATATATATATATAACTTATATTATAAAATAATAATATTATATTCACAAAAATTTCTACACCACATGTTTAAAAATAACAATATATATATATATACATATGTATATAACACATATTAATTAAATAAAACTATATATATACATACATCATTAAAAATAAACCCTAAAATACTAAATATGTATATATATACGCATGTCTATGTATATATATTAATATGATAAATAAAATTACGCATGGAATCATGCAATTACATAAAACGGACTAACATAAATAATAAATATTTATTTAGGTTTTAATTGTCCCAAAAATAAAATTCTTGAAAAAATTTTACGTAAGAAATTTGAAATAATTAAAAATAACTTTAATGTAATATCCCGTATTTTTAAATATTTTTACACTGTATCGAGATATGCAATGTTAATAATTTTTGTATATATATTATGATATTTTTACGAGATTGATATGTATTTAAAACCTATTTTAATTATTGTGTATTATTTTAAGTGTTTTACGTAAAATTTTCCCGGGACTTGCATTTTCAGGAAAATTTTCACGTAAATAATTTATTATTAATTATTTTAAATATATTTACGGACTTGCATGAACTCATACGTATTTTTAAATTACTAAATAAAGTCTATGTGTGTGTATATTTATTTAATTAGGGTTTAAATAATATTACCCTAATATTTTATTATTTGTTTATTAATTTTATTGGTATTTAATTGTTTTTATTTATTATTAAGTTTTAAAAATATTAAATATTAAGTGTGTGGTGTGTAATTTTCCCAAATATTTTATTAAAATTATTTTTTTTCTTTTTCTTTTTTCTTTTTCTTTTTTTTTTCTTTTTCTTTTTCTTTTCTTTTCTTCTTCTTCCATCTTTCTTCCCGAACCTGTCCCTTCTCCCCCTCCCGCTGCAACTCCGGCTGAATACCGTCGGTGTGCCACCAACAGCTCCGCCTTTCCCAGCCAGCTGCTCTGTCGCCCCCAATCTCCTTCTCCAGCACCGGCGAAGCCAAGGAAACCATTTTTGGCCAAAAGTTGCAATTTCTTCACACCTCGCGATTCCGGCCATCATTTTCGACACCGCTGATCTATTTCTTCTCCTTGAGCTCCTGTGAGTGTGATTCTAGCTTTGGTTTGAGCTGAAATGGTCTTGATTTCCTTAGGCTTTGAATTTTCGAATTCGGCCATTTTAGGGTTTTTGATTTTTTTGAAATTTCAATTGTTTGATTCACGAAAAGTCCCTTAACAAATGTTGATCCTAGTAGCTTAATCTTCATGTGTGAATTTTTGTGGAATTTTTGGAGATTAATTTGATTTTTGAGTATTTTTTAATATTTTAATATTATTTTCTAATTTTCGGAAATTAATTAAATAAATTATGAAATTGTTTTTTATGATAAATATAGGTGTTGAAATTAATTATAGAAATTTATTTGGAATTTTTATGAATTTCTATGTATTTATTTTGAATTATTTAGGTTTATGTAATTTTGGGAAAATTAGGTTAATTATGTTTTTAATTGAAATTAATTGGTTAATTGAATTTAATTATTTATATTATTGATAAATATGTTGAGAAAATTAATTTTGGATAATTATACTATTTTTGGTGAATTTTTGAAGTAATTATAGTATATTTATATATATAGGGGTATTTTGGTAATTTTACAAGAAATTGACTAAAAATGTAATTTAATTGGTTTTAATAGTTATTTAAGGTAAAAAAATGATTTCTACAAATTATTTAGTATTTTTAACTAATTAAAACTATTTTTCCTGAATTATTTTCAAATATATATATAATATACAATTTTACTAATAAAATGAGTTTTTATCGGTTTTTACAGTGTTTTAAGGTTAATTATGTAATTTTTACTTATAAAATGAATTTCTATGTTATAAGGGTATTTTTGGTATTTCTGAAATTACTTTGTGATTGTGGACGCCGGTCGGTAGACTGTAGTTTGGAGTCCAACCGAGGGGTTGTGAATGTAATTTTATGTTTATTTTTGAAGTGTGTTTCTTTGCAGGGTCGGCTCTACTCTTTGAGTAGAGAGATGTCCGTTTTACAGGGGAGGTTTTGCCGAATTTTTGGTAGAATTCTCATAAAACGTGATGTCCGGTCGAACCCTAATCTCGATTCTGTGTTTAATATTCTAGATCGAGTTCTAGGATTTTCTGTTAGGTTTATTCTGATTTCTGTCGTTATTGTTTGTTTAGTTGTGCCGAGACCGAGGCCTAGTGGACCAG